>SJYW01034116.1:243667-280688 GCA_006410735.1 Raphicerus campestris
CCCAGCGGTAGGGGATGTATGCGTGTGCACCCTGTCTTATCCACTGCTCTGTGTGTCTGTACTTCGCCACTTCTGACCCACGTACGGGATGTGACATGAATTCCCCAGGCTGGGCTTTGCTGTTTCACAGCAGCTCCTGAACTGCGTCTGGATGGTTTGGTGCAGATCTTCCGTAGTCATTCACAGTTCCTTTCGGGTGGCCGAGTAGCCGGGAGTACTGCTCAACCTTGGCGTCTGTCCTTGAAAGGGCTGAGTTTGAAAAATATGCATCTCCTACCATACTCTGTTCAATCAGGGAGTTGCCTTACCAAAAAGAATAGACGTTACTAATATATCTGAAACCTCTGCCCTTTATTACTCCTGCTTGTAAAGAGTATGTGTTTGAGTGGTAAATGCAAAAGAATAGAAGGCAAGATGGAATATTTTTGATGCATATCTGAAGCTGAAATGGACTCGATAACATTGCATATTTCTCTTTCTCTTCTCAAGGTGGAATCAAGAAAGATTTGATGGCAGTGGGATCTGAAGAAAATGAGGGGGAATCTATTTAGCAAACTATTCAATTATTCCAGTAACTATCCTTGTTCTAAACCTATAGGAGAAATAAGGCGGAGTCAGGAGTTAAGGATAACTGGAAAGCAGAGTCGAGGGTTATAGGAAATGGAAGGCTGGACCGAAAAAACACTTAGACTAGTGAAAAGATTGGGAAAATATGGCTCTTGCAAATGTAAATGTAGGTTGTGTATCTCTCTTTTTTGGATAAATGTGAGAGGTTTAAGGAGACACATAGTGCTTTTGAAAATGTGAGTGGATCATGTTTCCTGTAACACAACTTTTTCTAAGTTCAAGTCTGAAACTGGAGCAGCTGTAGAGCAGGTTGAACTTGTCGAGTATTTAAAATTCTGTTTAGCACTTTATAACTTTAGGAATGGCAATCTAGTTCTTAATCCACACCTAACAAGAAGCAGGACAAAGGAAAAAGATATTTAGTTGTGAATAATTCAGTGTGATTGATGGGTTGAGAAATAAGGTGCTAACGGTAGATACTCACATATTGAAAACCCGCAAGTCATGTTTGTTGGCCAGCATTAAAGATGTGTTAGAGGACCACTTAGGGGAATTTGCTTTAATGCGCAAATTTGATGTTAATATATTTACTATTATCTAAATTTTATAGTCTCCATTAGGTTTAAACGCTTATTAATGACTGTTTCAACTTATCAAGTCACCTTTTTATGACAAAATATTTGACAGTTTATTGAGAGATAGAGTTTAAGTTTAGTTTAATAAACTGTTTTATAACAGATTTTCATGCCTTCTATCTTTTTTTAAATTTTTAGTCAAATAATAGCTAAATTATCCCACAAAAATGGTCATACTCATGGATCTGCTTGTAGACTTCTTTATCATTTGCCATGCAGTTGTTTAATCTGATAAGACTTCTGAAATCACACAATAAGGTAAAAATTCCAGCTCAGTCACTAAGAAAATGAAATTTTATTCCAGAAAACTTTTAACAACCAAAGACATTCAATGTATTATAAAACAAAAATCAACTGAGTAAATTTTTAAAGTCTTATTGGCTTCATTTATTGATTCATGAATCAGGCAGCCTCCCATCTAGCATATAGAAAGGAACTCCAAGGAGCTATCAGCACAAAGTTTCAAGACTGATACAGGCAAAAGGCAGTGGGACGGGGAAATTATACTAGCAAAAAGTGGATTGACTGTGGCAAGGTCACTTTTCTTTAGAGGATGGCAGGTCTCTGTCAGGCAGGTTGTCTCTCTAGTGCTGATCAGGAGACTCCTGATTGATTAGGTTAACATTCCATTTCTGGGAGAAGCATGAAAGGTGAAAGTGAAGTTGCTCAGAGTCTGACTCTTTTTGACCCCATGGACTGTAACCTACCAGGCTCCTCTGACTATGGGATTTTCCAGATAAGAGTAGGTTGCCATTTCCTTCTCCAGCGGATCTTCCTGATCCAGGGATTGAACCCAGGTCTGCATAAGTGATTCCAGTTTGGGCTTGTCGTCTTGTTCTTAACAATTGACTTAGCCAAATGCTCTTTTCACCTATTGTAGAATTTTTTTCTTAACTGGTCATTGAGACAGGTTAGATAATAAGAAACACTAATTTCATATGGCATAATACCCAGGAAGCAAGAAGCATAAATGATAAATAAAAGGCATCTTTTTTTTGCATTTTTGGAAAAATATTTTTTCTTAATAACAAGAATATTGGTAAATATTTTGAGAAATACATAGGATCTGATTCTAGAAGACCAGTGCTAGTCACTCATTCAGTAATTCATTGCTCAGGACAATGTGCCAGAGATTGCTCTAGGTAAACAAAACTAACCAAATTCATGCCTTCATGGAATCCACATTGTAATGTGGAGAAAGAATAAGTAAAAACATGGTTGAATCACTTCAGATTGCAAGAAACAGTCTTTCACTAGACCACATATTTTCAGTAGTTGACATCAATTAATGGTGAGAGGCTTGGGATTCAAAAGACCAGAAATAAAACGTACTTTTTGATAAAGAACTTTGGTTTATGATAATTACCATCTATAATTATCCAGACTTTAAAAAATCTTTTGTAGAAGTGGTTAAAAGCCATAACTAGTGAATATTACAGCTACTAACCACTTCTGCAAAAAACATTTTTAAAGTCTGGGTAATTACAGGTGGGTTAATAGCCATAACTAGTGAATATTGGGGCTTCCGTGGTGGCTCAGATGATAAAGGATCTGCTTGCAATGCAGGAGACCTGAGTTTGATTCCTAGAGGAAGGCATGGCAATGCACCCCAATATTCTTGCCTGGAGAATCCCCATGGACAGAGGAGCCTGGTGGGCTACAGTCCATGGGGGTCACAAAGAGTGGGACACAGCTGAATGACTAAGCACAGTGACTGTTTCCTCCAATTCAGCCTTTCACCATTTGTGTAACTTTCTAAGAACAGGGATGTGAGACCCCACCAGAAGATGAAATATTTCATTTCAAATAGAAACTTGATAGAATGTTGACTTATAGGCAAGTTATGGCTCAGATGGTAAAGAATCTGCCTGCAATGCAGGAGACCCAGGTTCAATCCTTGGATCAAGAAGATCCTCTGGAGAAGGGAGTGGCTACCCACTACAGTATGATTGCCAAGAGAATTCCCTGGACAGAGGAGCTGGCAGGCTGCAGTCCATGGGGTCACAAAAAGTCAGACATGACTGAGTGACTGACACTTTAACTCTTTTATCGATAACATAGTGAGATGCAGTTAGTATTTGTGTCTCGTTTCATTTGTGTATCAAATCCCCCTGGGTTTCTGAGTAGAATGCTTCTAGTGGTCTTTGCTATCAGTACTGGATTATTCCTGTGTATAGTGGGAAATCACCTCTCCGTTTGGCATACTATTCTGCTTTTTTTAAATCATAGAAATTAAAATCAAAGAGTTTTAGCCTCATTTGAAAGGAGAATATAAAAATACCACAAAAAACTTATTTAGTTTAGCTATATTTACTTGCTTTCTTTATACATCTGCTAATTTTATAGGTAGGATGTGGCAAATGAATATGACATCTAAATTCATGAGATGTCATCTGTGAAAAATGGTTTATATTTGGGTTGTCTAATTATTTATGCATTGAATATGGGAATGTGATTATTTCATTATAATTCTGTAGGGAAAAGGGTACTTTGTTAGAGATATTTCATTTGTTTAGTTTATTTCTGTTTATTATTTATTCAGAAAATAAATACTGGAATACTAGCCAGGCTCTGTGGTAAGAAAGGAAAAACAGATATGGCTCTTCTTCCAGGTTAGTGGGGGATATTGAGACAAAAATTACGTAGTCATTCAGACAAATACAAAGTGCAGTGGGGAAAAGGATGGTGCTAAAAATATATCCCGTGCCCTGAGACTATAGAAGATATCATGAAAAGATTTAGCCTGGTTAGGAAAATCAGGAAAGGCTTTCGTCAGACTTGATTTAGGTATGAAAGCTGAACAGTAGTTAATTTGGCAAACTGGGGATCAAAAGAACACTCTAAGCAAAAAAAAAGAAAGGGGGGGTGTGGTACGTGCAAAAGCCATTAGCAGGATAGAGGATGGTGAGCATGGTGAGTACCGGGACCAGAGAGAAGGCCAGTGTGATGAAAGCAGAAGCAGCAATAGGAGAGCAACTGCAGAATGGGAGTGGAGAGGGTGCTGTGGTTCTTATTCTCCAAAGACTTTCCTTCCTCTCCTAAGAACTATGCTTTTTGATATTCAACTCCTAGAATAGTTCTTCTCCTTGAATCTGGACTGATACTGTGATTGCTTTTAGGCTACAGAATATTGTAATGGAGACCTGGATGACTGGAGACTAGGCCACAAGATGTCTTCCAGCTTTTGCTTTGTTGTTGTTCAGAGGCCAGTTGTATCTGAATATCTGCAACCCTGTGGACTGCAGCTCGCCAGGCCTCCTTGTCCTTCACCATCTCCTAGACTTTGCTCAGACCAATGTCCATTGAATCGATGATACCATCCAATCATCTCATCCTCTGTTGTCCCCTTCTCCTCCTGCCCTCAGTCTTTCGAAGCAGCAGGGTCTTTTCAAGTGAGTCAGTTCTTTGTATCAGGTGACCAAAGTATTGGAGTTTCAGCCTCAACATTAGTCCTTCCAATGAATATTCAGGACTGATTTCCTTTAGGATTGACTCGTTTGATCTCTTTGCAGTCCAAGGGACTCTCAAGAGTCTTCTCCAGTACCACAGTTCAAAAGCATTGATTCTTTGCTGTTCAGCCTTCTTTAGGGTCTAATTCTCACATCCATACATGCCTACAAGAAAAAGCATAGTTTTGACTACATGGATTTCGGTCGGCAAAGTGATGTCCTTGCTACACTGTCTAGGTTTCTCATAGCTTATCTTTCAAGGAGCAAGTGTGTTTTAATTTCATGGCTGCAGTCATTGTCCACAGTGATTTTGGAGCCCAAGAAAGTAAAATCTGTCACTGTTTCCATTTTTTCCCCATCCATTAGCCATGAACTCTGGGCCTGGATGCCATGATCTCAGTTTTCTGAATGTCGAGTTTTAAGCGAGCTTTTCACTCTACTCTTTCACTTTCATCAAGAGGCTCTTTACTTCCTCTTTGCTTTCTGCCATAAGGGTGGTATCATCTGCATATCTGAGGTTATTGATATTTCTTCCAACAATCTTTATTCTAGCTTGAGTTCCTGAAGTCCAGCATTTTGCATGATGTACTCTGCATATCAGTTAAATAAGCAGGGTGATATTATACAGCCTTATTATACAGGAAAACANTGAATCAGTTACGCATATGCACATGCCCACTTTATTTATTATTTCTTAGCTTTTTATTCTATATTGGCACATGGCCGATTAACAATTCTGTGATGGTTCCAGGTGCACAGCAGAGTGAGTCGGCCCCACGCATACACACACCCACTCTCTCCCAGCCTTGCCTCCCATCCATGCTGCCGCATACCTGAGTGGAGCTTTCTGTGCTTTATGGTAGGTCCTTGGTGATCATCCATTTTAGATACAGGTGTGTGTACATGACTGTCTCATAACCCCTAAGTATCTGTTCCTCCCACTCTTCCCTGAGATAACCGTTAAGTTCCTTCTCATAGTCTGTGAGTTTGTTTCTGTATTGTGGATAAGTTCGTTTGTGTTTTTTCTTTTTAGATTTTGCTTACAAGGGATGTCATACAATATTTCTTTCTCTGCATAAAACTTGCTTCACTTGGACGACAATCTCTGGGTCCACCTACATTGCTGCAAATGGCATTATTTCATTCTTTTCAATGACTAATATTCCATTGTATATATGTACCACATCTTCCTTTCCCATTCCTATGTCAGTGGACATTTAGGTTGCTTCCGTGTCTTGGCTATTGTAAACAGCATACAGTGACCATTGGGGTGCACATATACTTTTGGACAATGTTTTTCTCTGGATATACGCCCAGGAGTAGAATTGCAGGGCCATATGGAAGTTGTAGTTTTAGTTTTTTAAGGAACCTTCATACTGTTCTTCATAGTGGCTATACCAATGCACATTCCCACCAACAGCATAGAAGGCCTGCCTTCTCTCCTCATCCTTCCCGGCATTTATTGTTTGTGTATTTTTTCATGATAGTCATTTTGACTGATGTTAGGTGATATCTCATTGTAATTTTGATTTGCATGTCTCTAATAATTAGTGATCTTGAACATCTTTTCATGTGTCTCTCAACCATCTGTGTGTTTTCTTTGGAGAAATGTCAGTTTAGAGCTTTGACCATTATTTATTTATTTATTTATTTATTGAAGGATAATTGCTTTACAGAATTTTGTTGTTTTCTGTTTTGTTTTGTTTTGATAATATTAAGCCTCATGAACTGTTTGTAAATTTTGGAGAATATTTTATCCCTGTCTTTTGGTTGTTTTTTCATTTTGCTTGTGATTTCCTTTGCTTTGCAAAATACTTTGAGTTTAATTAAGCCTTATTTGCTTATTTTTTGTTTTTATTTCTGTTATTCTGGGAGATCGGTTAAAAAATATCTTATCGCAATTTATGCCAGAGTGTTATGCCTATGTTTTCCTCTGGGAGTTTTATACTGTCTGGTCTCACATTTAGGGCTTCCCTGATAGCTCAGTTGGTAAAGAATCCACCTGTAATGCAGGAGAGCCTGGTTCAGTTCCTGGGTTGGGAAGATCTGCTGGAGAAGGGATAGCCTACCCACTCCATTTTTCTTGGGCTTCTCATGTAGCTCAGCTGGTAGAGAATCTTCCTGCAATGGGGGAGACCTGAGTTCAGTCCTTGGCTTGGGAAGATCCCCTGGAGAGGGAAAAGCTACCCGTTCCAGTGTTCTGGCCTGGAGAATTCCATGGACTATACAGTCAATGGGGTCATAAGGAGTCAGACACAACTAAGTGACTTCCACTTTTCTGTACATTCTTGACAGCTCTTCTTAATCTCTTCTGCTTCCATTGGTTCCTTACCATTTCTGTCCTTTATTGTGCCCATCCTTGGTAAAGGGCTCTGTCGATATCTCCAATTTTCTTGACGAGATCTCTGGTCTTTAGTCTTTCCTATTCTATTGTTTTCCTCAATTTCTTTGCAATGTTTATTTAAGAAGGTCTTCTTATCTCTCCTTGCTATTCTCTGGAACTCTGTATTTAGTTGGATTCATCTTTCTCTTTCTCCCTTGCTTTCACTTCTCTTCTATTCTCAGCTATTTGTGAAGCCTTCTCACACAATCACTTTGCATTCTTGCATTTCTTTTTCTTGGGGATGATTTGATCACTGCCTCCTGCACAATGTTACAAACCTAGTTCTTCTGGTCTAATCCCTTGAATCTAGTCATCACCTCCATTGTATAATCATAATGGATTTGATTTAGTTCATACCTGAATGGTCTTCTCTGGTGGCTCAGTGCAGTGCAGGAGACCCGGCTTCAGTTCCTGCATAGGGAAGATTCTGTGGAGGAGGGCATGGGAATCCACTCCAGTATTCTTGCCTGGAGAATTCCATGGGCAGAAGAGTGTGGCAGGCTACAATACATGGGGTAGCAAAGAGCAGGGCACGACTGAGTGGCTAAACCGATGTATCTGAATGGCCTAGTGGTTTTCCCTTCTTTTTTCAATTTAAGCCTGAAGTTTGCAATAAGGAGCTCATGATCTGAGCCACAGTCAGATCCAGGTCTTATTTTTTGCTGACTGTATAGAGAGTCTCCATCTTTATCAGCAAAGTATATAATCAATATGACTCTAGCATTGACCATTTGGTGATGCCCATGTGTAGAGTCATCTTTTGTGTTATTGGAAGAGGGCGTTTGCTATGACCAGTGTATGCTCTGGGCAAAACTCTGTTAGCCTTTGCCCTGCTTCACTTTGTACTCCAAGGCCAAACTTGGCTGTTACCCCAGGTATCTCTTGACTTTTCACTTTTGCATCCCAATCCCTTATGGAGAAAAAGACATCTTTTTTTGATGTTAGTTCTAGAAGTCCTTTTAGGTCTTCATAGAATCAATCAACTTCAGCTTTATTTGGCATTAGTGGATGGGGCATAGACTTGGATTACTGTGGTGTTTAATGATTTGCCTTGAAAACAAACTGAGATGATTCTGTCATTTTTGAGACTGCATCCAAGTATTGCATTTTGCACTCTTGTTGGCTATGAGGGCTACTCTGTTTCTTCAAAGGGATTCTTGCCCACATTAGTAGACATAAGGGTCATCTGAATTAATTTACGCGTTCCCATCCATTTTAGTTCACTGATTCCTAAGATGTCAATGTTCACTCTTGCCATCTCCTGCTTGACCACCTCCAACTTTCCTTGATTCATGGACCTAACATTCCTGGTTCCTATGCAATGTTGTCTCTTACAGCATCAGACTTTATTTTCATCACCAGACACATCCACAACTGAGCGTGATTTCTGCTTAGGCCCACCAGCTTCTTTCTTTCTGGAGCTCTTAGTAATTGCCTTCCACTCTTCCCCAGTAGCATATTGGACCCCTTTCACCTGTGAGGCTTATTTTCCGGTGCCATAACTTTTTGCCTTTTCGTATTGTACGTGGGGTTCTCTTGGCAAGAATCCTGGAGTGGGTTGCCATTCCCTCCTCCAGTGAACCATGCTTTGTCAGAACTCTTCACTGTGACCTGTCTATCTTGAGTTGCACTGCATGGCATGGCTCACAGCTTCATTGAGTTATGCAAGTCCTTTTGCCACTGCAAGGCTGACCCATGGAGGGATTTTTTTTTTTTTGATAGGTTAAAGAAAAAATTTCATGAAAGAGGAAGAAAAGTAATTTAGCAAAAAGGATTTGGAAATGGGCAAGAAATGAAAATGTGAGATTTTGAAACACTGTAACTTAAAATATTTGAACAAAGTAAAACAAAATATAAATCAGAAGACATCCTAGAAAGTTAAAAGACCAAAAGAGAAAGTTCTTTAAAGTGTTTCTTTTTATTTACTGGCATTCTATTATTTGCCATTGGGTAAAAGCTCATCAAAGAGACAAGACCTGATATTCCATCTTATAATCATAGCTGAGAAGTACTGAAGGTAAAATGTAAGAAGATATTTCTATAACTGTTGAATTCAAAGATAAGAGAACCCTTAAATGCTCTTTTATCTGCCTTTACTATTGCTAAGTGATTATCAGTTCATGTTTGATTTATTAAAATGTTTACTGAAGGGTTTCTATATACGAGGCACCGTACTAGGTAATGAGAACACACATGTGAAGAAGACAGATCTAGTTAGTCCATGCTTCATGGAAATATATCCAAGTGCAGGATTCAGAGAAGACAAAAATATTACAAGAAGAAAAATAAGACACTTGCAATAGAGAATGAATATATAAGATTGTGAATTACTTTAGACAGAGTGGTGAGAGGGTGATAATAGGTTTATATCTGTAGTGTTGAGAAATCACTGTTTCCAAAGGTATCCATTCCTGGGGGTGGGGGGAACATGGTAGTTCAAGATACCAAATTCCAGATGGCTTAACCAGATTGTAATAGAGTGTGGCATGGGATGACACTGNTGGTTCAGTTCCTGGGTTGGGAAGATCTGCTGGAGAAGGGATAGCCTACCCACTCCATTTTTCTTGGGCTTCTCATGTAGCTCAGCTGGTAGAGAATCTTCCTGCAATGGGGGAGACCTGAGTTCAGTCCTTGGCTTGGGAAGATCCCCTGGAGAGGGAAAAGCTACCCGTTCCAGTGTTCTGGCCTGGAGAATTCCATGGACTATACAGTCAATGGGGTCATAAGGAGTCAGACACAACTAAGTGACTTCCACTTTTCTGTACATTCTTGACAGCTCTTCTTAATCTCTTCTGCTTCCATTGGTTCCTTACCATTTCTGTCCTTTATTGTGCCCATCCTTGGTAAAGGGCTCTGTCGATATCTCCAATTTTCTTGACGAGATCTCTGGTCTTTAGTCTTTCCTATTCTATTGTTTTCCTCAATTTCTTTGCAATGTTTATTTAAGAAGGTCTTCTTATCTCTCCTTGCTATTCTCTGGAACTCTGTATTTAGTTGGATTCATCTTTCTCTTTCTCCCTTGCTTTCACTTCTCTTCTATTCTCAGCTATTTGTGAAGCCTTCTCACACAATCACTTTGCATTCTTGCATTTCTTTTTCTTGGGGATGATTTGATCACTGCCTCCTGCACAATGTTACAAACCTAGTTCTTCTGGTCTAATCCCTTGAATCTAGTCATCACCTCCATTGTATAATCATAATGGATTTGATTTAGTTCATACCTGAATGGTCTTCTCTGGTGGCTCAGTGCAGTGCAGGAGACCCGGCTTCAGTTCCTGCATAGGGAAGATTCTGTGGAGGAGGGCATGGGAATCCACTCCAGTATTCTTGCCTGGAGAATTCCATGGGCAGAAGAGTGTGGCAGGCTACAGTACATGGGGTAGCAAAGAGCAGGGCACGACTGAGTGGCTAAACCGATCTATCTGAATGGCCTAGTGGTTTTCCCTTCTTTTTTCAATTTAAGCCTGAAGTTTGCAATAAGGAGCTCATGATCTGAGCCACAGTCAGATCCAGGTCTTATTTTTTGCTGACTGTATAGAGAGTCTCCATCTTTATCAGCAAAGTATATAATCAATATGACTCTAGCATTGACCATTTGGTGATGCCCATGTGTAGAGTCATCTTTTGTGTTATTGGAAGAGGGCATTTGCTATGACCAGTGTATGCTCTGGGCAAAACTCTGTTAGCCTTTGCCCTGCTTCACTTTGTACTCCAAGGCCAAACTTGGCTGTTACCCCAGGTATCTCTTGACTTTTCACTTTTGCATCCCAATCCCTTATGGAGAAAAAGACATCTTTTTTTGATGTTAGTTCTAGAAGTCCTTTTAGGTCTTCATAGAATCAATCAACTTCAGCTTTATTTGGCATTAGTGGATGGGGCAAAGACTTGGATTACTGTGGTGTTTAATGATTTGCCTTGAAAACAAACTGAGATGATTCTGTCATTTTTGAGACTGCATCCAAGTATTGCATTTTGCACTCTTGTTGGCTATGAGGGCTACTCTGTTTCTTCAAAGGGATTCTTGCCCACATTAGTAGACATAAGGGTCATCTGAATTAATTTACCCGTTCCCATCCATTTTAGTTCACTGATTCCTAAGATGTCAATGTTCACTCTTGCCATCTCCTGCTTGACCACCTCCAACTTTCCTTGATTCATGGACCTAACATTCCTGGTTCCTATGCAATGTTGTCTCTTACAGCATCAGACTTTATTTTCATCACCAGACACATCCACAACTGAGCGTGATTTCTGCTTAGGCCCACCAGCTTCTTTCTTTCTGGAGCTCTTAGTAATTGCCTTCCACTCTTCCCCAGTAGCATATTGGACCCCTTTCACCTGTGAGGCTTATTTTCCGGTGCCATAACTTTTTGCCTTTTCGTATTGTACGTGGGGTTCTCTTGGCAAGAATCCTGGAGTGGGTTGCCATTCCCTCCTCCAGTGAACCATGCTTTGTCAGAACTCTTCACTGTGACCTGTCTATCTTGAGTTGCACTGCATGGCATGGCTCACAGCCTCATTGAGTTATGCAAGTCCTTTTGCCACTGCAAGGCTGACCCATGGAGGGATTTTTTTTTTTTTTGATAGGTTAAAGAAAAAATTTCATGAAAGAGGAAGAAAAGTAATTTAGCAAAAAGGATTTGGAAATGGGCAAGAAATGAAAATGTGAGATTTTGAAACACTGTAACTTAAAATATTTGAACAAAGTAAAACAAAATATAAATCAGAAGACATCCTAGAAAGTTAAAAGACCAAAAGAGAAAGTTCTTTAAAGTGTTTCTTTTTATTTACTGGCATTCTATTATTTGCCATTGGGTAAAAGCTCATCAAAGAGACAAGACCTGATATTCCATCTTATAATCATAGCTGAGAAGTACTGAAGGTAAAATGTAAGAAGATATTTCTATAACTGTTGAATTCAAAGATAAGAGAACCCTTAAATGCTCTTTTATCTGCCTTTACTATTGCTAAGTGATTATCAGTTCATGTTTGATTTATTAAAATGTTTACTGAAGGGTTTCTATATACGAGGCACCATACTAGGTAATGAGAACACACACGTGAAGAAGACAGATCTAGTTAGTCCATGCTTCATGGAAATATATCCAAGTGCAGGATTCAGAGAAGACAAAAATATTACAAGAAGAAAAATAAGACATTTGCAATAGAGAATGAATATATAAGATTGTGAATTACTTTAGACAGAGTGGTGAGAGGGTGACAATAGGTTTATATCTGCAGTGTTGAGAAATCACTGTTTCCAAAGGTATCCGTTCCTAGGGGTGGGGGGAACATGGTAGTTCAAGATACCAAATTCCAGATGGCTTAACCAGATTGTAATAGAGTGTGGCATGGGATGACACTGCCGATGGCCCTGAGAAGCATACTAAAAGCTACACATTTATTGAAAAACTAAAGAGTTAGAACTCTTAAACTCGGCTTGAATTTTTAAAGATCACTCCTATTGTTTTATAAAGAATAAATATGAGAGCGGTGTGTTTTTGTAATACAGGTGACAAGTGGTTAAGGCTCAGACTTAGGTACCAGTGAAAGCTGAGGAAAGTGGATTAATGTAAGATATAGTTTAAAAATAGGACTTAATGATTTGTTGTAAGTAAAGTAGTCAAGAAGGACACCCAGGGTTTTTTTTTTTTTTAATTTATTTTTAACTGAAGGATAATTGCTTTACGATATTGTGTTGGTTTCTGCCATACATCAGCATGATCTGCCATAGGGATACGTATGACCCCTCCGTCCGGAACCTCCCTCCCACATGCCACGGCTCTAGGCTGTCCCAGAGCCCCAGTTTGTGTTCCCCGAGCCATAGAGCAGATTCCCATTGGCTCTCCGTTTTGCATACAGTAGTGTATATGTTGGGTGTCCCAGGTGGCTCTAGTGGTAAATGCAGGTGACATAAGAGATGTGGGTTTGATCCCTGGACTGGGAAGATCCCCTGGAGGAGGGCATGTCAACCCACTCCAGTATTCTTGTTGGCAGAACCGCACGGGCAGAGGAGCCTGGAGGGCTACAGTCCATAGCGTTGTGAAGAGTCAGACACAAGTTCTCCATGGACGCACGCAGTCTACATGTTTCCACACTACTCTCTCCATTTGTCACACCCTCCGCTTCCTCCTCTCTCCCATGTCCGTAAGTCTGTTCTCGATGTCTGTATTTCCATTACTGCCCTGACAATAGGTCCATCAGTGCCATCTTTCTAGATTCTTCATATATGAGTTGATATACAATATTAGTCTTTCTCTTTCTGACCTACTTCACTCTGTATAATAGGCTCTAGGTTCATCCACCTCAGTAGCACTGACTCAAATGTGTCCCTTTTTACAGCTGAGAGGTCTTCCATCATATCCATGTACCACAGCTGATAACACTCATCTGTCAGTGAATATCGAGGTTGCTTCCACGTCCTATCTATTGTAATAGTGCTGCAGTGAACACTGGGGGTGCACGAGTCTCTTTCAATTATGGTTTTCTCAGGACATATGCCCAGTAGTGGGACTGTTGGGTCGTATGATAGTTTTATTCTTAGTTTTTAAAGGAATCTCCATATTGTCTTCCTTAGTGGCTGGATCAGTTTATGTTCCCACCAAAAGTGCAAGAGGGATACCCAGGTGTTTGATGTAAGTAACTGAGGAAAGTGGTGTTCTTTATTGATTGATTTGTTATAATTTAGTATCTGTCAATTATACCTCAATGGATAAAGCTTTAAAAAAATAAAAGGTTAAAAGAAGATGCTGTCAGAGCGGAAGCAGCGCTATGACACTGATAACAGCAGGTAAAGCGATTGGCAGTGCCTCGAGAGGTGCTATATAGTTGATGGCAGGGGTGCCATGCAGGTTTCGAGGCTTCTTTGACAAAGTGAAACGTATGAGTTTTTACCTGAATAGAAGGCCAGCTTTAAAAAATTTGTATTTTCCCCAATTCGTAAAGTACCTTGAGGAAAACTTCTGTGGCAAGAAGAAACAGAGAAAAAGATCAAAATTGCTAAGATCTGGGGTTGGGAATAGATGGGATCAGACATGAATGCAGGAACAAAAACAGGTGGGGTCTTCTAAGATATGGAGTGATGCCACTTAATGAGTTCTAGGAGTTTAAATAGGTTAAGTCTGAAGTGCCTGTGGGGCTACCCNGCTAAGATCTGGGGTTGGGAGTAGATGGGATCAGACATGAATGCAGGAACAAAAACAGGTGGGGTCTTCTAAGATATGGAGTGATGCCACTTAATGAGTTCTAGGAGTTTAAATAGGTTAAGTCTGAAGTGCCTGTGGGGCTACCCAAGGGAAGTCAACCAGGAAGCTGTGTGTGTACGTCTGACCCTGGCACTTGGAAGAAAGGCTCATTTGGCACATCGATGCAGCAGTGACAGCCATGGGAAATAAACTGGCAGGAAGTGTAAAGAATGACAGATGTGCTTGAGACAGAGCCCAAAGGCATCCGGCAAATTTTAGTGAGTGATAGAGTGCCAGGAGCCAGCGTAAGGAATCCCTCCCGTGGCAAAGGTCATGAGGACAGAAGCCTGACAAGACGCAAGGGCGTGACCAGGCTTCAGGGATCCCCCCTGGAATTTCCTGAGCATCCACNAAATTTTAGTGAGTGATAGAGTGCCAGGAGCCAGCGTAAGGAATCCCTCCCGTGGCAAAGGTCATGAGGACAGAAGCCTGACAAGACGCAAGGGCGTGACCAGGCTTCAGGAATCCCCCCTGGAATTTCCTGAGCATCCAACCCCAAAAACCAGAGTCTGCCTGCTTTACTGTGTTATGCTTTCCACCTACTCTTCTGACATCAACAGGAGGCTGTCCCTCCACCACCTTTTTATGGAAAAAGTTAATTTAGAGCTTAGATAATAAATCTCCTGGGCATAATAAGAGTGTTTCAATCCAAAAACCCCTCTGATGGCTTTCTAGCCTGCCTGCTGGACTCTTACAGCTGCACATGTGATTGTTTGCACAGGAAGCTTAAAACATCCTAGGAATGTAGGGGCTTCCGAGGAGTCAAAATCATTAGAATAGGACTAANCCACCTCATGTGAAGAATTGACTCATTGGAAAAGACTCTGATGCTGGGAGGGATTAGGGGCAGGAGGAGAAGGGGACAAACGAGGATGAGATGGTTGGGTGGCATCACTGACTCAATGGATGAGTCTGAGTGAACTCCAGGAGTTGGTGATGGACAGGGAGGCCTGGCATGCTGCGATTCACGGGGTCGCAAATAGTCAGACACGACTGAGTGACTGAACTGAATTCNTTAGGGGCAGGAGGAGAAGGGGACAACCGAGGATGAGATGGTTGGGTAGCATCACTGACTCAATGGATGAGTCTGAGTGAACTCCAGGAGTTGGTGATGGACAGGGAGGCCTGGCATGCTGCGATTCACGGGGTCGCAAATAGTCAGACACGACTGAGTGACTGAACTGAATTCAGTGTTTTTTAAAGAAACTTTAGAGAACATAACTACCACCTGTAACAAAAATCAACTAGATACGGACATGTAGTGGTGGTGAATCACAAAATTAGAATCAATAATGGAATAATGTGTGCTATTACAGATTTTTTATAGTTTATACATTATAAGTTAAAAAATCTAAAGTGTTAGCACAGTTGTGTCTGACTCTTGCGATACCATGGACTGGTAGCCCACCAGGCTCCTCTGTCCATGGAGTTGTCCAGGGAAGAATACTGGAGTGGGTTGGCATTCCCTTCTCCAGGGGATCTTCGTGACCCAGGGAATGAGCCCACGTCTCCTGCATTGCATGATTCTTTAAAGGTAAAATGTTCTCCTACTCATTATTCAACTCAGTGATTGTAGTGCATTATTTTTGATGTTTAATTCAGTTGAAAGTATAAATTTGAATATATTTCATTCCTCTTTAACTACTACCCATCAAATATAGGTGTGGCCCTTAAGGTTCAACCTCCTTTTCCTTTTCTTCTATTTCCTATCACTGTTTCCAGGGTGATTTTTGATGGATACAAATGCCAGCTTCAAGTCAGAAAGCTAAAACCTGAATTTCCAATCCTGACATGTCTTCTGGCTCTGGATCTGAATTTGTAAATACCTGTCTGACTTCTCCACAAATGTCCCTGTCACAAATCATGCTCAGCATGTTACAAACAAAATTCATTTTCCTTTCCATGAGCCATTGTTTTGTGAACTATGTACTTTTCCTGAAGTAATGACCTTTATTCATTATTATGTGAATTTTTTCCTCACAACAATCCTCTGCGTAGGTGTTGTAATATGGATGAAGACAGGATTGTATACATGGTATAAATTGACCTTGAGATCAGATTTGGTTCTGATAGTTACTATGTGGTCTTAAGCCAGTTACCTTTTTTGAGCCTCATTTTCATGGACAGTAGATACAATATAGGTTTTATTCTTCTTCTTCTTGAAAGTGTGGTAGGTACTCAAAGTGGCAGGAACAACACCCCACAGGGACTAGCAAGAAATCTCAACTTTACCCTAAACTTAGTGAATCAATATTTGCATCTTAATATGATCTTCCCTCGTAGCTCAGTTGACAATTTGCCTGCAATGCAGGAAACCAGGGTTTGATTCCTGGGTTGGAAAGATCCCCTGGAGAAGGAAATGGCAATCTACTCCAGTATTCTTCCCTGGAGAATCCCATGGACAGAGGCGCCTGGAGGGCTACAGTCCATGGGGTTGTAAGAGTCAGACAGGACTTAGCGACTAAACCACCACCATGATCTTCCCAGGCAACTGGTTTGCATATTTAAATTTAAGCATCACTGGTCTGGTTTTCCCTTGCTAACAAAGGTGTTATAGTGCCTTCAGGGGAGTAGATCATTCATGAGTCAAAAAAGTCCTGTAACTTATTAAAGCTACTATTACAAGTATTGCCAATGCTCTTATGTACCTGTTATCAATTATATATAGCTGCTGTAAATGGATATTTTATTCAGAAACTTTGAAATGTCTAATTTCCATCTACTTCATGGTTATTTACTAGAGAAAGGTTCATTCTTTCATTACTCTTTATTTTTTATGCATGTTCTGGCTGCTCTGGGTCTTTGTCGCGGTGTGGAGGCTTCTCCTGTCGCAATGCAGTGCCAAGACTTCTCTCAGGGTTCCTGTGCATGGGCTGAGCGAGCATGCACACTTAGCACTTGTGGCATGTGGGATCTTAACTCCATGACCAGTGACCAAACCCACGTCCCCTGCCTTGGAAAGTGGATTCGTAACCACTGGACCACTGGGGAAATTGTCTTCCTGCCATTTTAAATTGTACTCCTTCAACATTTTAAAATTTGGATTGTTCAATAAGTTTTCCTTGTGTCCCATTTTTACAAAGAAAAACAGAAGCACTAGTTCTCATCTGAAATATTTAGAAAATGAGCCCAAATCATTGATTTAAAGAGGGATGTTGCAATAGCCTAATCACAAAATCTCTCATACAATAACACTGCTTGAACAAACCTGTTTCTAGATTCTAATACTATTTACTTATTAAACATTCATGATGTACAATGCACCGTGTGAACTGAGGTTTATAAATGCTTAATAATACAGTTCATAATCTAATCTGTGTCACTGTTACCTTGACATACCACATTCCTAAGAAGCTCCCAGGCAGTGCTCACGCTGCTTTTCTGAGGATGATACTTTTCAATAAAGATTGTAGAGCAAGAATTATTATAGATGTCTGAGAAAGGAATAACAAAACAGTGACGGGGAAATGGCCAGGTTGGTGTTGAGAGTTGAGAATTTAGCTTCTTTCTCTTTAGAGTCAACTGTTAAGTCCTTAGAATTCATTATGGTAAAATTCAATTGTGAAAAATCTGCCACTATGGTTTTTCCAGTAGTCATTACTAAATGTGAGCATTGGAACATAAAAAAGGCTTGGGCACTGAAAAAAACAGATGCTTTAGAATTGTGGAGCTGGAGAAGACTCTTCAGAGTGCCTTGGACTGCAAGGAGATCAAACCAGTCCATCCTAAAGGAAATCAGTCTTGAATATTTGTTGGAAGAACTGATGCTGAAACTGAAACTCCAATACTTTCGCCACCTGATGCAAAGAACTGAGTCATTGGAAAAGACCCTGATGCTGGCAAAGACTGAGGGCAGGAGCAGAAGGGGGCTACAGAGGATGAGATGGCTGGATGGCCTCAATGACTCGAAGGACATTAGTTTGAACAAACTCTGGGAGATCGTGAAGGACAGGGAAACCTAGTGTGTTGTAGTCCATGGCGTTGCAACTGAACGACTTAGTAATTGAACAAGAGGTTAACTGTGGCACTTAGAATAGTTATATTTAAAGAAATCCACTACTTAGAATTGGAAGGTAGCAAAATTTACAAAGTTCAGTAACTAGGTCTTTCCTAGGTGCATATACCATTCTTCATCTCCTTCCTAGCTCCTTGCCTTTTGTACATCCATCCCATAATATACAACACGTTCTTATTGTTGCAGTTCCTAAATATCATTTATTATAATGTTTCATAACAGTAAAAATATTCAAATATGTTATTTTTCAGCATTTAACTTAGCTCTTAGGCTTTTTTGCAATGTGATAATTTGTGATTTCCATAAATATATAAGTTTTCTCTGCACCCTAGTATAAGATCACTTAGAAATGTTTCAGGACAATTTGAAAATAATGTAAATGCACACACACTTCTAAACTATTTACTTTTTAATTATCTCAACTTTTCATTTATTTGGCTTACTAAATGGTTTAAGTATTAAAGTCACAGTCCAACAGTTTTTGCGGTGTATTTTCTTTAAAGGATTACTTTATTAATTCTTTTTTATACTAATTTTAAATGTACAATTTTAAAAAACATGTATACATCAGTAAAACTATCACTCATAGGAAGATATTGAACATTTATTTTACAATGGATTCATGTTATCTACCACATAAAGCATCTTAAATGTTACAACCTGTATGGTATATTTTATAAATATGTTATAGCTTGAGTTGTCTAATAAAAATATTGCTCCCTTATGACTCATTGTTTTCATTATCTTTAAATCTTTTACGGTTTTCTACAAAGGTGGGTATCCAGGATTATAGATTGATTTTTGACCCAATTTCAATCTTTTAAATTAGGAATATTTAACCAGTTTGAGTGTGGTAACTCAGCAGTACCTTACCTGTATCAACCTACTTTATGCCAATTTTAATGCTTCCTTGCTGTTTTCCCCCACTTCCCCTACAATTTGAATATGTACTCTCTATTTGTAGCATTTATTGTAAAATTTACCTTCAGGGATCTACTACATAAAGCAGTAGGTACTGATTTTCCACAGGCAAGATGTACTTTAAACAAGGTTTCAATCCACTACCACCCCAATCAATAATTTATAAAGTTTCTTTTTACACTACTGGTATTAGCATTACAAATTTGCTACTTTCCCACGCCTATAATTAAAACTAGAGGAAGCAAAACTGTACTACTCGTTTTTCCATTTTGTCAGGTTAACATTTGATATGCCTTTATTCTCCAGGTTCTGTCCACAGTGACAAAGTCCTTTTATTTTACATGTTTAACTTAAGAACATGCATATCTACATGCTTAAAATAAGCAGTTTTTTTTTTGTTTTACATATTGAACATTTCGCATGCCTTTTAACCTTATAAAGATATAAGCTGAAATTTTAGACCCAGTTTACATATTTATGTTTGCATTTAGTTTTATAATTCTACATAACACTGTAACCTTAAGGCTGTTTAACCAAATCTTACCATTGCCTCCTTATTCATTATTTTAATCCATGTTTTTTATTGGCTGCAGTACATCATTTAACAGTTTTCAATGGAAGTGCTTAAAAGATATACTTTCTCAGCCTCTGCATATCTGTGAACGCTTCCAATTGCCTTGGTACAGAAATAACTTCTCAGGAGCTCTAACTGGCTCAAAACTATTCTCCCTTAAAACCATAAATGGGCTTCCCACGTGGTAAAGAATCCGCCTGCCAATGAATGAGGCAAAAGAGACATCTGTTCCATCTTGGGGTGGGGAAGATCCCCTGGAGGAGAAAATGGCACCCCATTCCACCTTTCCTGCTGGGAGAATCCCCCNGCTTAAAAGATATACTTTCTCAGCCTCTGCATATCTGTGAACGCTTCCAATTGCCTTGGTACAGAAATAACTTCTCAGGACATCTAACTGGCTCAAAACTATTCTCCCAAAACCATAGATGGGCTTCCCAGGTGGTAAAGAATCCGCCTGCCAATGAATGAGGCAAAAGAGACATCTGTTCCATCTTGGGGTGGGGAATATCCCCTGGAGGAGAAAATGGCACCCCATTCCACCTTTTCTGCTGGGAGAATCCCCCGGTCAGAGAAGCCTGACAGTCCGTGGGGTCGTAAAGAGCAGGATAAGACTGAGCCTCTGAGCAAAAACTGTAGATATTGTTTTCTGACATTTACAGTTCAAGGGAAAAATTTGAGGTCAGGCTAACTTTTATCCTTTTATAAGTGGCTTGTCTTCTCTGGGATACTTGTGGACTTTTAAAATTTACCCTTCTAATTAAAAAAAAAAACTAGCAGGATATATCTAGGTACTGCTTTCTTTTCACTAAAACTTAATGGTACCCTGCAAGCCTTTTCTACCTGTAGATCTAGTTTCTTAACTCTTAATATTCTTCTTCAGTTAGTTCCTTAACTACAGTTTCAGCTTCATTTGCTCTGTCCTGTTTCAGGTATTCCTATTATGCGTAGATTTTATCACCTGGACAGGTCATCGAGGTCTTCCTTCTTCTCTTTAGTTGATTCCTTTTTCTGTTTTTTTTTCTTCTGCCTGCTGTGAAAATTCCTCGTTTTGCGTTCACTTCAGTAATTCGATTTTGTGCCTCATCAGACTTGAACATTTCCGTTCTCTCAGCTCCCTCACACTTTTCAAGTGCTCCGACAAGAGCAATTTTTATCATTAAGCATAGGTCTTTAAGCTCTGGTGCGATATGATACTTAATCCTTGCTATCTCTTCTGTTTCCACCGCTATACTCGTTTCAAGAGGCGGCATTTTCTCAATTAGCTGTTTTCCTTAGGACCTGCGGTATCAGGACCTTGAAAATAAGAAAAAAGAAATTAATTCCCTACTGTTTGACCGAATCAACACAAAGATTTCCAATGAAAATTATTCAAGGTTTTGTTGAAATGTTTTTTCATTCTTACCTTTTGAACAAAGCTTCTGAGCAATGGCACCAAAAGGGAAAGATGTTTCGATTAACGAACAAAACAAACGTCCAAAACCGTTCCCTCTACGTCATCTCCGTACGCCTCAATGTACGTCATCTCTGCACGCCTCAAGTCAGGGCCAATAGACTAGCGCTCACACGGAAACCTCAGCCGATGGAGCCACACCCACAACCGGCAGACACGCCGCCCCGCCCTATCAGCGCGGGTCAAGGGAGTGCGCACGCGCAGACCTTTGACCTTGCGGTACCGCCTTAAGGCGGGGCTGGATGCCAGTCGCGGCCAATGGCGCGCGGGGTGAAGGTTGAAAGGTGGAAGGTGGCGCTAGGCCGTGGCGCTGGTTCTCCTCAGCGCGTCTGCTGGGCTGCCTATCCGTCATGGAGGCAGTCTTGACTGAGGAGCTTGATGAAGAGGAACAGCTGGTGAGACGGCATCGCAAAGAGAAGAAGGAGCTGCAAGGTGACGGGGGAGTGGGGAACCCAGGAGTCGCCAGGACCAGGGAAGGGAGCGTGGCGGGTCGGTTCTGGGGAACGTTGAGGGACTTCTGAACCCTTCTGGGCTTCTTCAGGGTAGCCAGTGACCTACATCCCAGGCCCCCTTAATCCCCTCGACTTTCAAAAGCTTCCTCTCTTCGGGTGCGCCGCGTTCCCTCGTCCTGCGAGGGCGCCGGGGTGCGGGTTTCTGAAAGCCCTTGTTAGCCGCAGTTTTGGACTCAGACACCCCCTTTCCTGTTCCTGCCCTAGTTAACCCACACTTGGCTCTAACGGGTGCGTTTCGAAATATCTCACCTCAGTTTTAAGGACTCGGAAAGGAGAGTTGAACGATTTAAACGTTTTCTTCCCCCCCACTGCCCGCCCTTTCCTCATCCCACACCAAACTCACGGTTATGTTATTACTATTATTTTTTTTTGAGAGAGGGCCTCAGCTTCATCTGGACTCTTCTCTGTAGCTGTCTGTTTTGTAATTTGTTTTTTTTTTGCTTTCATAATTACTTTTTTCCTATACCCTTTTCTTACCATCTCCTTATTGCTGTTATCTCTTTTTTCCTCTTAATCCCTTGGTTTTTGACGTAATGATTTTGGTGGCTTTTCAGCCAAAATACAGAGTATGAAGAATGCTGTTCCCAGGAATGACAAAAAGAGGAGGAAGCAACTTACAGAAGATGTTGCTAAGTTAGAAGCAGAAATGGAACAGAAACATAGAGAGGAGCTGGATCAGTTGAAGCTGACTTCTAAAGAGAGTAAAGTATGTGAAAGTAATGTTTCTCCTTGTCTACAACATCGGAAAGCACAGTTAACTGTATAAGATTCTGTTACACACTTAACTATATAAGTATATAAAATGTAAAACTGGAGGGAAAGAAGGCACTTAGTCATGCTCAGGCATCACCTTTCCTTGTTATTTTTCTGATCAGGTTTACATGATAGTGTGTTTTTTAAGGAAAGTCAGCAAAGAAAGTCTGCCGCCCCAAAGATGAACAGATTCATAAAATGGGCTAGAGGAAGCTTTACCAAAAGAAAGTGGAAGACCAGTCTCCTAGTGTCAGAATTGCTATTAAATAGTATTTGAACCTGGGCAAATTTACTTAATCTTCTCGAGCATCAATTTCTTCACATGTGTGATACAAATACTACTGCTGTTTAAGCACAGGATTTTTCTAAGAAATAGAATAAATGTGAAATCATTTTTTAAGTTATGAAAGTGCTTTATGAGCAAGTTGTAATAAATAGAAAATTACTGTTTCTTGGGTAAGTTGGAGCATGTTAACTGTCATCAGTTTAGCTAATATGTATCTCATCAGTATAGCTGCACACAGTGTATTGTATGCCACATACTTTGTTTAATATATTGCATTCATTTTCTCAAATAATTCTCACAATAACACACTGGTCAGTGTTACCTCTGAAGTAAGTGTAGATAATCCTAGTTTTAAAGTGGGAGACAGATTCAGAGAGATTAAAAACTGCCTTCTAAATTTATAACAACTGTTATGTACCAAAGCCCGAATTCAGATTTAGAGCTGTCTTACTCCAGAAGGTAAATACTGAATTCTGTTATAATTTTTATCTAGAGTGATAATTTATTTCATGGGTTTTAGATGTCAAATATCATAGACTCCTCACTCTCATTTTTGATAGCTGAAAAGTTCTTATGTTTATGCAAGATTTTATCTAGTAGTAGTAGTAAAGTCGCTAAGTCGTGTCCGACTCTTGCAACCCCATGGACTGTAGCCTGCCAGGCTCCTCTGTCCATGGGATTTTCCAGGCAAGATTATTGGAGTGGATTGCCATTTCCTTCTCCAGGGGATCTTCCCGACCTAGGAATCGAACCCAGGTCTTCATTGCAGGCAGATTTTTTTTTACCAACTGAGCTATAAGGGAAGCCCAAGATTTTCTCTACCATAAATAAATTTTATTTGGTTTATTTTTGGTCTGCTGTTGACAAGGAAAATGGCTTGTTTATACTGAGTTTAATAACTTAGTTTTACTTTCTTGAAGTTTTTTTTTGCCATTCATCAAGATCCTGGCCTTCCTTGCCTTTAACACACTCTATTAAAATCCAAGTAACAAGGCATGCTTCCAGGTGTTTGTATTGTTAGAGTCATGGCATTCCTAATTATCTCCGTATCTTTTCTGTTAGTGAGATAGTTTAGTCTCTCAGGCCCTTCAATTGTGAGATTTCTTTCCTAGGTTTTGAAGGTGAAAAATGTTTGATTGTTAAGCTACATATTGTCCAACTGTTAAAATACAAACTCCCCTCGTACTTGGAACCATTATCTTTTTTTAAATTTTAACTGAAACTTGTTTTCTTCTAGAATGTCTCCTGAATTCTTTTGTCATTTCTTTCTCTTTTTTTCCCCAGTTGTTTCTTTGTATCTTGCCTGTTGTCAGTATGGCAGTTTGTAAATTTTAGCACATTCCTCTGAAGAACTGTAAGAATCCTATTTCACTCTTTGAAGTCTTAATCTTATTTTGACATTTTGATCATTTGGGCCAAACAGATGTAGAGACTGCTGATTCTTGTTATTAGAGGCTTTGATATGTTCCATGTATGTGTCACCTAAAAACTAGCGTAATATATAGTTGTGGTAATAAAATACTAGCTGTTAATCCTGATAGTAAGTCTAACATCTGTTTTCTTTAGCAAACATATAACAGTCATTTGATGATTAAGACTGGTTGTAATGTCTTAATGATAACTGTAAATTAACAAATTTTTACTTGGGTCAGGAAGCATTGTTCATCAGGTTTTGGCTAACTATGATGGAGGAAGGCCTTTGCCCCCACTTCTGAGGTTACAAAAGTAGTATAAACTGAGCCAAGACAGGACATTATATATTTTATAAAGTAAAACGTATAGAGGTGGGAATGAATTGGCACTTGTAGGAAGTATTTATATGAATGGAGTAGGCATTCTGAGAAGGAAGGAAACCATGTAGAAATAAGCATTGTCTTTGTAGAGCTATAAGGAAAGTTCTTGGGAACCTGACAAATTCTCTCTAAAATATAGAGAAAGTATATACAACCGTGTCATTTAGTATTGTATGTAGTGCTGTTATTCAGATTTGAATTGTGGAATGACACATAATATGTGACTTGCAATAATAATTTAATAATCTAATACTTTGAATAATAACTTAAAGGTATTTTTCCTTAACTTGGTAATGTTTTTTGTTTCCTTTAGATAGATTCTGTTGCTGTCAATATTTCAAACTTGGTTCTTGAGAATCAGCCACTTCGCATATCAAAAGCACAAAAGAGACGGGTATGAAAGTTGCCTAGTATTTGTTAGTGCTATGTGTGTAATACTATATTAGGTGTTTTATTGGAAGGGAATAGAAAAAAAAAAAAAGGGAGTTCCCTTGCCAAAGGACTTAAACTAACATTTATTAGGTCTTGAAGTGAACTCGCTCAGTTGTGTCCAACTCTTTGTGACCCCATAGACTGTAGCCTACCAGGCTCCTCCATCCCTGGGATTCTCCAGGCAAGAATACTGGAGTGGGTTGCCATTTACTTCTCCATGGGATCTTCCCGACCCAGGGATTGAACCGAGGTCTCCCACATTGCGGGCAGACTCTTTTACTTTCTGAGCCACCAGGGAAGCCCTGTTGGGCTTTAGATTATATGAAATCTCATTTAGTCTTGACAGTAATCCTGTGAAGTAGGATTTCTTATCCTTATTTTATAGATAAGAAAAAATATGTCCAGTCTGCAGTTCTCATAGAAGGGTGGATCTAGGAAAGGGGGTGTGAAAAGGATATTTTTTATAAATACATTTTTCCAGACTTAATTTAGAATCTGAAGAGTGTGAGCCCAGGTGATTCTGAGGTACAGCTTTGGTTAAAAACTGTGGTATTAAGTGGTAAAAGAAGAATTTGAACCTAGAAGTTAAGATATATAGGTACACAAAATTAACAGGACTATGTAGTTATATATGTATTGGTTAGTTATGATGAAAATTTAGAGAAGGAAAAATTCACTGTGCTAAGTGTTAAATAGTTGGTATTTTATGGAAATNTCTTTGAAGTCTTAATCTTATTTTGACATTTTGATCATTTGGGCCAAACAGATGTAGAGACTGCTGATTCTTGTTATTAGAGGCTTTGATATGTTCCATGTATGTGTCACCTAAAAACTAGCGTAATATATAGTTGTGGTAATAAAATACTAGCTGTTAATCCTGATAGTAAGTCTAACATCTGTTTTCTTTAGCAAACATATAACAGTCATTTGATGATTAAGACTGGTTGTAATGTCTTAATGATAACTGTAAATTAACAAATTTTTACTTGGGTCAGGAAGCATTGTTCATCAGGTTTTGGCTAACTATGATGGAGGAAGGCCTTTGCCCCCACTTCTGAGGTTACAAAAGTAGTATAAACTGAGCCAAGACAGGACATTATATATTTTATAAAGTAAAACGTATGGAGGTGGGAATGAATTGGCACTTGTAGGAAGTATTTATATGAATGGAGTAGGCATTCTGAGAAGGAAGGAAACCATGTAGAAATAAGCATTGTCTTTGTAGAGCTATAAGGAAAGTTCTTGGGAACCTGACAAATTCTCTCTAAAATATAGAGAAAGTATATACAACCGTGTCATTTAGTATTGTATGTAGTGCTGTTATTCAGATTTGAATTGTGGAATGACACATAATATGTGACTTGCAATAATAATTTAATAATCTAATACTTTGAATAATAACTTAAAGGTATTTTTCCTTAACTTGGTAATGTTTTTTGTTTCCTTTAGATAGATTCTGTTGCTGTCAATATTTCAAACTTGGTTCTTGAGAATCAGCCACTTCGCATATCAAAAGCACAAAAGAGACGGGTATGAAAGTTGCCTAGTATTTGTTAGTGCTATGTGTGTAATACTATATTAGGTGTTTTATTGGAAGGGAATAGAAAAAAAAAAAAAGGGAGTTCCCTTGCCAAAGGACTTAAACTAACATTTATTAGGTCTTGAAGTGAACTCGCTCAGTTGTGTCCAACTCTTTGTGACCCCATAGACTGTAGCCTACCAGGCTCCTCCATCCCTGGGATTCTCCAGGCAAGAATACTGGAGTGGGTTGCCATTTACTTCTCCATGGGATCTTCCCGACCCAGGGATTGAACCGAGGTCTCCCACATTGCGGGCAGACTCTTTTACTTTCTGAGCCACCAGGGAAGCCCTGTTGGGCTTTAGATTATATGAAATCTCATTTAGTCTTGACAGTAATCCTGTGAAGTAGGATTTCTTATCCTTATTTTATAGATAAGAAAAAATATGTCCAGTCTGCAGTTCTCATAGAAGGGTGGATCTAGGAAAGGGGGTGTGAAAAGGATATTTTTTATAAATACATTTTTCCAGACTTAATTTAGAATCTGAAGAGTGTGAGCCCAGGTGATTCTGAGGTACAGCTTTGGTTAAAAACTGTGGTATTAAGTGGTAAAAGAAGAATTTGAACCTAGAAGTTAAGATATATAGGTACACAAAATTAACAGGACTATGTAGTTATATATGTATTGGTTAGTTATGATGAAAATTTAGAGAAGGAAAAATTCACTGTGCTAAGTGTTAAATAGTTGGTATTTTATGGAAATATAATTATTTAGTTAGGCTATTTGGAGTAAGTGAGACATCTTGCACAAAAACAAATGTGAATATGAAATTTTGCATCATCAAAGTGCTATAAGGAAACTGATTTATTGGATATAATAAGTTTATGATATCAAAATTATGGGAGTGCAATTAGATAGGAAAAGGCTTTTCACTTTGAAAAAGAATAAGCTTAAATCCAGTCTTTTTATTCTCAAATATTGTTTTATTAACACAATGTTTTCTAGGATTCAAATGTTTATTTTTAAACTAGCTTGTATCTTATAATTTAGTAGTAAATATACTTTAGTATGTACATTTAATAAAGGATGGAATTGGTGTCAGTCAGGTGGAGATTTTAATCCCACTGTGGTGGCTTTGGATAAGATTCTTAACCTTTCTGAGCCTTAGTTTCACATGTATGAAATGACAGTGGAAGTGTTAGTTGTTCAGCCGTGTCTGATCCTTTGGACTCTTTGTGACCCCTTGGACTGTAGCCCTCCAGACCTCTCTGTCCATGGAATTTTAAAGGCAAGAATACCAGAGTGGGTTGATACTCCCTTCTCCAGGGGATCTTCCTGACCCAGGGATCGAACCCAGGTCTCCATCATTGTAGGCAGATTCTTGACCATCTGAGCCACCAAGGAAGCCCATGTTTAGAATAGGAGAAAATAATACCTACTTCATAGAGTTACTGTGAATGTTAAATAATTTACTGTTTACAAAGCCCGAGAAACTGCTGGGTCAGCAAATGATACTGTTTTTCACTGTGTTTAAGTACTGCATAGTACACTGCTTAAGAAATTCAACCTAAGACAATTTATTTGAAAGTTGCCTNTGAAAATTAAGTCACATAAACAATTACAGAGTCAAAGCAGACTTCTGTTTCTGGGTAATTTTGAACATATAATACCCCAAAGTCCATCTCACAGGTGAAATTCAGCTAAAGAGTTGATATGGATATTAAGTATTTCTATTAATAGCTTAAAAAAATAAAGCTATAACTAAAAATGCTACATCATGAAGTTCTCAGTGTCTGGAAACATGGCTTCTGGCAGCAATCCATCTTAGGAGTTAACCACACCTAGATATTTATGGCACTGCCATAGGATAAAAAAATAAGATATTGACACATTTATTTTTTCATTCATGCTTCTACTCTTTGAGGAGATATTTATAAAATAGCCCTTTCTCTTGTGTCCAGTGGAGAGTATAGGAATGAACATGCTATATGCTATTCTTTCTAGGGGTCTTTGACCATCTCTTTGATTATAAACTCCTGATGTGTTAATGATTTAAATAAAAATACAAGAAGATAACATAAAAATGCCACAGGAGAAACAAGTGTAAAGGACAAACTAAGTGTAAAGAAATTATTTACTATTAGGTTGGGGTAATAAAAAGAAGAGTGCAATGTGAGGCAAGCCAGAATGGATTCTGCTTCCTCTGTTGAGATGCATGTGGAGATTCACTTGAGAGAAGAAATGCACGTGTAATATCTAATTGGTGGCAGGTAGAATAAAAATAAATGAGGGAGGAGCAGAAAATATAATAGGTTAGGGATCAAGTTGTCTCCTATAATAGAAGGGATCTCAGACTATGGCCTATGTTGGGGCATACCTTTACTGACCCCAGTGTGTCATTTCCTTCCAGTGATTCAGACATGCTGCCATGACTGAACATGGCTGGAGGCAATTGCATGCCCATTAATCTCAGCCAGTATTTTCCTTTCTTCTCTCTCACAAGGTCCAAGATAGACTCATTATCAGTAGTAATCCACAGAAATTTTATCACAATGTGGCCCTGCCAACTGCTGCCTGCATCAAATTCACTGGGTAACTGTATCTATTTCAAATGAAGTTTGAACTGTTATTCTTTACTTTGTCATTTGGCTAAGCCTTGATGCCTTTTACCTTGGCTTTCCAGCTAATCCATTCTTCTTCGTCTTGATAAGACCTCTTACTTGTATTTACTGCTACAACTATATGTATGTTTGCATGGCAGATTGGAGTCAACCACAAATAAAAATGCACAGCTTCTACAGATAAAACCTCTAAAACAATCAATATCTGGTTAAACATATCTCCTGATACTAATCATTTACACAGAATTTTATATCAAACAAACATTTTAATCATATTTTTTTTCCTTCTTCCAGCCTAGCCCCATGGATAATTAACCCAAAGCACAGAGACATTTGGTGACTGACATTTAGCTTCACACAGGAAAGAATATTATCTCTATGTCATCCATTTATCTCTCCTTCTACACGTTTACACTTATACTATTCCAGTCTTTACTGCAGAATGTCCCTTCCCTTCCACACTATTAACATATTTAAGTTTCCTCAATTTTAAGGCATCATTGACCTTTAAATGCTGAATCGATTGAAATATAGTTTTTAGATGCTAATGGAAGATATAAATATACTTAACTACATTTTTTTTTTCTTTTAGAATATAGTTGCTTTGCAATGTTGAGTTGTTTTCTACTGTACAACAAAATGAATCAGACATGCATGTACATCTGCTCCCTCCTTTTTGGATTTCTTTCCCATTCAGATCATCTCTGTACATTGGTTAGAGTTTTCAGTATTATCCAGCATGTTCTCAATAGTTGTCTATCTTATATGTAGCATCAATAGTGTATATGTGTCCATTTCTTAAATATACACATTTAATAGTCATACATATGTTCAGTTCAGTTCAGTTCAGTCATTCAGTTCAGTTCAGTCGCTCAGTCGTGTCTGAATCTTTGCCACCCGATGAATTGCATCACGCCAGGCCTCCCTGTCCATCACCAACTCCCAGAGTTTACTCAGACTCACGTCCATTGAGTCGGTGATGCCATCCAGCCAGCTCATCTTCTGTTGTCCCCTTTTCCTCCTGCCCCCAATCCCTTCCAGCATCAGAGTCTTTTCCAATGAGTCAACTCTTTGCATGAGGTGGCCAAAATACTGGAGTTTCAGCTTTAGCATCATTTCTTCCAAAGAACACCCAGGACTGATCTCCTTTAGAATGTAGATTCAGATAATGTTGTGTCAAAACTCAGTAGTTTGCAATGTTACAGTTGCAAAACAGTATATCCTCGTCCTCATAACTACCAGTCTTTCTAGTCCAAATTCAAATGTCTGCATATCCAGGAAGCATTTCCTCTTAGCCTCACCTGGAAATGATTTCTCTCTCCTTAAAAATGCAATCACACTTGTTTATTTATTCTTTACATGACATTTAAGTGTACTGCTTATCTATCCAGGCTATGCTCTTTTCATAAGAACATTAGCATAGAAAATAAAATAGCTTACATCCTCAAGCATTTTTACAAGAATGTGATAGATACTCAATAAATATTTCTTGCCTGTCTAAATAGAACCACAATGGCAAATTAATTTCTGCCAGTTAAGTAAACAGATGTTTGCTTACACAATGTCATAGGTCTTTTCTACTGATGTGACTCTTTGGGTGTTGTAAATATTTGGTCATACCAAAGTCTTTTTTTTTTTTTTTTAAATCAGTTACTGTTCATTATGTTCTCATAAACTTAGAGTTAGCTCTAATCAGAATTTTTTCCATCAGAAGGTACCATATGTCTTCCTTTCAGAGGGCTTCCAAGACCAAGACCAAGACCAAATGAAATTGCTCAGTTGTGTCCAACTCTGCGACCCCATGGACTGTAGCCTACCACGCTCCTCCATCCATGGGATTTTCCAGGCAAGAGTACTGGAGTGGGTTGCCATTTCCTTCTCCAGAGGACCTTCCCAACCCAGGTATCGAACCCGGGTCTCCTGCGTTGTAGGCAGACTGAGCAGAGGGAAACCTTTGATCTTCTACTGCAGCCTCAGAAGGAAAGTGGAAACAGAAAAGATTTGTAGTCCTGGATGGGGAAAAATTGTCTGGTACATCCTTAAGATGACTGATCTCCCTTTGGCCCCACAAATGGACTAGATCTCTTGACTTTCCAAGTCTCTGCATCTGGTTGTAGCAGTTTGATGTCCTATTCTTTTAGAATCTCTACTAGTAACTACTTTGTGAAGTTGTTATTGTACCTTTCNAAGATGACTGATCTCCCTTTGGCCCCACAAATGGACTAGATCTCTTGACTTTCCAAGTCTCTACATCTGGTTGTAGCAGTTTGATGTCCTATTCTTTTAGAATCTCTACTAGTAACTACTTTGTGAAGTTGTTATTGTATCTTTCCCTAGTATCATCCTTTCACTTAAGCAGTTTAAATGGAAACAAGATAACTGAGTGTTTTTAATGGCAAAAGAAAAAAAGAAAGAGTAAATGAAAATTATAAAACCTGAATTAAAAGATACATGAAACTTTCCTCTGGGTTCAGTGGGTGCATTTAGCTCATGATTTGTGTCATGTGGTATTTACTTTCCTCTTTCTTTGTGATACCCTCTGTTCCACACCAACCGTATCCTGACAGCCCCCCCTGCTCCTACTGTAACTGATGTTCTCAGTACCTCTGGCAACCTTGTTGTTTAGTAGCTAAAAGAGCATTTGCTAGTAAGTATCTAAGAGTCAGAAGATGTTCTCCATTTTTCACTATTCATTACATCTGTTCCCTGTGTCCCAGACCATCTGCACTCCTGGCCAGCTAATATAATAAACATATTCTTGTAAATGATACTGATGGTTAGTGAAATGACAAATGTAATGCATTGTAGGAGTCTTCAGTGTATTCACATGAGGATGGACTTCAGAGAGAATCATCTTGGGTAAACAGTTAATTCTCTTTGCTTTCAGGTTCCACTTCATCCAGCAGTCCATGGATCCATCCTATTACAAATAGAGGAGAAGGGGAAATACAGCTCAGACCTAGTCTTTAGAGATGTTATTTATAAAGTTACAGTTTTTTCACCTTCTCAATTAGTCATTGTCCTGCCCCTCACCAAGTACCATAGTTGTCCACTCTGCATTCCTGGGTGCAAACTGATACAAATACATTCCTAATTTACGATTTTCTTAAAGATAAATCATAAAATTTCTAATTTTTGTCTTTTTAGTGTTTTGTTTCTCTTACTTCCATTCGTATTCATTGGCTCATGGTATTTTACAGCTGGAAAGGACCTATAGATAACTTGGTTCAACTTCTTTCTTACATAAGCTAAAAAAAAAAAAAAACCCAGACATATTAAGTGGTTTATTTAGAGATCACCTGCTAATCAAATAAACAAATCCAAATGAAACATAGTGAATAGAATTTTGGATCCAATAGAATTGCTTGAGATCATTTTCTTTTGAAGTATGTTTTCTTTAAGAAGTTGCCTTTAATGATTCCATATATAATATTATCGCAAATATTTGAATAACTTTCTGCTTCTTAGCCTTCTAAAATTTACAGGTTATTGCAAATATTAATGGAAAAGAATTCCAAACTTGGGTACCAGCTTATTTGAAGGCAAAACAATCTACATATTCATGCTGGCTTTGATAGTCTGGCATGTCTCCAGCACACAGTAAACAGATGATATCGAAGACCTTTATTCCAGATGCTGCATTTAGCAGGGTGGTATCTAATACATTAGAGATGTTTTCCCAAGTTTCTCCCTGTTAAAATAATTCATAATGATATCAAGGTCAGTGCAAGCTGAGGCTATTTGTTCTGAAGATACCAGACATGCAAGGTAAACCTCCTAGGAGACTATTACAAGCCATCAACAAAATGCCCGCTAAGGATGTAAATTTTCATTCTCTCTGTAAATCTTATGCTTACATCTCTCATGGCAACCTCTGTCCATTCATACCCAATGCTTCCTGACTTGGTCCTTGCATGGACTTCAAGACAGAGCATTTACTGTATAATTTACAAAGCTGTTTAGGACTCAGATCCACCTAGGAGTTTCTGTAAAGCTAGAAAATAAATATTTCTTCCATTATACAAATATGAGATGCCAGACTCAAGGCATCAGACCTTTTCACTCAGAAGTGTCAAAGCAAAGGATGTGAAATAATTGGAGTATGTGTACTAAAAGCTGTTATCCAATCTCCTTGAGGAAATTAATTTTATGTCCTTCTAAGTTGAAGAAAATTAAATCCATTTGATAAACTTCATGGGATATGCCCTTGTTCCAGGGTCAGATTCTCTGGGGTTGTATTTATTATAAAACTTTAAAAATCAACTATAACCACTGGAAATGTGATAAGCATCTGACATTACATGTGGCAATATAATTCCTATGAGAATAAAATATATACACACTTCTTCTAAAAATATCATATATATGTAGTTTATATATGAGTATATGTGCATTATGCATATGTGATGGAGTTATCTATTCAGTTATCTCTGTAGATGAGACCATATACAAGGCACTGAGTTATCTGTGAGCTTCTGAGAGGATGGTCAGGGAGGTGTGAATAGTGGTGAGGGTAGCTTGGTATCCATTCTATGACCAACCTTATGTAGAGAAGAGTCCACCTATAATGAACAGTAAATAGTGGGTAGAAGAACTGTTTTCATGATGGCTTCGTAAGGCCAAGGAGAGTTCATGACACAATATAGCATACTTGGATTCTAGAAGGCTTTGCTGCCCTGCCGCTGTTCCACTATGTGATGCCTACAGAATGAGTGATGAGTGAATTTTTGCAGTGTTGACTTACCTCAGTCACCTTGCAGTTTGTTGGGCAGAGATGCACCCTAAGGAGGAGCAGGATGGGCAGAGGCAGCCCAACTGAGGCTCCACCCCCAACTGTGGGCAAGCAGACACATGCTAAGAGGCAAGGGCAGGTATTTGAGAGAGAAGCTTGTGAATGTACTTGAGGCACATCTGTGGAGTCCCCAAAATGACTGGAGAACATTTTGACTGTGTTGGGCCATGTATCCTTGACCTGACTTATAATATGCTAGCACTGCATGGAGGCTGGATAGACTAGTGCCTAGAAATTATATGAGTAATGGTGTTTGGCATGCTCTCTGAGACCCTCTCCAACTGTTTTCTGCCCATAAAACTTCACTTCCAAATTGTCTTTAAATTGTAACTTTTAGTTTTATTTTCAGTGGATAAATCAAGCACATTCCACAAGTCCAAATATTAACAAAAGGGAAAGAGTAAAAAGTAAATCACCCCTTCTTCCCCTTAAGCTTCTCAGAGGTACCTATTATTATAANTGGATAGACTAGTGCCTAGAAATTATATGAGTAATGGTGTTTGGCATGCTCTCTGAGACCCTCTCCAACTGTTTTCTGCCTGTAAAACTTCACTTCCAAATTGTCTTTAAATTGTAACTTTTAGTTTTATTTTCAGTGAATAAATCAAGCACATTCCACAAGTCCAAATATTAACAAAAGGGAAAAATCACCCCTTCTTCCCCTTAAGCTTCTCAGAGGTACCTATTATTATAAGTTTCATACATGTCCTTCTAGAGAAATTCTGTGACTATCACAGACTTTAAAACATCTCTTAAGTATACCATGTACCATATTGGTTAGAAATGACCCAGGCACATATACGGTGATCAATATATACATATTGATTAATTGAAAAGAGATTATTTCTGTGTTTATCAGGATCATAGAATCCCAAGGACAGTTAAAACTGCAGAGATGACAACGCTGACAACAGGCTCTTAGGGAATCTATATAGCTATGCACAATAACACACAGTTTCTATGCTCCTAAAGGTAAAGAGTTAACTGTTGGGGAATTCAAGATAAATTATGCTATGGAGGGTAACAGACCCTGAACAAGGAAGCTGAGCTCTGGCATTTTACACCTTGCGGAGACAAATGCTTTGCAATGTGTATTAAAAGCAGTCTTTGCGATCAAGATTTGGCAAGTCACCCGGAATCTTTAACTTGCCCACCATGGCAGAAATCTCATTATGTATAACCTTTTAAATGGGACCAGAGAAACATTTTCAACTTGATTCTCATTGAGCACAACCTCTACCTGGAAGTGCAGTCCAAATGGAGACAAAGTGTATATTATTTTTGCATTGGGCATGTAGTGCCAAGAACACTGTTTCCACTATTCCTTGTGTTTTTGAGAGCCAAGTAGCTAGCACACACTCTCTTTATCCCTCCCTCCTTTACACACATACATACACACACACACACACATACACACATATCCTAGAGGCTTTTTATACACTAGCTGGGCAATGATTTTTGCAAGCATGGCCCCAATATGAAGGTCTGCCACTCAGTTTGACCACAGTGTATATGGTAAATTTTACTTCTTATCTCCTAGGAGCCCTATTTGGCAGGTATACTTAAGAACATGCAGAGACAATTTCAGGATATTTTGTGGTGATAATTTTCATGGTTGTTTGTGAATTTATCTTATCTACCACCCCAGATTATCTCATTGCTCATGCTCACTTATTGATAGATCAGGCTTTCTGTTCTAATGCTTGAACCTCTATTGCACTCTTTCACTTAAAACAGTCTTACAAACCACTGCTAGCTACTTTGTCCAGGCTTAGTGCTAGGTGTTAATTAATATTCTAGCCATCAACACTAAAGTTCCATAAGAGGCCTGATTATGACCATTTTATAAACAAAGAAATGAAGAAACAAATAAAGCCATTTGGTAAGATGTTGTACATAAGTTGAAATCTGTATTCAATCCTTGCAACTTCCAAGAAGGAAATTTCAGTCCAGTTCAGTTGCTAAGTCATGTCCAACTCTTTGCAACCCCATGGACTGCAGCATGCCAGGCCTCCCTCTCCATCAGCAACTCCTGGAGCCTATTCAAACTCATGTCTATTGAGTTGGTGATGCCATCCAACCATCTCATCCTCTGTCTTCCCCTTCTCCTGTCTCCAATCTTTCCCAGCATCAGGGTCTTTTCCAATGAGTCAGTTCTTCACATCAGGTCACCAAAGTATTGGAGTTTCAATTCCAGCATCAGTCCTTCCAATGAATATTCAAGACTGATTTCCTTTAGGATAGACTGGTTGGATCTCCTTTCAGTCCAAAGGACTCTCAAAAGTCTTCTTTGACATCACATTTCAAAAGCATCAATTCTTTGTTGCTCAGCTTTCTTTATGGTCTGACTTTCACATCCATATATGACTACTGGAAAAACCAAAGTTTTGACTAGATAGACCTTACTCAGCAAGGTAATGCCTCTGCCTTTTAATATGCTATCTAGGTTGGTCATAACTTTTCTTCCAAGGAACAAGTGTCTTTTAATTTCATGTCTTCAGTCACCATCCACAGTGATTTTGGAGCCCCTCAAAATAAGGTCTCTCACCTTTTCCACTGTGTTTCCCCGTCTGTTTGCCATGAAGTTATGGGACCAGATGCAATGATCTTAGTTTTCTGAATGTTGAGTTGTAAGCCAACTTTTTCACTGTCCTCTTTCACTTTCATCAAGAGGCTCTTTAGCTCTTCTTCACTTTCTGCCATCTGCATATCTGAGGTTATTGATATTTCTCCTGGCAATCTTAATTCCAACTTGTACTTCATACATTTCTCATGATGTTCTCTGCATAGAAGTTAAATAAGCAGGGTGACAATTTACAGCCTTGAATTACCCCATTCCTGATTTGGAAATAGTCTGTTGTTCCATGCTTCTTGACCTGCATACAGATTTCTCAGGAGACAGGTAAGATGGTCTGGTATTCCCGTCTCTTTAAGAATTTTCCACAGTTTGTTGTGATCCACACAGTCAAAGGCTGTGGCATATTCAATAAAGCAAAAGTAGATGCTTTTCAGGAACTCGCTTGATTTTTTGATGATCTAATGGATGTTGGCAATTTGATCTCTGGTTCCTCTGC
>SJYW01034116.1:282472-298175 GCA_006410735.1 Raphicerus campestris
TTTGCCATGAAGTTATGGGACCAGATGCAATGATCTTAGTTTTCTGAATGTTGAGTTGTAAGCCAACTTTTTCACTGTCCTCTTTCACTTTCATCAAGAGGCTCTTTAGCTCTTCTTCACTTTCTGCCATCTGCATATCTGAGGTTATTGATATTTCTCCTGGCAATCTTAATTCCAACTTGTACTTCATACATTTCTCATGATGTTCTCTGCATAGAAGTTAAATAAGCAGGGTGACAATTTACAGCCTTGAATTACCCCATTCCTGATTTGGAAATAGTCTGTTGTTCCATGCTTCTTGACCTGCATACAGATTTCTCAGGAGACAGGTAAGATGGTCTGGTATTCCCGTCTCTTTAAGAATTTTCCACAGTTTGTTGTGATCCACACAGTCAAAGGCTGTGGCATATTCAATAAAGCAAAAGTAGATGCTTTTCAGGAACTCGCTTGATTTTTTGATGATCTAATGGATGTTGGCAATTTGATCTCTGGTTCCTCTGCCTTTTCTAAATCCACCTTGAACATTTGGAAGTTCACAGTTCACATACTGTTGACAAGGAAAAGGACTTGATAAAACTAAATCCTTATTATGTGTGAACCAGTGATTGTACGAATATATCTCTTCATATGCAGACATGCATGTACACATATGCTTTCTTTTAACATATGTAATGTTAGTCATCTTTGCACCTTAAACTTTTCTACTGATTTAATATAGAGAGATAGTTATAGGTTTTGACTTGTTTCCATAAATAACCATTTGCATTAGTAGGTAAACAAAGGATGAAAGAACTCTTGGATTTGTTGACTTCAGGATTATGTAATCAATACATTCTATAGCAAATTCTTATTTAGTGTGCATCAAGCTTAACATTCAGAAAACTAAGATCATGGCATCTGATCCCATCACTTCATAGGAAATAGATGGGGAAACAGTATCAGACTTTATTTTTCTGGGCTCCAGAATCACTGCAGATGGTGACTGCAGCCATGAAATTAAAAGATGCTTACTCCTTAGAGGGAAAATTATGACCAAACTAGACAGCATATTCAAAAACAGAGATATTACTTTGCCAACAAAGATCTGTCTAGTCAAGGCTATGGTTTTTCCAGTGGTCATGTATGGATGTGAAAGTTGCACTGTGAAGAAAGCTGAGCACCAAAGAATCGATGCTTTTGAACTGCGGTGTTAGAGAAGACCCTTGAGAGTCCCTTGGATTGCAAGGACATCCAACCAGTTCATTCTGAAGGAGATCAGTCTTGGGTGTTCTTTGGAAGGACTGATGCTAAAGCTGAAACTCCAATACTTTGGCCACCTGATACAAAGAGTAGACTGACTGGAAAAGACGCTGATGCTGGGAGGGATTGGTATCAAGAAGAGAAGGGGACGACTGAGGATGAAATGGCTGGATGGCATCACTGACTTGATGGACATGAGTTTGGGTGAAGTCCAGGAGTTGGTGATGGATAGGGAGGCCTGGCGTGCTGCGATTCATGGGGTCTGCAAAGAGTCAGACACGACTGAGCAATTGAACTGAACTGAACTGAACTGATGCTGCTACTGTACAGCTAATAGTGAAGAATGCTGAAGATTGAGGGATGAAATAAAAGAAAACACAAATCTGTCCTTATGGAGCTTCTTGTCTTGAAGGGCTGAACCAGGAGTTGGCAAATGATTTTTGTAAAAAGCTAGATAACAAATATTTTTGGCTTTGTGGATAATATGATTTTTATTGCTGTCAACTCTGCCCTTGTAGTGCAAAAACAGTCTTAGAAAGTGTGGAAAAGAATGGGTGTGGCTGGGTTGCAATAAATAGATAGTTATGAACATTGCATCTTAGTTTCATGTAGTCTTCATGGGTTACAAAACATGATTTTTCTTTTTATTTTTTCAAGCATTTTAAAATATATAATGTAAGCGTACTTTTCCAACATGATGAAGTCCACTTATGAAAAACTCCATACATGTACAATGTATGTAATGTTAGTCATAATGATGTTAGCTAACATCATTNAGGAAATAGATGGGGAAACAGTGGAAACAGTGTCAGACTTTATTTTTTGGGGCTCCAAAATCACTGCAGCTGATGACTGCAGCCATGAAATTAAAAGATGCTTACTCCTTTTAAGAAAAATTATGACCAACCTAGATACCATGTTGAAAAGCAGAGACATTACTTTCCCGACTAAGGTCCATCTAGTCAGGCTATGGTTTTTCCAGTGGTCATGTATGGATGTGAAGGTAGGACTGTGGAGAAAGCTGAGCACTGAAGAATTGATGCTTTTGAACTGTGGTGTTTGATAGGACTCTTGAGAGTCCCTTGGACTGCAAGGAGATCAGCTCTGGGATTTGTTTGGAAGGAATGATGCTAAAGCTGAAACTGCAGTACTTTGGCTACCTCATGCAAAGAGTTGATTCATTGGAAAAGACTCTGATGCTGGGAGGGACAGGAGGAGAATGGGACAACTNCTGGGATTTGTTTGGAAGGAATGATGCTAAAGCTGAAACTGCAGTACTTTGGCTACCTCATGCAAAGAGTTGATTCATTGGAAAAGACTCTGATGCTGGGAGGGACAGGAGGAGAATGGGACAACTGAGGATGAGATGGCTGGATGGCATCACTGACTCGATGGATGTTGAATCTGAGTGAACTCCGGGAGTTGGTGATGGATACGAAGGCCTGGCGTGCTGCGATTCATGGGGTTGCAAAGAGTCGGGCATGACTGAACGACTGAACTGAACTGAGAGTTTAATTCACCAGCTCTCTACTTAATGACATATGTTCTTTCTGTTATAGCCTTATAATTGTCATCTATTTTCTATAGGTCAGAAGTGAAGGGCAGAAATTTTGCATAACAAAATATTTGTTGTAATTGACTCTGCTTAGTGTATAGTAGTATATGGTATATACATACCGTAGAGTGTGTTTGCTCAGTCATTGTCATGTCCAATTCTTTGCAACACCATGGACTATAGCCCGCCAGGCTCTTCTGGGATATCCCAGGCAAGAATACTGGAATGGGTTGTCATTTCCTTCTCCAGGGGATTGTCCTGATCCAGGTATTGAACCGGTGTTTCTTGAGTCTGCTGCATTGGCAGGCAGATTCTTTACCACTAGTGTCACCTGGGAAGCCCATGCATGTTAGAGTGAAGTTGCCCAGTTGTGTCCAACTCTTTGCAATCCCATGGACTGTAGCCTGAAAGGCTCCTCTGTCCATGGGATTTTCCAGGCAAAGACATGAGTGGGTTGCCATTTCCTTCTCCAGGGGATCTTTCCCACCCAGGGATCAAACCCAGGTCTCCTGCATTGCAGCCAGATGGTTTACTGTCTGAGATACCAGGGAAGCCCCTGTATCTTAGAGTAGCAACTATTTAATTCTAGAAAACGATACAACTCCTTTATGTCTATCAAAATTTGTTCACTCTACCTTGTCCCTTAGGCACAAAACAAATGTTTACCTTTCTCAAATGTTTTGTTACTTTTCCCCTAAAATATTGCATAGCTGAAATGCATACTTTTTCCAGCTATAGTGTCAAAAAATGTATATTTTTATAGTCAGCAAATTGGCAACACTTCTCTGCCAGTTCAACACTTGGCAGAGAAAACACCCCCATAAGTAAGGCCCAAAGTTTCTTACTGCTTCGTTGTGTTAATAGGATTTTGAGCAGAAAACACTGAGTTTATAGTATTTAAGAAAATGGGACCTGAAAACAAGGATAGATAATTGAGTCTTAGACTTATATTGAACCACTTCCCACCTCACTCCCCACTCCCGCCCACCCAGAGGCACCAAGGGATGAAAAGTCAGTTAACTAATTATGTTTGTCTTTGGGAGAGATACAACTCTCTGGTAGAAAAACATGCAAAACTTTATGAAGATTTATTACTGGAATATCTTAAGAGCAAATCCTATTATTTTCAATCTAGAAAAGCATAGGGAGTATTTTATTTATTTCAGAGAGCTTCAGTGAAAACTCATGGTATGGTAGAAACAGCCTGAAGTAGAACGTAGAACTGGGTTCCAAAAGTTTGAAATTTGAGAGCTGGATGAGATCTCCCTCAGTTTCTTTATATTATAAATGAGAAAGCTGAGGAGGCTCAAGTTGTCTCAGTGGCATGCTAAAAGTTTACAACTGCTGCACTAGTTCCCAGCTCTTAATGTTTATCCTCAGATTTGTTTTTGTTGTTGCTATACCAGAATGACTCTAGTTTTACTGACAGTGTATTTTTGAGTTATTGTGCTATTTTCATCTCACATACATTTTCATTAGAGTTTATTGATGCCATTCTATCTCCAGGACTAGGGTTGTAAAATGGAAATTGTTCATGCAATTGGAAAACTGCCATTGGAAAACTTCATATAGTAGAAGAATGTTGGGAAAACAATCCAGTGTGTTTTCTACCGGATGTCCTGGAAAGGAAGTGCACTTGCTTTGTAATATTGAAGCAGACCATGAGGGGGAAAAAATGAGTTTCTTGGATGAGTATTTTAGAGGCTTAAATTAAGGTTTTACAGATAGTGTAAAGTTCCAGTTTTCTAGTAGTACTTGACATCATTAACTCCAGCTCCCTTCTGCTCCAACTTTTATTCTGATTCAGGTGCCTGGATAGAAGGAGCTTTCTGTTGTCTCTGGTCCCTGCTCAGCTCCTAACCAACTGTATGGCCTTTTGAAATCTTTCTTCATGCTATTTTGGAAATCTTCCTCTCCTCAGAAGAGGAAAATGAGGGGTTTTGGATTAGATGATATTTAAAGTGCATATTCTTCCTCTCCCCTCTGAAAAATGTTTTCTGTAGTCTTTTAAAAAGTAATAGTGCCATCTTGTGTTTTAAGGTTTTATGCCACTGTGATCCACAGTTGTAGATATGCAGTGAAATAAATTGTATGATGTTACTTTTGGCATGGTTTGAGTTGGAAAGAAAAAATTTAAATAGGTTTATGTTTTATTAAGATAATACTGCTTTTGATTTGGAGAAGGCAGTGGCACCCCATTCCAGTACTCTTGCCTGGAAAATCCCATGGATGGAGGGGCCTGGTAGGCTGCAGTCCATGAGGTCACTAAGAGTTGGACAAGACTGAGCGACTTCACTTTCACTTTTCACTTTTATGCACTGGAGAGGGAAATGGCAACCCACTCCAGGGTTCTTGCCTGGAGACTCCCAGGGACGGAGGAGCCTGGTGGGCTGCTGTCTTTGGGGTCGCACAGAGTCGGACACAACTGAAATGACTTAGTAGCAGCAGCAGCAGCAGCTTTTGATTCAGGTAACTTAGGAAGCACTAGCTTTATCTGGCATGACATATAACAAGCATATAGTAGAAGCAGGTGGCATTAAGTGAAATGGAAATTTGCCTTTCCATTCATATTTTCTGCCGTTACAGAAAGGTTAGAGCTGGGGATATAAAAATTTTTACCTGTATCTTTTTCTTGGTTTATCCAAATCCTTCACTGTAGTTTGCTACCAGTACATCAAAATTTATAGAATGTAGTTTACCTTTTTATTCTCTTAAGTTGAAAATACTTGCACTCAGTGTACAAATTAAACATACCATGGACAGCTAGAGAGCTGTTTACACGCACAGGCAGGCACATGTGCTACGTGCTCAGTCGTATCTGACGCTTTGTGACGCCATGGACTGTAGCCTGCCAGGCTTCTCTGTCTGTGGAATTTTCCAGGCAAGGATACTGGAGTGGGTTGCCGTTTTCTCTTCCAGGGGATCTTCCCGACACAGGGATTGAATCCCATATCCTGCATTGACATTTTACCATTGAGCCACTTGGGAAGATACCATGGTACCCAAAAGAAACCATGGAGATTCAGAAACATGTTCACACACACACACACACACACACACACACACACACACACACGGAGGCTCACACACAAAACAAAACTTATTTTGTAATCCTACCATCCAGAGAAAAGCACTATTGTATGGATATCCTTCTGGTGCTTTTTGAACTGTGTATGCATAGACTTTCATGTTATTAACTATGTACAATCTTTTCTTGCCTCCCACCTCATCTCTTGACACTTTTCTCTGGTATTCTAGCTATATGAACTGTGTTCAGCCATGAATGAAGCATACAGTGCTTTTTGCCTTTTGATCCTTGTTATTCTAGGTGTCAGGAATTTTCTCTCTTTTCCCTAGCCTTCCCACTCTACTTCCTATCCATCCTTCATGTCATAAATCTCTCATTACCTTCTCCTCATCCCATCTTTGCAAATGTTGGCATGGGAAGATTTCTTAGGAAATTTGAATAGAAGGAAAGCAAGTTGAAGAATGTAATGGATGCTAGCACTTTTGTTAGAATACTGTTTTCTATAGATTTTCTATGAGTACATCTGTATTTATTAAAATGCATAGGAAAAAAATCTAGAGGGATACATATCAGATCTCTAGAGCAGGCTGAGAGATTGGCAGTGGTCCTTCAGGGGGACTTTAGATTATCTGTAATAATTTTTTTTTAATAGAGAAGAATGTTTTTATCTGTTACTTAAGCTAAATGTGTGTGTGTTTGTATGTGCATTTTTTTTTTTTTTTAATGCCGGATAAATAGAGCTGCTATACCGTTCTAAAGACCTAAGCAAATTAATGCCTTGCTCATGAACTGGTGATCTAGCACATTAAGACCTCACTGGTGGAGTAATAAGTTATAAAGCTTGGACTTAAAGTATGATAATGGTGTTACTTTAAGGCCTAGGACAGCTCAATCTACCATAGTACTTTGAAATCAGTAAGTTAAGTTTTTAGAAGCTTGGCATGAAGTTTCAGACAGACTTCACAGAAAAATCTGAGAGCCTTCTTTTGTTCCAAGACAGCTCTGTGCTGGGTACACACAGATGAGAAATATTGTTTGCCTTTGGAAGAGTTCACAGTGTAGAAAATTCTACAGGTGATGAGATCAACCATCTGCTAGTGCTTGTGGGAGAAGGGAGAAAAATGTTTTTGAGAATCTTATATTTCTGTCCCCATGATAAATGTAAACGAGTCTTAATTATTAGGAATTAACTTTCCTACATTTTACCCTCTGCATAGGACAAAAAGGCTGCATTGGAAAAGGAGCGGGAAGAAAGGATAGCTGAAGCTGAAATTGAAAACTTAACCGGAGCTAGACATGTAGAAAGTGAAAAACTTGCTCAAATATTGGCAGCTAGACAGTTGGAAATTAAACAGATTCCATCTGATGGGCACTGTATGTATAGAGCCATTGAAGATCAGCTGAGAGAGCAGAGCGGTGTCCTGACAGTGGCTGCCTTAAGGTGCCAGACTGCTAACTATATGCAGCGTCATGCGGAAGACTTTCTGCCATTTTTAACAAATCCTAATACAGGGGAAATGTATACTCCAGGTAATGTATTTTTCTCTGCTATGTCTTGTTGCTGTTGTAGCTGTGATGGTTATTAAGTAAAGTGGTTTCTGGAACTGAGAATGAAAAAAAGAAAAGAAAGCCTGAATAGTCCTATGGGGGGAAAACATCTCAACATTTAGGCAAAATTATTTTCTATGACTTTAGTGGATGATAGCATATTTTTGTTTATCAAGATCTTTTTAAGTACTTAACTATTTTGTAGTTGAAAATATTAATCTTAAGATAAAAATAGGAATAGGGTTCATATTACTAGTTTAAAAAGTGTGTAAATAAGTTTATATTTCACAAAGTTAAGCTTTGCCTAGTCTCTGCAAGTATTGGATCTGAAGACAGTCAGTAGAGAATGGTTAGGAAAACTAATTCCTCCTTTCATCCTGTGCTTTGGAAGATTTAATTTTATTCTTAATAAGTCATAATATTCAGGCAGAATTTGACTGCAAAACCTGCCTTATTAGTCTGTATAATATCTTTGATAGTTAAAGGTTAAAAAAGAATGCACAACTAAGAAATAAAGGAGGAAATGAGTGAAAATTTGAAAAAGTGAAAGTGGAGTAAGGGAGAAAGTTAGTCCTTGAGATAAGATAGCAGACGCGGCAGTATCCCCTGAGAGTAAGTCATATGGTCAGGGTGGATTGAAGAGGGGAAGGCTAGGGTTGGCTTTTGTTTAATGAAGTCCTCAGTTGTGCTAGATTGTAGGGCAGGGGAGAGGAGGTGATACCTCAGCTTGGTGAATCAAAGAAAAAGACAAAAGCTGTAATTTTCCCCAGTCCTCCAGTCAATGTTTATTGAGGGCCGCAGTGTGCCGATGCACTGTTCTCATCACTGGGGATATGAGACAGTGAATGAGACAGGCATATGGAACGTGTTTTCTCCTAGATGCCCATAATTTTTTTCCTCTTCCTCTAAACACCAAGGGTGTTCGTGTTTTTTTCTGACTTTAACTTTCTGTATAACAGCAGTGTGTATGCTCAAGATAGACTCTGAAGTTAGGTCTTTTACCTCCTCTCAAGACTGATACAGGAAGACCTTTTTTTGGCTAGAACAATAAACATTTCCAAAATACGTAGGCACTATTTGATGTCACTGTCATCAAATAGTCACTGGGAAAGGAGTTTCAACTCATTTGTACTTTAATTCTCTTCTCACGTTTCTTATAGGGTTTTGTAGTGAAGCCTGTTTTACAGAGGATGCATCTTTTAATCTTTTAGCATATTCTTTCAGATGCAGATGTGGATTTTACAGTGTGAATGTGGTGGCAATTTTGGGGTCAGTGCTTGGATCAAGAGAGAGGTAGGCTTATAATTTAGTTGAGATTGCTAGACCTCAGGTTGAGGGAGAGAAATAGATGAATTGCTTTGCTCTTGGATGGAAAGATGGAGTGAGTTAAGTTTGGATTTGGGAAATGGATTAAATTCTGGAGGATATAGGTAGAGAAAGAGGAAGTTCGTAACTTGGGCAGTTTCATCAGGCATTGTGGGAGTTATAAAAGGGATCTAATATGAATTCTAAAAAGTGCTGTATTCTGATCTGTTTTCTACAGAAGAGTTTGGAAAGTATTGTGATGATATTGTAAACACAGCTGCATGGGGGGGTCAACTTGAGGTAAGTTTGTTATTCATCATGAAATTGTTAAATTATTTGTAAATCCCTTCTGTAGTTTCCAGACATACTTTTCAGGTGACCCAAATTTTTCTTTGACAATTCCTTTTCGTTATAAATTTGCTATTTCTCTACTGATAAAACATTGATATAAGGAGTTAATATTCTTAGGCCTTTAATTATATATCTTTGGGAACTGAAGCACTGTTTAAATAGCCCAGTGTTTGATCTGTGAGTTGGTGAAGCTAGTGTTGTCTGCATATTTTCATTTGTGATCTTGCTACAGCAATATATTTGAGTTTATGGACTTATGAAAGTGAAGATTTTTTCAAATACTGTAAAATTTTACTCAAGTGGCTCAACTGATTAAAATCACATTGGAAAATGTCAGAAATAGAAAACAATATTTTAATGTGAACTTACAGGTCAAATCCTCCATAATACATCTATTACAATTGTGTCTTGAGTTCCTAGTTGATACTGACTGATTTGAAAGCAGTATTTAATGCATTAAAATTTACTTGCAAGAAGCTATGTTTAGTCGTTTGTAGAGAGTTAATCATGATTTTTTTTTTAAAGCTCTAATTATTTATTTTACTGTTATCTTTGTTTCATTAAAGGAAAATAAAGCCCCCGAGTGTGCAGGTGGTGATGAGGTAGCTTGGGGTATTAGAAGTCAGAGAGTAACAGGGAAAGTCTGGGGGCAGGGCGCTGGTTCCTTCTACTTCTCAGTTTTCTGACTTTGGGGGAGTCAGCCAACCTCCTGAGCTCCAGTCTCCTGATTATTGAAAGAGGATAATAAAACCTCATGTGTACGTGATAGTCCATTTGTATATATTAAACAAAGCAAAGGCTATATGCATTGAAGTTTGAAGCTAAAGTGCTACTGGATGAATCTAGCCATATTATTAATATTACTGTGTAATGATGATTGCTGCTGCTGCTGCTAAGTTGCTTCAGTCGTGTCCGATTCTGTGCGGCCCCATAGACGGCAGCCCACTAGGCTCTGCCGCCCCTGGGATTCTCCAGGTGAGAACACTGGAGTGAATTGCCATTCCCTTCTCTAATGCATAAAAGTGAAAGTGAAGTCGCTCAGTCGTGTCCGACTCTTAGCGACCCCATGGACTGCAGCCCACCAGGCTCCTCCGTCCATGGGATTCTCCAGGCAGGAGTACTGGAGTGGGGTTCCATTGCCTTCTCCAGTAATGATGATTAGCCATCTCAAATAGTTTGTGGCTCTGAGTATTTCACTTCAAGAATTAAGTTTGAAGATAGGACATGATTGTTTCATCAAAGTATTTTTCTTAGCAGTGCTATATTTATACCTCTTCTCAGCCACCACAGGAAACTTGTTTTATATGCCTTAATGTTTTATATGCCTCTCCTGGGTCTTTGAAACTTGGGAAGGCTAGCTTTGTAACTACATTAGGAGTAACTAAAGATGCTTGAACTTTTAATAAGAATCTCAAATCAGTGTGAGTTCTAGAGACATAAGTGACTCTTTTTAAATTGAGAAAAACCTTTAAACATCTTTTGAAGGACATTTTCTCTTAAATCATTTGTGAATTCATTTGAAATAAAAGTTGCTGTTTTCACAGTGGAGGAAATTTAAATTATTAAAGAGAAATTCTGTGTATGATTTTTGAAGACTTAGATGGGATGCTAAGATTTCCAGAGCTTGTTTTGCACCCTCCATTCCATGCCCTTTTACTGAGCTCTTGATGTGTATTAAGAAATAGAAGTAGATCCCTGCTCTGACTGGTTGCCCTGTTCATGTATCAACTCAGTAGTTTATGATTTGAATAAGATTTACCTCTATTTCTCTTACAAATATATGTATATTTTTTCCATTTTGTCTTTTATAGCTAAGAGCCTTGTCTCACATTTTACGAACACCAATAGAGATAATACAGGCAGATTCTCCTCCTATAGTAGTTGGTGAAGAATATCCAGAAGATCCATTAATACTTGTGTAAGTACCTAGAAATTCCTACTGTTAATATTTTTCATCATTAAGACAAAAGAGATTATGAAAAATTTTAGGTTATGTATGTTGATTAATCAAAACAAGTCTATTTTCAGCAGCATTAATTATGCTTATTTCATCTTAAAGGCAATTACAGAATTAGAAAGCATTGTCACAATACATGGTTTAGATAATTGTTTAAACCTTTTGTGATTTATTCTTATGTATGTGTTAAGAATAAAGTCATTTCTAAAGGTTACAAAATTTGAGGATTATTTTTAATGTTTTTCTGGTTTGACGTTAATAATGCTAAAAGTTTCAGCAAGTGTAAAAGCTGAAATACACTCATGTTGCCTTATTGTTTATTCTTTAGGGATTTTTTCCTTCATATTGTAAAAGTATTTTACATAATTGAGAGTTCTCTGAAACACAGTATGGAGAATTTGCCATCTCAGTCTTTTTTTTTCACTCTGATGATTGTGTTTTACCAGACAAACTCAGCAGAGTTACTGAGCCATATTTTACTCACTGATGATGCTTTTTAAATGGTGTTAAAGTTTTAAGTAATGAAGTCTATTGAATGATACCCCTGTGAAGTGATTAATTCAGAGTACTTGGTTTTAAATACACAAAACATTTATATACAGTGAAATACTTCTGTCTAAATTACTTATTTCTCCTTTTTTTCATTTCAGTTATATGAGACATGCATATGGCTTAGGAGAACACTACAATTCTGTTACACGGTTGGTGAACACAGCTACTGAAAATTGCAGCTAGTCTATAAAATGTTGCTATTATGTCAGTGTGCTGATCTGAGTATTAATACCANTTATATGAGACATGCATATGGCTTAGGAGAACACTACAATTCTGTTACACGGTTGGTGAACACAGCTACTGAAAATTGCAGCTAGTCTATAAAATGTTGCTATTATGTCAGTGTGCTGATCTGAGTATTAATACCAAGTATTGGATTATTTTCAGTGTTTCTGAAAAAACACAACTACCTTAAATCAGTTTTATGGCAAAGCTGCTAACTAATAGGTTTTAAAAAAACATGTCCGAGAGAAACTTTAACCAGTGTCCCCTTAATGGTGTTTTAAAAACACTTGTAAGTTCTTTGTGAAGAATATCATTTATAGACCAAGATGGTACCCTGATTGTTGACATTTTTATTAAATAGAAGATTCTGAATATTCTATTCTGTGTTGAAGTTGTTAAAAAAAATTTTTTTTCTCCTTAGTACCGAAAGCTTTCAGTAAGCATATCAATGTAATTTTTCGTGAAGAAGTGAAATGACTCAGTCTCTTCGACGTTGCAATAATGTGGTGATGGTGATAACACATTTAATTGATGTTTATAAGTAATTTGATTGCAGTAATATTGCTGTTGATGGGGTTAATGCTGTGACTTTTTTAACATTTATTTTTAATTGGAGGATAATTGCTTTAGAACGTCGTGTTGGTTTCTGCCGTTTAACAGCGTGAATCAGCCCTAAGTACACATATATCCCTTCCCTCCGGAACCTCCTCCCGTCACTGCCCTTCCCACCCCTTTAGGTTGATGCTTGACATTTTTGTAACCCCATCAAAGTGCAGCTAAGAAGGTTGCTTTAATAAAAATAAAAATAAGTCTTTTATTTGTATATAACTTTAAAAGGTGCAGCACATTATTGCTTTTCTAATTCATTGATTATTCCTTGTTATTTCTCAACTTCAGAATGGTTGTGACATCATTTCTTGATTATCTTAACTGTAAATTTTTATATTCTTTGTTGTACTTTCTGCATCACTACTCAGCTGCTTTGCTTTCCTTGCACCCTTTTCCACTGAGAAATAAGTTAGTAGCTTCTGTTATTCTTTAACTTGTGCAAATTGAAGGAGTAGCAATTTGTAAATTTGTAAAAGGGTCCAAGGCCAAATTTACTTCAGATTCTTCTTTTCCAATTTGTCTTATAAGGTCTCTCTTTTTGCTTCATTCTCTAGGATTAGGGAAAGCCTTTGTTACTATTATTTTATTAGCCTTATTAATTTTATCTTTCCTCAAATATTTGAAAATATTTGTTTCAAATATCTGGGAATTTTTATGTTTTATATATATATATATATATATATATATGGAGAAAGCTGAAAGCCACTGTCAAGATTGTATAATAAAATCAGTATAGTACTTTTCAGTTGAATGATTTGTCAAATCAGATTTTAAGTTATTTATAAAAATATTTAAGAAGATGGTACACCCATATGTACAAATATGTGTGATAATTTGTTATGTAAGGGGTTTTATGATAACAAGACCTTTTTGGTTTGATCTGTTTTTCTCAGATAAGTAACTAATAACATTTTACATCAAGTGTATATAAAGTTTGAATTTTTTCTCTATGAATGCAACTAATTTTTCTAAGTAAATACTGGGTTTGATGAGCTTCCTCAGTGGTTCAGTGGTAAAGAATCCACCTGCATTGCAGGAGATATGGAGACCCGTGTTTGATCCCTGGGTCGGGAAGATCCGCTGTAATTGGAAATGGCAACCCACTCCAGTAATCTTGCCTGCAAAATTCCATGGACAGAGGAGCCTGGTGGGCTATATAGTCTGTGGTGTCAACAGAGTTGGACATGACTGAATAACTAAGTAACCACAACTGGGTTTTATAACATAGAAAACAGGGTATCAGTATTATGTATTCAGCAGGCGACAGTGTGGGGAACTATTGAGCAGATAAGTGCTGCATGAAGGTTTTACACACTTGCAAAGACTAAGAACCACTCTGCCTGCTAAGCAGAATATATTCTGAACGCCGCTTGTTTTGTAATGCTGGATCTGGGTTGTTTTGCGAAGGAGGGGTGGTGGATAATCTGTTATTTTAAAATTAAAAGAGAAGCATTAAGCAATAAAATAAGATACAGTGAAATCTAGTTATTGTAAATTCCCACTATACTTAAGTATTGTAAAATAACTTATTGGCTATTTTTTTCTAGCAGGGTGAATAGAATATTCTTGATTATAGGTTTATTTTTTATTTTTCAATGGCCAATATGGTTACAGACAGGATTTGTATGTTTCAGCTTCTGTTCTTTCATAAAACTTGAGATAAAAATTATTTTAGCTGTGACCTAAAATTAAAGTCTGAAAAATGGCACATGTTAAGTTAAAAGCAGCATATACTAGTTTAGTTTGCTGTATGATGCTGATTTCGTAGGAAAATCTGACAAACTTTCTTTTGTTCTGACTTAGAAAAGTATCTGTCAGAGTTCTGGAATATGTCTAATTCAGTGAATTTTATCAGCTTAAGTATGTTTATAACATATAAAGCAAATAAGGATGTGTAACTATAGTTAACAGTACAGTTTTGTTCATATTATCTAATGTTTGCTAAAAGAAAAAATAAAAGATGAATTAAATCAGCATTGTTTAAATTGTTGTTCTTTAATACTTTTAGAATATAGAAGTAGAGAAAACTTTTTGAGAATTTTATTTAGTTTTTATTTTGTCCTCATGTATAACTGAAAATAACAGAGATTCTAATATTTATGTATTATTTTGTTATTTTAAAATAAGGAAGGGCAAATTAGAAGGCTATCCAAAACTCTTGGATGTTAAAGAAAAACGAATATACTTGAGTAAGAAAATGAAGCAGTAAGGAAATCTGTGCAAGTTACTGCGGGCACATACTTGTTAATACATGGTCTTGGTAGAATTTGTTAGGAACTAGCTGAAGCAATAGGTCATGGGTTTTATTTTTGAAGTTTAATTTGTAATTTCATACTGTTTTTACTGTTACTGAACAAATGAGCTTTTTCTTCCTGTCTTGTGTATTTATATACATTGATTTTTCTAAGTCTTATTTGAAATATCTCTTTCTACATCTTGTGGAAAAGTAGAACTCACAGGGTTTCTAATCCTGTTTTTAAAGTCAGTTTCAGAAGCAGCAGTTCTCTATATTATCCCACCGTGTTCCCTCCTACAAGGCCTTTGAACTGACACTTGAAGTTGGTCCCACCTGCTTCACCTGGTTCATTGTCCTCCTGGTCTCAGCTTAAATGGCTCCGACCTAGGTAAGCTCGCCAGACTGCTCCCACCGGGGCTAGGTTAGGCACCCCGGGTCATACATGCTGCTTTCAAGTAACTATACTTGAAAGTATAGTTAATGATACTTAATGACAGTTATTTACATTTAGTTGTTTATTATTGTTATTATCTCACCTTAGTCTTTAAGTGCTTAGAAACAAGGACCTCACTATTGAAATGTCTATCACATTGCTAGGCCTATATATTATAAAGTGCTTAAGGTTTGTTAATAGTTATAAGATTAATTCAGTGGATAGGATATGACTTTTAGGAGTTTCATTAGGCTAATAGACTGTTAAGAATAAACGAGATAGTGACTTAGAATTCTTCTTGCCTCACAGAAGGGCTGTCTTTTAATTTATATTACCCTTGGTGAATTCTTAAGTCTTCTGGTTAGTTGAAGAATGGAACCCAAGAGAGTTTTCCCTTTTAAAAACTTCTGATAGTGTGTTACAGTTAATTTACCTTCCTGTGTTGATTAGGACAATCTGATTTTAACAAACCTAAAAAATAACTTCTGAAATAAGTGTGGGTATGTGTATGTGCTCAGTTGTGTCCGACTCTTTATGACCCCATGGACTGTACCCCAACAGGCTCCTCTGTCCATGGAATTTTCTAGGCAAGAATACTGAAGTGGGTTGCCATTTCCTCCTGCAAGGGATCTTCCTGACCCAGGGGTTGCTGAAAATAAATA
>SJYW01034116.1:298292-311991 GCA_006410735.1 Raphicerus campestris
ACAGCGTGAATCAGCCCTAAGTACACATATATCCCTTCCCTCCGGAACCTCCTCCCGTCACTGCCCTTCCCACCCCTTTAGGTTGATGCTGTGACATTTTTGTAACCCCATCAAAGTGCAGCTAAGAAGCTTGCTTTAATAAAAATAAAAATAATATTGTCTTTTATTTGTATATAACTTTAAAAGGTGCAGCACATTATTGCTTTTCTAATTCATTGATTATTCCTTGTTATTTCTCAACTTCAGAATGGTTGTGACATCATTTCTTGATTATCTTAACTGTAAATTTTTATATTCTTTGTTGTACTTTCTGCATCACTACTCAGCTGCTTTGCTTTCCTTGCACCCTTTTCCACTGAGAAATAAGTTAGTAGCTTCTGTTATTCTTTAACTTGTGCAAATTGAAGGAGTAGCAATTTGTAAATTTGTAAAAGGGTCCAAGGCCAAATTTACTTCAGATTCTTCTTTTCCAATTTGTCTTATAAGGTCTCTCTTTTTGCTTCATTCTCTAGGATTAGGGAAAGCCTTTGTTACTATTATTTTATTAGCCTTATTAATTTTATCTTTCCTCAAATATTTGAAAATATTTGTTTCAAATATCTGGGAATTTTTATGTTTTATATATATATATATATATATATATATGGAGAAAGCTGAAAGCCACTGTCAAGATTGTATAATAAAATCAGTATAGTATTTTTCAGTTGAATGATTTGTCAAATCAGATTTTAAGTTATTTATAAAAATATTTAAGAAGATGGTACACCCATATGTACAAATATGTGTGATAATTTGTTATGTAAGGGGTTTTATGATAACAAGACCTTTTTGGTTTGATCTGTTTTTCTCAGATAAGTAACTAATAACATTTTACATCAAGTGTATATAAAGTTTGAATTTTTTCTCTATGAATGCAACTAATTTTTCTAAGTAAATACTGGGTTTGATGAGCTTCCTCAGTGGTTCAGTGGTAAAGAATCCACCTGCATTGCAGGAGATATGGAGACCCGTGTTTGATCCCTGGGTCGGGAAGATCCGCTGTAATTGGAAATGGCAACCCACTCCAGTAATCTTGCCTGCAAAATTCCATGGACAGAGGAGCCTGGTGGGCTATATAGTCTGTGGTGTCAACAGAGTTGGACATGACTGAATAACTAAGTAACCACAACTGGGTTTTATAACATAGAAAACAGGGTATCAGTATTATGTATTCAGCAGGCGACAGTGTGGGGAACTATTGAGCAGATAAGTGCTGCATGAAGGTTTTACACACTTGCAAAGACTAAGAACCACTCTGCCTGCTAAGCAGAATATATTCTGAACGCCGCTTGTTTTGTAATGCTGGATCTGGGTTGTTTTGCGAAGGAGGGGTGGTGGATAATCTGTTATTTTAAAATTAAAAGAGAAGCATTAAGCAATAAAATAAGATACAGTGAAATCTAGTTATTGTAAATTCCCACTATACTTAAGTATTGTAAAATAACTTATTGGCTATTTTTTTCTAGCAGGGTGAATAGAATATTCTTGATTATAGGTTTATTTTTTATTTTTCAATGGCCAATATGGTTACGGACAGGATTTGTATGTTTCAGCTTCTGTTCTTTCATAAAACTTGAGATAAAAATTATTTTAGCTGTGACCTAAAATTAAAGTCTGAAAAATGGCACATGTTAAGTTAAAAGCAGCATATACTAGTTTAGTTTGCTGTATGATGCTGATTTCGTAGGAAAATCTGACAAACTTTCTTTTGTTCTGACTTAGAAAAGTATCTGTCAGAGTTCTGGAATATGTCTAATTCAGTGAATTTTATCAGCTTAAGTATGTTTATAACATATAAAGCAAATAAGGATGTGTAACTATAGTTAACAGTACAGTTTTGTTCATATTATCTAATGTTTGCTAAAAGAAAAAATAAAAGATGAATTAAATCAGCATTGTTTAAATTGTTGTTCTTTAATACTTTTAGAATATAGAAGTAGAGAAAACTTTTTGAGAATTTTATTTAGTTTTTATTTTGTCCTCATGTATAACTGAAAATAACAGAGATTCTAATATTTATGTATTATTTTGTTATTTTAAAATAAGGAAGGGCAAATTAGAAGACTATCCAAAATTCTTGGATGTTAAAGAAAAATGAATACACTTGAGTAAGAAAATGAAGCAGTAAGGAAATCTGTGCAAGTTACTGCGGGCACATACTTGTTAATACATGGTCTTGGTAGAATTTGTTAGGAACTAGCTGAAGCAATAGGTCATGGGTTTTATTTTTGAAATTTAATTTGTAATTTCATACTGTTTTTACTGTTACTGAACAAATGAGCTTTTTCTTCCTGTCTTGTGTATTTATATACATTGATTTTTCTAAGTCTTATTTGAAATATCTCTTTCTACATCTTGTGGAAAAGTAGAACTCACAGGGTTTCTAATCCTGTTTTTAAAGTCAGTTTCAGAAGCAGCAGTTCTCTATATTATCCCACCGTGTTCCCTCCTACAAGGCCTTTGAACTGACACTTGAAGTTGGTCCCACCTGCTTCACCTGGTTCATTGTCCTCCTGGTCTCAGCTTAAATGGCTCCGACCTAGGTAAGCTCGCCAGACTGCTCCCACCGGGGCTAGGTTAGGCACCCCGGGTCATACATGCTGCTTTCAAGTAACTATACTTGAAAGTATAGTTAATGATACTTAATGACAGTTATTTACATTTAGTTGTTTATTATTGTTATTATCTCACCTTAGTCTTTAAGTGCTTAGAAACAAGGACCTCACTATTGAAATGTCTATCACATTGCTAGGCCTATATATTATAAAGTGCTTAAGGTTTGTTAATAGTTATAAGATTAATTCAGTGGATAGGATATGACTTTTAGGAGTTTCATTAGGCTAATAGACTGTTAAGAATAAACGAGATAGTGACTTAGAATTCTTCTTGCCTCACAGAAGGGCTGTCTTTTAATTTATATTACCCTTGGTGAATTCTTAAGTCTTCTGGTTAGTTGAAGAATGGAACCCAAGAGAGTTTTCCCTTTTAAAAACTTCTGATAGTGTGTTACAGTTAATTTACCTTCCTGTGTTGATTAGGACAATCTGATTTTAACAAACCTAAAAAATAATAACTTCTGAAATAAGTGTGGGTATGTGTGTGTGCTCAGTTGTGTCCGAATCTTTATGACCCCATGGACTGTACCCCAACAGGCTCCTCTGTCCATGGAATTTTCTAGGCAAGAATACTGAAGTGGGTTGCCATTTCCTCCTGCAAGGGATCTTCCTGACCCAGGGGTTGCTGAAAATAAATATACAGACCCAAAACAAATAAAAAGCTTTGTTAATATACTGACCAGGAAGAAGTTTATGATTGTCTTCTTTAAGTATACTTGGGTGACTAACATGGCTTAATGAAACAAATTACTTCTTTTGCACAAGGCTGCGGAATTTATTTTTTTTTTAACAGGAATGGCTTACAGTCTTGCTCCTGATTTTTAAAAAAAAATACCAAGCCCTGCTTTCTATAAGGACTAAGTAAGTCCACTTACATAAAGAATTTAGCACACTGCCTAATACATAATAAATGCTCAGTAAAAGTAGTTATTTTTTGTGCTGTTTAATGTAGACATTTAAATAGAAATCTTCAGCTTTTGTTAACTCTCAAGTGTGCAGGCACTACTCTTGGGACTTAGAGAGGTGCTAACACCATGTAGCACTGAGGCACTAGGGACATAGAAATGAACAAGACAGGTCCCTCTTCTCATGAAGCCTTTAGCTTCTCCCAGATCTTTTGTTTGAGCTTCTCTGAATTCTGGGGTAGGCACAGCACCAGGCACAAAAGCAACAGACCTACACAGATGGCTTCCCCAGCTTCTGTAATTACCTAAAGTCAAACTGTATGTCTCCCAGTTGGTCTTTTTCTCTGATTGAGCCCTGAAAAGAATTTGGTAGTATAACAAAATACTTAAACCATGAAATGAGCTTTGGGACTTGGGTGTAATTTAAAAAAGCCTTGAAGAGATTGTTAGCAGGAGCTTGATGTTGGTAAGGAATATGAGGAAAATATTATTAGAATTTGGAAGAAAAGTAATTTCTGTTACATAGTAGAAGAAAGTTTAATACTGATGCCAGTAAGCATTAACATGGAAAATAAGAATATCTCATCAGCTGGATGATCTCCCTGAGGAGATTTCTAGAGAGTATTGAAGGTGCTATCTGGATTCTTCTAGATGGAGGAGAAAGGCAAGCAAGAGGAAAAATTATTAAATATAAATGAGCTGTAAATTTTGGGGTTTGAAAAGCAAAGCAAAACTTTCTCATTCTTAGTCACTCCAGACAGTTCAGTCACTCAGGCATGTCTGACTCTGCAACCACCTGGACTGAATGCAGCCCACCAGGCTTCCTTGTCCATCACCAACTGCTGGAGCTTGCTCAAACTCATGTCCATTCAGTTGGTGATGCCATCCAACCATCTCACCCTCTGTCATCCCCTTCTCTTGCTTTCAGTCTTTCCCAGCATCAGGGTCTTTTCCAGTGCATCAGCTGGCCAAAGGATTGGAGTTTCAGCTTTAGCATCAGTCCTTCCAGTGAATATTCAGTACTGATTTCCTTTAGAATTGACTGGTTTGATCTCCTTGCAGTTCAAGGGACCGTCAAGAGTCTTCTCCAACACCATAGTTCAGAAGCACCAATTCTTTGGTGCTCAACTTTCTTTATAATCCAACTCTCACATCCATACACGACTACTGGAAAAACCATAGCTTTGACTAGACGGAACTTTGTTGGCAAAGTAGTGTCTCTGCTTTTCAATATGCTGTTGAGGTTGGTCATAGCTTTTCTTCTAAGGAGCAAGTGTCTTTTAATTTAATGGCTGCAGTCACCATCTGCAGTGGTTTTGAAGTCTAAAAAAAATAGTCTGTCACTGTCTCCATTGTTTCCCCATCTATTTGCCATGAAGTGATGGGACCGGATGCCATAATTTTAGTTTTTTGAATGTTTTAAGCCAGCTTTTTCACTCTCCTCTTTCACTTTCATCAAGAGGCTGTTCTTTGCTTTCTGCCATAAGGGTGATGTCATCTGTGTATCTGAGGTTATTGATATTTCTCCCAGCAATCTTGATTCCAGCTTGTGCTTCAGCCAGCCAGACAGTAAATGATGGTAAAATTAAAGAGTAAGTTTCAGATAGAATCTGCCTGCAGTGCAAGAGACCTGGGTTTGATCCCTGGGTTGGAAAAGTCCCCCTGGAGAAAGGAATGGCCAACCACTCCAGAGCCTGGTGGGCTACAGTCCATGGGGTCGCCAAGAGTCGGATACGACTGAGCAACTAAGACTTTAACTTTCAGATAGAGACCAAATTGGGGAACTGTCAGGAAAATGAACTCCAAAGATGAAGCCTAGGGCATGACTGTGAAACCCTTTGTTAGGATCTCAGAAATATTAAAGGCATTTCCTAATCAGTAGATGAGAGAGCTTCTAAGATTCTTAAGGCTACAGTCCCACAGTAGTTTCATTTGGGAACCTATAACAGAGAAAGGCTATTGCAAACAGTTTTGGGATGTGCCTTTTGTCTGATGGAGTGAATTATGAACTGTTTCAAGGCAAAGTTAAATTTTAAAGGGATTGATTGTATCAATTTGGGTCAAAAGCAACAGTAAAAAATGAAAAGATAAGCATTTATACATTGCTGGTAGGAATATAAACTGATGAAGGCACTTTGGTAAACAATCTGGCAGTTCCTGAAAGGGTACCATATGACCTATCCTAGGTATATGCCCGAGAAAATTGTACAAAGCACTGTTTGTAGTAGCCAAAAAGCAGAAACAATCTAAATGTCAATCAACTGATAAGTGGATAAATAAATATAGGATGGAGTGTTTTTATTCAATAAAAAGGACTGAGGTACTGGTACATGCTATAACTCTAGATGAACCATGAAAGCATTAGGTTGAGTGAAAGACATGTATGTTCTCATCTGTATAAAATGTTTGGACTAGGCAAACATATAGAAATAGAAAGATTAGTGGTTACCTAGGGTCTGGGGTTGGTTGTCCTGGTGGCTCAGCAGTAAAGAATCTGCCTGCAATGCAGGAGACCCGGGTTCAATCCCTGAATCCGGAAGATCTCCTGGAGAAGGGAATGGCACCCACTCCAGCGTTCTTGCCTGGAGAATCCTCTGGGCAGAGGAGCCTGTAGAGAGAGGGAGAAATTAAAAATGTTTACCAGATTTTCTAGGTTAGGAAATTTAATTAAAAAAAAAAAAGTAGTAGATTGTATTGGCCTGTTTACCCATTTAAAGCAGGAAAAAAATGACCCATTTAGACAGTGTCAGCTGGGGTCCTAGCCATGCAGCATTACTTCAGAGGAGATGAGTATTATGAGACTTCTTTTTTTTAAACAAAGCTTTATAATTTATTCAGATAGTAACATCATGATTGTTCTTAGGAAACTAAAAGAGTATCAAAGACATTGGAAAATAGGTTTGGAAGATTTGGAAGAGATATTTCAATAAAAAGAGCAGTGATTAAGAACCTAAAAAAATGATGATTCTAGCAATTGGAGCTCTATTAATCAGCACCATTTATTTTAGTGTTATGATGATACTGATGTTCATTATAATAACCTATATACATTTAATGATTCTTCTTTGCACTTGCTTTGCTATCTTATTTGGAAAAGCTCCCGTCTCTGATAGCACCCTTGCAGCGAAGCCTTCTCAGTTCAGTTTCAGTTCAGTTGCTCAGTCGTGTCTGACTCTTTGTGACGCCATGAATCACAGTACGCCAGGCCTCCCTGTCCATCACCATCTCCTGGAGTTCACTCAGATTCACGTCCATCCAGTCGGTGATGCNCATCATTTTCTGCTTTCATTTATTCAAAGCCACACTTAAGTGTTGAGTACCATCTATGTCTCAGGTAACTTAGCAGTTAGAAGCAGATGAAAATACCTGACTTCATGGAGCTTATGCTATAGTTAGAAGAGATGCAAGAAACAGACAGAACAAGTTGGAACGTGAGGTAGTGTTTAGTGCTGAGGAAAAAAATATAACAGAAAAAGCAGGCAGGACACCTTGTGGCTTTCACGTGAAATGCTGCAAGAGTCCTTGTGGTCTTCATAACTTGGTCATGCTTATGTCATAGTTCAAAGGTGGTAATTTTTACTCTTAACAATTTTCTGTAAAATCCAGGAATGTGTTTTTCTNGAAAAAAATATAACAGAAAAAGCAGGCAGGACACCTTGTGGCTTTCAGGTGAAACGCTGCAAGAGTCCTTGTGGTCTTCATAACTTGGTCATGCTTATGTCATAGTTCAAAGGTGGTAATTTTTACTCTTAACAATTTTCTGTAAAATCCAGGAATGTGTTTTTCTAAGGTTAATTAGAATTCTTTTTTGTGTTGCTACAGGTTGTAGTTTTATTAATAATGATCAAAACTCCCCCTATGATATATATATATATATATAAACACTTACATGGCATTAAAATAGTCTTGATATTTAAGTTCCTAATTCAAAAGTAATGTTTCAAAATTTTTGTACCATTTTGATACAAAATGGTATGAGATACAGTAGCAACATTCCCCATATATTGAGAGCTGGCACAATACTAGGAAGGAAGTTTTCAAGGAAGTTAATATTATCACTGATATGATAATAAAATTTATGATTCAGAAAGAGATTAAGTCACTTTTCAAGGTCAACCATTGAATACATGTATAAAATGAAGTTTCCTGAGGTACTCTTAGCTCTGTTGTTTTATTATTTTATACACTTAGAAAACCTGAGTTGTCTGAAGATGGCAGTTTTAAATTCTATTAATACATATATTGTTCCAACTCTCCATTTTACATGTCCATTCTTTTGACAAATATTTATCATTTATCATCTTGTTCCTATGCTGGTCCTGAGGATACAGATGTGAAAAGAACAAGGTCTTTGTCTTCACATTTGAGAATTAAATGTTAATATATAAAAAACTCAGTACTTGACATTGGAACTATTAAATAAATTAGTGTTGCTATTATAATTATTATCACCTTTATGGTCTGACTAGCAACACAAGAGAGCTAGCAACACTGGAGAAGGCAATGGCACCCCACTCCAGTACTCTTGCCTGGAAAATCCCATGGATGGAGGAGCCTGATAGGCTGCAGTCAATGGGGTCACTAAGAGTCGGGCATGACTGAACGACTTCACTTTCGCTTTTCACTTTCATGCATTGGAGAAGGAAATGGCAACCCACTCCAGTATTTTTGCCTGGAAAATACCAGGGTCAGAGGAGTCTAGTGGGCTGCAGTCTGTGGGGTCGCACAGAGTCGGACACGACTGAAATGACTTAGCAGCAGCAGCAGCAGTGTATATGTATGTCAGTCCTAATCTCCCAATTCATCCAGCCCTCCCCACCCCACCTTTGTATCCACATGTCCCTTCCCTATGTCTGTCTCTATTCCTGCCCTGCAAATAGGTTTATCTATATCATTTTTCTAGATTCCACATTAATATAAGATGTTTGTTTTTCTCTTTCTGACTTATTTTACTTTGTATGACAGGTTCTGGTCCATCACCATCTCTACAAAGGGTCTGATTTCATTCCATTTTATGGTTAAGTAATAATATTCCATTGTATATATGGACCACAACTTCTTTATCCGTTCTTCTATCAATGGACATTTATGTTGCTTCCATGTTCTGGTTATTGTAAATAGTGCTGCATTGAATACTGGGGTATATGTTTCTTTTTGCATTGTGGTTTTCTTGGGGTATACTCAAAGTAGTGAGACTGCTAGATAATATAACAGTTCTAGCTTTTCAGTTTTTTAAGGAACCTCCTTTCTGTTCTCCATGGTGGCTGTATCAGTTTACATTCCAACCAACAGTGCAAGAGGATTCCATTTTTTCCACACCCTCTCCAGCATTTCCTATGTGTAGATTTTTTTTCTTGTATGTAGATTTTTTTTGATGGTGGCCATTCTAACCAGTGTGAGGTGATATCTCATTGTAGTTTTGATTTGAATTTCTGTAGTAGTTAGTGATGTTGAGCATCTTTTCATGGGCCTCTTTGCCATCTGTATGTCTTCTTCAGTAAAATGTCTATTTAGATCTTCTGCCTATTTTTTTCCTTGGGTTGTTTGTTTTGATATTGAGTTGCATGAGTTTTTTTTATATTTTTGAGATTAATCCCTTGTCAATTTCTTCATTTGCAAGTATTTTCTCCCATTATGATAGTTGTCTTTTCATCTTGCTTATACTTTGCTGTGCAGAAGCTTTCAATTAGATCCTATTGGTTTATTTTTATTTTAATTATGCTAAGAGGTGGGTCAAAAAAAATCTTGTTATTTTTATCAAAGAATGTTTTACCAGTGTTTTCATCTTAGAGTTTTTATAGTCTCTAATCCTTTTTGAGTTTATTTTTTGTGTATTAAGCAGTGTTCTAGTTTCATTCTTTTACATGTACTTCTCCAGTTTTCCCAGAACCACTTTCTTAAAAAATTAATTTTTTGCTTTTTAGTTTATCTTTAATTGAAGGATAATTGCTTTGCAGTATTGTGTTGCTTTCTGCCAAGCGTCAACATGAATCAGCCGTATACATAGGCATACCTCTGTCCCCTTCCTGTTGAAGCTCCTTCTCTCCTCCCACCCATCCCACTCCTCTAAGTTGTCACAGAACCCTGGATTTGAGCTCCCTGATGCATCCAGCAAATTTCCACTGGCTCTCTAGCTTTCCATATAGTGATGTTTGTCTTAATGCTACTCTCTGAATTCGTACCCTACGCTCCCTCCCCCCGTGTCCACAAGTCTGTTCTCTGTGTCTGTGTCTCTGTTGCTGCCCTGCAGGTAGGTTCATCAGTACCATCTTTTTAGATTCCATGTATATGCATATGTAAAGTCTCTTTATGACTTTATATAATAGGCTGTAGGTTCATTCACCTCATTAGAGCTGAATGAAATGTATTCCTTTTTCTGTCCAAGTAATATTGTGTATATGTACCATAACTTCTTTATCTAGTCATCTTTCTAGGTTGGACATCTAGGTTGCTTCCATGTCCTGGCTATTGTAAATAGTGCTGTGATGAACATTGATGGTACATGTGTCTTTTTCAATTACGGTTTCCTCAGAGTCAGACACGACTGAGCGACTTCCCTTTTTCACTTTTCACTTTCATGCATTGGAGAAGGAAATGGCAACCCACTCCAGTGTTCTTGTCTGGAGAATCCCAGGGATGGGGGAGCCTGGTAGGCTGCCATCTGTAGGGTTGCACAGAGTCAGGCAACGACCGAAGCAACTTAGCAGCAGCAGCAGCAGCATCAGGGTATATGACAGATAGTGGGATTATTGGGTCATATGGTAGTTTTATTCCTAGTTTTTAGAGAAATCTCCATGAATTCTCCATAGTGGCTGTATTGATTTGCATTGCCACCAACAGTGCAGTACCGTTCCCTTTTCCCCACACCCTCTCCAGCATTTAGTTTGTAGATTTTTTGATGAAGGACAGTCTGACTGGTGTGAGGTGATATCTCACCATGGTAGTTTTGATTTGTATTTCTCTAATAATGAGTTTTTCATGTGTTTATTAGCCATCTGTATATCTTTTTTTGAGAAATGTCTATTTAGGTCTTCTGTCCTAAACTTTTTGATTGGGTTGTTTGTTTTTCTGGTATTGAGCTGAATGAGCTGCTTGTATATTTTGAAGATTAATGCTTTGTCAGTTCCATTTGCTGTTATTTTCTCTCATTCTAAGGGATGTCTTTTCACCTTGTTTATAGTTTCCTTTGCTTCCAGCACCAGTTACTGAAGAGACTGTCTTTTCTCCATTGTGTATTATTGCCTCTTTTGTCATGGATTGGGTGACTGTAAGTCTGTGGGTTTATCTCTGGGCTTCCTATCCTGTACCATTGATCCATATTCCTGTTTCTGGGCCAATACCATACTGTCTTGATGACTGTAGCTTTGTAGTATAGTCTGAAATTGGGGAGCCTGATTCCTCCAGCTCCACTTTTCTTTCTCAAAATTGTTTTTTCTATTCTGGGTCTTTTGTGTTTCCATACACTGTAAAATTTTTGTTCTAATTCTGTGAAAAATGCCATTAGTAATTTGATAGAGATTACATTGACTCTATAGATTGCTTTAGGTAGTATAGTCATTTTCACAATATTGATTCTTCTGATCCAAGAACATGGTATGTATGTCTCTCCATTTGTGTCATCGTTGATTTCTTTCATCAGTGTCTTATAGTTTTCTTCACATAGGTTTTTTGTCTGCTTAGGTAGGTTTATTCTTGTGTATTTTATTCTTTTTTCTTGAAATGATAAATAGGATTGTTTTCTTAATTTTTTTTTGCTGATCTTTTGTTGTTAGGTTATAGGGCTACAAGAGGTTTATATGCATTGCTTTTGTATCCTGCAGTTTCACCGAGTTCACTGAGGAACTCTAGTAGTTTTCTGGTGGCATCTTTAGGGTGTTCTATGTATAGCATCATGTCATCTGCAAACAGTGACAGTTTTACTACTACTTTTCCAATTGAGATTTTTTAAAATTTCTTTTCCTTCTCTGATTGCCTTGGCCTGGACTTTCAAAGCTACATTGACTAATAGTACTGAGAGTGGACATCGTTGCCTTGTTCCTGATCTTAGACAAAATGATTTCAGTTTTTTACTCTCAAGAATGATATTTGCTGTGGATTTGTTTTAATGACCTTTATTATGTTTAGGTAGGTTCCCTCTATATCCACTTTCTGGAGAGTTTTCATTGTAAATGGGTTTTGTATGTTGTCAAAAGCTTTTTCTGCATTTATTGAGACTATCAGATGGTTTTTAGCTTTTGTTAATATGGTGTAGCACACTGATTGAATTGTGTAAATGTTGAAGAATCTTGCATCCCTAGCAAAAATCCCATTTGATCATGGTGTATGATCCTTTTAATATGTTGTTGGATTCTCTTCACTAGTATTTTGTTGAGGATTTTAGTGTCTGTGTTCATCAGTAATATTGACCTGTTATTTTCTTTTGTGTGTGTGTGCTGTCTTTGTCTGGTTTTGAGATCAGCGTGAATTGTGCCATCATAGAATAAGTTAGGGAGAGTTCCTCCCCGTGTAATTTTTGGGAATAGTTTGAGAAAGCTAGGCATTAGCTCTTCTCTAAATGTTTGGTAGAATTTGCTTGTAAAGCCATCTGGTCCTAGACCTTAGTTTGTTGGAGGATTATAGTTTCAGTTTAATTACATATGAGTGGTCTGTTTAAATTTATATTTCTTCCTGGTTCAGTCTTGGAATGTTGTAGTTTAGTACGAATTTGTCCATTTCTTCTGGCTTATCCATCTTGTTTGCATATAGTTGCTTGTAATATTTTCTTATGATCCTTTGTATTTCTACAGTGTCATTTGTAACTTTTCCTTTTTCAATTCAAATTTTATTGATTTGAATCCTCTCCCTTTTATTCTTGAGGCATCTGGCTAATGGTTTATCAATTTTATCTTCTTAAAAAACCAACTTTTACTTTTATTGATCCTTTTACTCTCATTTTCTTCATTTTTGTTTCACTGATTTCTCCTCTGATCTTTATGATTTCTTTTCTTCCACTAAGTTTAGGTTTTATTGTTCCTTCTGTGGTTGCTTTAGTTGTAAGGTTAGATTGTCTACTTGAGATTTTTCTTGTTTCTTGAGGTGAGGTTGAATTGCATTGAACTTCCCTTTCAGAAGTGCTTTTACTGCCTCCCATAGGTTTGGGGTCGTCATGTTGTCATTGTCATTTGTTTCTATGTATTTTTAAAGTTTCCTCTTTGATTTCTTAAGTGATCTCTTGGTTATTTAGTGATATATTGTTTAGCTAGCATGTTTTTATTTTAATATTTAACATACTTGTTTTCTAATCTCATAGTATTGTGGTCAGAAAAGATGCTTGATAAAATTTTGATTTTGTTAAATTTACGGAGGCTTGATTTGTGACCCAAGATGTGATCTGTCTTAGAGAATGTTCCATGTGCACTTGAGAAGATTCTGTATTCTGTCACTTTCAGCTGGGATGTCCTATAGATATCCATTAAATCTACCTGGTATATTTTGTCATTTAAAGCTTGTATTTCCTTATTTATTTTCTGCCTTGAAGCTCTGTCCATTAGTATATTTCAGGTATTTTTTGAGATGTTAAAATACCTTACTATTTTGATTTCACCTTTTACTGTTGTTAGCATTTGCCTTATTTATTGAGATGCTCCTATGGTGCTCCTATAGTGGGTGCATAAATATAATTGTTAAATCTTTCTCTTGGTTTAATCACTTTATCATTATGTAGTGACCTTCTTTGTCTCTTGAAACAGTCTTTATTTTAAAGTCTATTTTAGGGAGGACTTCCAAGATGGAAGAATAATAAGATGGGGCAATCACCTCCCTCCCCACAAATGCATCAAAAATTCATCTGCATATAGAACAACTCCTTCTGAACACCTTCTGCATGCTGGAAGGAGAACCCAGACTTCCAAAAAGGCAAGCCGGTCTCCTTAGAATGAGGTAGGGCAAAAGATAAAGATTTAAAAAAAAGAGAGAAAATTTCAGGATGGGGACCTGCATTCTGGGAAGGGAGTCATGAAAAAGGAAAAGTTTCTGCACACTTTGAAACCCCTTCATGGACAGGGTGGACGGAAACGCAACACCGGGTGCTCAGAAGGCAAAATGGAGGGAATACACCACAGATATCATTGCTGAACAGCATGTGAGAGCCAGAGAGTGTCT
>SJYW01034116.1:327926-366119 GCA_006410735.1 Raphicerus campestris
TGAACATAGATGCAAAAATTCTCAACAAAATTCCAGCAAACAGAATTCAACAGCACATCAAAAGGATCATACATTGTGATCAAGTGGACTTTATCCCACGGATGCAAGGATTCTTCAATACATGCATATAAAACAATGTGATGCACCATATAAACAAATTGAAGTCTAGAAGCTGTATGATCATCTCAATAGATGCAAAGGAAGCTTTTGATCAAATTCAACACCCATTTATGATTAAAAAAAAAAAAAACCCTCTCCAGAAAGTATGTATAGTAGGATCATACCTCAACATAATAAAGGCCATATATTATATACTCACAGCAAATTTTATTCTCAACAGTGAAAAACTGAAAGCATTTCCTCAGGAACAAGACAAGGGTGCCTACTCTCACCACTATTACTCAACATAGTTTTTGAATTCCTAGCCACAGCAATCAGAGAAGAAAAATAAATGAATCTTGATTGAAAAAAGAAATATTAATAAAATTCTCATTGTTTGCCAAAAGGTCCATATAGTCAAAGCTATGGTTTTTCCAGTAGTCATGTACGGATGTGAGAGTTGAACCATAGAAGGCTGAGCCCTGAAGAACTGATGCTCTTGAACTGTGGTGCTGAATACTCTTGAAAGTCCCTTGGACAGCAAGAGCAAACCAGTTAATCCTAAAGGAAATAAATCCTGAATATTTACTGGAAGGATTGAGGCTGAAGCTGAAGCTCTAGTACTTTGGCTGCCTGATGTGAAGAGCTGACTCATTAGAAAAGACCCTGATGATGGGAAAGACTGAAGGCAGGAGGAGAAAGGGATAACAGAGGATGAGATAGTTGGATGCCATCACTGACTCAATGGACATGAGTTTGATCAAGCTCCAGGAGATAGTGAAGGACAGGGAAGACTGGCAGTGCTGCAGACCATGGGATCACAGAGTGGGAAATGACTGAGTGACTAAACAACAGAGGTGTGAGAAGTTGAAAATAAAACCCTTAGAATGGAAGAGAATAATAGCAAATGAAACAACCGACAAAGGAGTAATCTCCAAAATATACAAGCAACTCATTCAACTCACTATCAGAAAAGCAAACAATCCAATCAAAACTTGGGCAGAAGACCTAAACACATTTCTCCAAAGAAGACATACTGATGGCTAATAAATACATGAAAAGATGCTCAACATCACTAGTTATTAGAGAAATACAAATCAAAACTACAAAGAATATCACTTCATACTGTTCAGAATGGTGAACATGAAAAAATTTACAAAGAAGAAATGCTGAAGAGGGTATGGAGAAAAAGTAATACTCTTGCATTATTGCTGGGAATGTAAATTGATACAATCACTAAGGAGAATGGTATGGGGGTTCCTTAAAAAAAAAAAAAAAACTAGGAATAAAGCTGTCATATGACCCAGCAATCCCACTACTGGGCATATACTCTGAGGGAACCATAATTAAAAAGACATGTACCTCAGTGTTCATTGCAACATTGTTTACAGTTGCTAGCACATGGAAGCAATGTGGATACCCATCAGAAGATGAATAGATGAAGTTGTGTTACCTGTATACAATGGAATATTACTCAACCATAAAAAGGAACACATTTGAGTCAGTTCTAATGAGATGGATGAACCTACAGTCTATTATGCAGAGTGAACTAAATCAGAAAGAGAAAAATAAATATGCTATATCAATGCATATATATGGGATCTAGAAAGATAGTATTGATGAACCTTTAGGACAAGAATGGACATGCAGACAGAGCAGACTTGTGGACACGGAGGGAGAGGGGGGGACAAGTTGAAGGACTAACGTTGAAATATATACATTAGTGTATGTAGAATATTTAGCCAGCGGAAATTTTCTGAATGATTCAGGGATCTCAAACTTGGTGCTCTGTGTCCATCTAGATGGTTGAGATTGGGTGGGAGGTGAGAGAGAAATTCAAGAGGGAGGGAACGTATGTATACCTATGGCTGATTCATGTTGATGCATGGCAGAAACTGATAACACTATAAAGCAATTATCCTCCAAGTAAAACATTCATTAAAATATTGTCTATTTTGTCTGATACGATTATTGCTACTCCATCTTTCTTTTGATTTCCATTTGCAGTAATATTTTTTTTCCATGCCCTTACTTTCAGTCTGTATGTGTCCCTAGATCTGAAGTTGGTGTCTTGTAGATAGCATAGATACAGGTCTTATTTCAGTATTGAATCAGTCAGTCTATGTCTTCTGGTTGGAAGCTTTAATCCATTTACATTTAAAGTAGTTGTCAGTATGTATGTCCCTGTTGCCATTTTCCTAATAGTTTGGATTTGTTTTTGTGGATGTTTTCTTTTTTCTTTTATCTTTTGTCTGTCTAGATAAATTCCTTAGCATATATCAGAAGGCTGGTTTCATGGTGCTTAGTCTTTTTTGGCTTTTGCTTGTCTATAAACCTTTTGAATCTGAATGCGATCCTTGCTGGGAAGAGTAATGTTGGTTGTAGGTTTTTCCCTTTAATCACTTTAAATATATCCTGCCATTATCTTCTAGCCTGCAGTTTCTGCTGAAAAATCAGCTGATAAACTTACGAGGATTCCCTTGTATTATTTTCCTTTGCTCCTTTCAATATTTTTAAATTTTAATTTAGTTTTGTTGGTTTGATTAATATTTGATTCTGTATGTTTCTCCTTGAGTTTATCCTGTATGGGACTCTGGACTTGGTTGACTATTTTCTTTCTCATGTTAAGGATGTTTTCACTATAATCTCTTCAGATATTTTCTCAGACCCTTTCTCTTCTTCTCTAGGACTCCTATAATTCAGATGTTCCTGTGTTTTATGTTGTCCAGGGCTGTCTGATACTGTCAGACTGGTTTTTTTTCTTTATTCTGCTCCTTGACAATTGTTTCCACCATTCTATTAATATATTCCAGCTCCCTCATTTTTCTGCTTCAGTTAATCTGCTATAGATTCTTTTTAGAGTATTTTTCATTTCAGTTATTGTGTTGTTCATTGCTATTTTTCTTTAGTTTTTGCTTTTTAGTTCAGTCACTAAGGCATGTCCAACTCTTTGTGATTCCATGGACTGCAGCACACCAGCTTCCCTGACCTTCACTATCTTCCTGAGTTGGCTCAAACTGATGTCCACTGAGTCAGTAATGCCATCCAACCATCTCATCCTCTGTCACCCCCTTCTCCTGCCCTCCGTCTTTCCCACCATCAAGGTCATTGCCAGTGAACTGGTTTTTCATATCAGGTGGCCAAAGTATTGGAGCTTCAACATCATCATCAGTCCTTCCAATGAATATTCAGTATTGATTTCCTTTAAGATTGACTAGTTTGATCTTGCTGTCCAAAGAACTCTGAAGAGTCTTCTCCAACATCACAGTTCAAAAGCATTAATTCTTTGGCACTCAGCCTTCTTTATGGTGCAGCTCTCACATCCGTACATGACTACTGGAAAAACCATAAAACCTTGACTAGATGCACCTTTGTTGGGAAAGTGATGTCTCGTACTCTTCCATCTTGACTCTGCCTCTGTCCCATAACAGGATGAATGCATTTGGCCTGGGACTACTGAAGTTCTGGGATATCAACAGTGTTCAAAGAAGCACTTTATTTTAATTTCTTGAGGGTTGAGGCCTTGTCTTGCCCCTGTTGACTGCCACTAAGTAATCCACTGAGTGTTGACTTGAATGGGATGGGATGTAAGCCATTCTCAAAGTCCAACTTAATCAAGCACAGGGCTCTCATGATTATAGCACCATCTAGAAACTAAGATCTTTTATAGGTAAGTCACTCAGAGTTTTAAAATCCCAAAAGAAACAAATAGCCTTTATTTCTGATTCCATGCAGCATATTTTGACATGCATCATAAAGTCCAATGGTAGTACAGCAATGATCTCCTTGAGTGGCTCACCTGTGTGGCTGCCCAGGACAAAGATATAGTCTGTGATAGCGTTTTATTTGACCTTAAATAATTGACAGTAAATAAGGACAACTCTCAGCAGAGTTCGGTAGTTTGTAAATTTTCCTTATAGCCATAGTTTCTATTTTTCATACTTTTACTGTCCTTTTGGATGACCCCCTAACCCAATCACCTCCTTCCCCAAATGCCTCCCTCCCTTCCTACCTGTCTCCTTTCCTGTGTTTAAAAATAGTTTTTGTGCCTGCTAGTAGACTAGCACTCTGCTAGGTACTGACAGTACAAAAAGGAATGAAAACATCCATGGGTCCCTACTCTTAGGTTTAGTGGGGAAAGGTAATCATAGATGTAAAATTATAATTGTGAAAAGTGTCATGAAGAAGAATTATATTGTGTTATGAGGAACTGTAGTCAAGGTCAAGCATGACATCTAATCTCTAGAGGATCCTTCTGACCTCTAAAAACTATTCCCTTAGAGCCCAAAGTTAATCCTATGGGAACTGGCATTTCTTATTCAACAATGTTGGAAAGAATCTCTGGCAGTCTTAGCACAAGAGTTAACAAGGCATTTTATCATACTGTCCAAAGCGTCTAAAGAAAAGACTAAAGAAGCAAGGATAAGAGTTCCAAATCCCCAAAAAGAGGAATTACAACACAAAACTCATTCCATTAAAATGGAAAACTTTAAATGTTTGCTAAGCATTTGGATGTTTGAGGACCTGATATCATTGTACTGTTTGTCCACATCAAGCCTGTCCTTTGTCCTGTCTCATTCACTGGAAATGCACTCTTCCTCCGTCAAGCATAAGCAATGCCTTCTGTTTGCCAAGCCTGGCTTTGCTATCAAAACAGGGCCTCCTTATACTGTGTACCCTGTCCTGGTCCCTGGTGAATCCCTTCTCTCTACCCTACTTTGATTCCTCCTTCGCCTCTGCTTGTGTGCCCAAGGCTGCAGGGAGCCTCTTGAACCTCCACTGGAACTTCTGCTTCTTCTAGCTGTCAGAGCTCCAGAAGAGCACCAACCTTCTTTTCTCACTTTGCTGACTGAGCTCATAATGTCTCCGTGCCTCCCTTGACTCATTTTTTGCAGAGTGCCTTAGCAGTGTTCTGTTCAGTTCAGTTCAATTCAGTCGCTCAGTCGTGTCCGACTCTTTGCGACCCCATGAATCACAGCACACCAGGCCTCCCTGTCCATCACCAACCCCCGGAGTTCACTCAGACTCACGTCCATCGAGTCCGTGATGCCATCCAGCCATCTCATCCTCGGTCGCCCCCTTCTCCTACTGCCCCCAATCCCTCCCAGCATCAGAGACTTTTCCAATGAGTCAACTCTTGGCATGATGTGGCCAAAGTACTGGAGTTTCAGCTTTAGCATCATTCCTTCCAAAGAAATCCCACGGCTGATCTCCTTCAGAATGGACTGGTTGGATCTCCTTGCAGTCCAAAGGACTCTCAAGAGTCTTCTCCAACACCACAGTTAAAAGCATCAATTCTTCGGCGCTTAGCCTTCTTCACAGTCTAACTCTCACATCCATACATGACTACTGGAAAAACCGTAGCCTTGACTGGACAGACCTTAGTTAGCAGTGTTGGCTATTCATAAAATTTTAGCCCTTATCCACTGGGTTTTTAATGAAATGATTTAAGGCAACATTCAACTAATATTTGTTGAACAGCTATTATATGCCAGACACGTTTTCGAATGCTAGATGAATGACAGCATTGCAAAGAGGCCCTATTTTTGCAATATTTCCAACTTTATAGTAAAGGTAGGATGTACGCATGAGTCACTATGATACAAAGCAAAAGATAATAATTGGTCATAGGAAGTACACAGTGCTATGCAACCTCAAAAGGAAGATAGCTCCCTGGTGAAGGTAATACATGGAGGAGAAGCAAGAGGGAATATTAAACACAGATATCCATTATAATAATTGGAGAACCAAGGTATACTTTTACGGTCCTTTTACTTCACTCAATAGTTTTGCTTTTTAGTTCAGTCACTAAGGTGTGACTTAGCAGTTTTGGCTATTCATAAAATTTTAGTTTATAGAATAGTAATAGTTTAATGGAAATTCTGAACACATTATCATTGTAGAAACAATAAAAAAAGTTTCCAGCGAAATTAACTGTTTAACAGAAAGTCATTATTCTGTGGCCAACAGAATAACAGATATTTTTCTCTTTCCTGAAAATGTCATTCAAAAGTGGCTATGAATTTAGAAATCTTTGGGAAAATGAATTAGAAATCATTAAGAAAACAAACGGGCTCAACATTTGAAAACTGAGTTGAAGTGTCAGCATAGAAGCACTCCTAGCACCATGTATGTCTAACATCTTGTTCCATGGTCTTCTCCTAAAAGAGTATAGTTAGCATTTTATAATATCCATTATTTGNTGAATCGCAGCACACCAGGCCTCCTTGTCCATCACCAACCCCCGGAGTTCACTCAGACTCACGTCCATCGAGTCCGTGATGCCATCCAGCCATCTCATCCTCGGTCGTCCCCTTCTCCTCCTGCCCCCAATCCCTCCCAGCATCAGAGACTTTTCCAATGAGTCAACTCTTGGCATGAGGTGGCCAAAGTACTGGAGTTTCAGCTTTAGCATCATTCCTTCCAAAGAAATCCCAGGGCTGATCTCCTTCAGAATGGACTGGTTGGATCTCCTTGCAGTCCAAAGGACTCTCAAGAGTCTTCTCCAACACCACAGTTAAAAGCATCAATTCTTCGGCGCTTAGCCTTCTTCACAGTCTAACTCTCACATCCATACATGACTACTGGAAAAACCGTAGCCTTGACTGGACGGACCTTAGTTAGCAGTGTTGGCTATTCATAAAATTTTAGCCCTTATCCACTGGGTTTTTAATGAAATGATTTAAGGCAACATTCAACTAATATTTGTTGAACAGCTATTATATGCCAGACACGTTTTCGAATGCTAGATGAATGACAGCATTGCAAAGAGGCCCTATTTTTGCAATATTTCCAACTTTATAGTAAAGGTAGGATGTACGCATGAGTCACTATGATACAAAGCAAAAGATAATAATTGGTCATAGGAAGTACACAGTGCTATGCAACCTCAAAAGGAAGATAGCTCCCTGGTGAAGGTAATACATGGAGGAGAAGCAAGAGGGAATATTAAACACAGATATCCATTATAATAATTGGAGAACCAAGGTATACTTTTACGGTCCTTTTACTTCACTCAATAGTTTTGCTTTTTAGTTCAGTCACTAAGGTGTGACTTAGCAGTTTTGGCTATTCATAAAATTTTAGTTTATAGAATAGTAATAGTTTAATGGAAATTCTGAACACATTATCATTGTAGAAACAATAAAAAAAGTTTCCAGCGAAATTAACTGTTTAACAGAAAGTCATTATTCTGTGGCCAACAGAATAACAGATATTTTTCTCTTTCCTGAAAATGTCATTCAAAAGTGGCTATGAATTTAGAAATCTTTGGGAAAATGAATTAGAAATCATTAAGAAAACAAACGGGCTCAACATTTGAAAACTGAGTTGAAGTGTCAGCATAGAAGCACTCCTAGCACCATGTATGTCTAACATCTTGTTCCATGGTCTTCTCCTAAGACTAAAAGAGTATAGTTAGCATTTTATAATATCCATTATTTGCCAGGGACTTCATTATATTGTCTCTAATCCTTAAGACAGCCTTGAGAAGTAGATACTAGTATCTCCATTTAAAAAATAGAAAGGGTGACTTAGGAGTTTGAGTGACTTTCTTGAGACCCCAGAGTTAGTACATCATGTAGCAGATGGTCTCCAAAGCCTGTGCTTTGCCTGCTGCAAAATACTGACTAGATGGTGTAACCTATAGAAAAAGAATAAAATGAGAGATCCATATATTGCATACAATTCCATTGTGTGTGTGTGTGTGTAATGAGTGTATGTATTATGTGCATATATATGATCATTCTGAACAGCAATAAATTCTTTTTAAAAATAGTTTAAAATTGCTATAAATAGTGTATATAATGTAGAAATTAAGAGTATAGGCCATTGAGTGAAGTAAGACTGCCTAACAAAATAAAAAGCCACTCATTACTGTGTTCATGAAGAAGATATAATAGTTGCTCACTTGTATTTTATCTGCTGCACTAGGTGACTTATGAAAGCTTTTCTTTTTTTAATATTTATTTACTTGGCTGTGTTGAGCCTCTGAGGCTCCATGCAGGATCCTCCATTGTCGCGCACAAACTCTCTACTTGTGGGGCATTGGCTCAGTAGTTGTAGTGTGTGGGTTTAGTTGCTTTGGTGCCCCAAAGATACACACATCCTAATCCCCACACTCTACAAATATGTTGGATCATATGTCAAAGGGGAAAGAAGGGTGAAAATGAGATTAGAATTGTCAGCTGATCTTGATGTAAGGAGATTATCCTGGATTACTTGGTTGCACCTAGTGTAATTATGAGGGTTTTTAAATGTAGAAGAGAGTAATGTGATTTGAGAAGAGCTTGACCAGCTGTTGCTGGCTTTGAAGACAAGAGGCGGATCAGATGTTGAGAAATGTGGGCAACCTCTGGAAGCCGGAAAAGGCAAGAAAGCAGATTCCCTCCTAAAGTGTCCAAAATACACACACCCCTACAACACATTGATTTTAGGTCAATGAGACTCATTCTGATAGTTGGTCTGCAGAGTTGTAAGATAATCAATTTGTATGATTTTAAGCCACTAAGTTTGTGTAATTTGTCATAGCTGCAATTGGAAACTAATGCAGTCACTGACTCTGGATTAAGTCTTTCAGTAGCATGGCTACCTGAATGTATTTTAACTTAAGCTTCACAAAAGAATAAGGCCTCCAGAATGGATGCATTATTTTTTTTGTTTATAGGATAATGGTATTTCTCAGATGAAAGCATGAATTTCTGAAGTAAAATCTTTTCCATGAATTCTAAGGACAGGAAATTTCATTTTGAATATATCTATGTCTACTTTATATTAATTTAAATAATTAACATACATCCATACCAAATACCAGGTGGTATTTCAATATAAACCACAAACTGCCTTAATTTTCTTTTTAGTTATTTTTCTTGTCTTATGTAAACTGAATAATTTGTCAAACTCCCATGGTTCCTTTTCTTTTACCCTTTAATATTAAAATTCTGAAGTATGGAAGTTGTAATGCAATCTGAACAGTAAGCTATGCTGCTGCTAAGTTGCTTTAGACATGTCTGACTCTGTGCGACCTCATAGACGGCAGCCTACCAGGCTCCCCTATCCTTGGGATTCTCCAGGCAAGAACACTGGAATGGGTTGCCATTTCCTTCTCTAATGCATGAAAGAGAAAAGTGAAAGTGAAGTTGCTCAATCATGTCCGACTCTTAGTGACCCCATGAACTGCATCCCACCAGGCTCCTCTGTCAGTGGGATTTTCCAGGCACAAGTACTGGAGTGGTGTGCCATTGCCTTCTCCGTCGGTAAGCTATGCTGCTAAGTCACTTCAGTCATGACCGACTCTGTGCGACCCCATAGACGGCAGCCCACCAGGCTCCTCTGTCCCTGGGATTCCCCAGGCAAGAGTACTTGACTGGGGTGCCATCGCCTTCTCCGAGTGGTTTTCCCTACTTTCTTCATTTTAAATCTGAATTTTGCAATAAGAAGTTCNCACAACCCCATGGACTGTAGCCACCAGGCTCCTCTGTTCATGGGATTCTCCAGGCAAGAGTACTTGAGTGGGGTGCCATTGCCTTCTCCGAGTTGTTTTCCCTACTTTCTTCATTTTAAATCTGAATTTTGCAATAAGAAGTTCATGATCTGAGCCACAGTCAGCTTCTGGTCTTGTTTTTGCTGGCTATATTCGTTGGACCTGAAGGTGAAAATGAAAGTTTCTCAGTTGTGTCTCACTCTTTGTGACCCCCTGGACTATATAGTCCATGGAATTCTCCAGGCCAGAGTACTGGAGAGGGTAGCCTTTTGCTTCTCCAAGGGATCTTCCCAACCTAGGGAACTCCCACATTGCAGTTGGATTCTTTACCAGCTGAGCCAATATGGAAGCCCTGAACCTGAAGGTGGAGAAGCTCTATAATCAATCTGATTTTGGTATTGACCATCTGTAGAGTTGGAAGAGGGTGTTTGCTATCATCAGTGCATTCTCTTGGCAAAACTTGGTTAGCCTTTGTCCTGATTCATTTTGTACGCCAAGGCCAAACTTGCCTGTTACTCCAGGTATCTCTTGATTTCCTACTTTTTCATTCTAGTTCCCTATGTTGAAAAGGACATCTTTTTTGGTGTTAGTTCTAGTAGATCTTGTAGGTTCTTCATAGAATCATTCAATTTCAGCTTCTTCAGCATTAGTGGTTGGGGCATAGACTTGGATTCTATAATATAGAATGGTTTGTCTTGGAAATGAACAGAGATCATTCAGTTGTTTTGAGAATGCACCCAAGTACTCTGTTTCAGACTCTTTTGCTAACTATGAAGGCTAATCCATTTCTTCTAAGAGATTCTTGCCCACAATAGATGTAATGATCATCCGAATTAAATTTGCCCATTTCCATCCATTTTAGTTCATTGATTCCTAAGATGTTGACGCTCACTCATGCCATTTCCTATTTGAATACTTCTAATTTACCTTGATTCATGGACCTATCATTCCAGGCTCCTATGAAATATTGTTCTTTACAGCACCTGGTTTTACTTTCACTACCAGATACAACCACAACTGGTGTTGTTTCTGCTTGGTTCAGCCTTTTCATTTCTCTGGAGCTATTTTTCTGCTCTTCTTCAGTAGTATATTGGGCACCTATGGACCTGGGAAGTTCATCTTTCAGTGCCCTATCTTTTGCCTTTTCTTACTGCTGAAGTGGTTTGCTAGCCCCATCTCCCATGGACCACATTTTGTCAGAACTCTCCACCATGATGTCCGTCTTGAGTGTCCCTGCTTGGCATGGCTCACAGTTTCATTGAGTCAGATAAGGCTGTGATCTGTGTATCAGTTTGGTTAGTTTCTGTGATTGTGGTTTAGGAGTAAAAGAAAAAATTCCAAATCTGGAAAGATAAAATTAGATTTCAAATCAGTGAAGAATACCATCTTTAGGGAATAATCCTGTGTCACACATTTATTGGATTAGAGGATCTTTCTAACTCCTCTTATGTATGGCTCTTCCTGTATCTAACCAATCTGATGTTAGTAGGTACATGTAGAGCAGATCTTCCCTACCCTACCTATCATGTTAATAGTTTCTGGTATGAACTTTGTGATCACAGTGATGTTAATGGCTACCTTCCTACTCCACCCCCACCCATGTCTTACTGGCCTAAGTGAAAAAGTTCATTTGGGGTTAGTATGAGAGAAGGACCTCAGATCTTTGGCTAATTACTTATTTCAGGAAATTAGCCCCTTTTGCTGAGTTTTAAATGATTCTCAGTCTGTGAGTCACAGTGTTAGGATGCTCTTGAGTTGCTCAGGTGAGTTATGAATGGATCATTAATTGTGTTTTTAAATACCCTTGAAATGGTTTGTAATAGAATTTTAATGAAATTATGTCCTTTAATTGAGAACTTTTGCTTAAATAAAGTGAACATGAAACTCAAATGAACTTTTATTTATAAAGATAATTTTAGGTAATGTGAAATAATTAAGGTTATGTTTTTTTTTAGGTTATATGGATCGCAGAAAAGTGGCTTAATTATTCCTTTTTTTCTCATTTGAAGGTGGATAATGAGTTTATTATGAGTTTATTAATCTCTATATGTTTGCAGTTGACAGCACTAGATCTGGGAAACAACCTTTTAGAAGAAGTTCCAGAAGAGATGAAATACCTTACATCCCTGAAGAAGCTCCATTTATTTAGAAATAAGATACATAGATTTGCGCCTGGAGTATGTGGTAAGTTAGTCAAATAAGAGCATGTTTATAGTGTCAAAGTTAATTTCCTTATATTGAACAATTAGGAACTAAAGTGAAAAAGGAATTTTAGTCTTTTTTGGTTTGAGATATTTACACTTGAAATTAGAGAATTTGGGGAACAGCTTTTTTAAACTACTGTATTATATATTTCTTTACATGTAAATCTAAGAAAATAAGTAGTTAAAGTTAGCAAATTTTCCCCTTTTCAGAATCAGTGTACACATAGACTGTCAAATCTGAGCACCCTTTTTCTGGACTGGAGAGAAAACGAGTTGAAAATCAAATCAAGAAACATCTCCACTGTTCTCCTTGTTCTTTATACTTTTTATATCATGTTAACTATTAAGTCATTATCTTTGTTTAAAATGTGAAGCTGCATTTGAATCAGTTCTAATGAGGTGGATGAAACTGAAGCCTATTATACAAAGTGAAGTAAGTCAGGAAGAAAAACACCAATACAATATATTAATGCATATATGTGGAATTTAGAAAGATGGTAACGATGACCTTATATGCAAGACAGTAAAAGAGACACAGATGTAAAGAACAGACTTGGACTCTGTGGGAGAAAACGAAGGTGGGATGATTTGAGAGAATAGCATTGAAACATGTATATTACCATATGTGAAATAGATTGCCAGTCCAGGGTCAATGCATGAGACAGGGTGCACAGGGCTGGTGCACTGGGATGACCTTGAGGGATGAGATGGGGAAGGAGGTGGGAGGGGGCTTTAGGATGGGAGACACATATACAGCCATGGCTGATTTATGTCAATGTATGGCAAAACCCACTACAATATTGTGAAGTAATTAGCCTCCAATTAAATAAATAAATAAAGATGTGAAGCTTAACTCAACATGGGGAGAATTTTAAAGAAAAGATATGAGGTTAAATAAATGGCATTTCTTCTTCGTGTTTCCCTTAAGCTAATAATTTCTCCATTTAATATGACCTTTTTCCTATTTAATATAGGTAGAAAATGCTTAAGGATAGAACATATGACAAAGAGATCTGGATAATCTTATAGCTTCATTAACTCATGTAAGGCCCTTCACTACTTTATGTGTCCTCAAGAGTAAAATCAGAACTATAGAATAGAATTTATGACAGCCTGTGAACTTCTGAGGCATGGGTACTGTATATTGTCATCATTATCACTGAGTAGTATTTATTAAAGGTATAATTTCATGGGGTCTCAGTTGTGGATATATAACAAAAACACAAGTAGATTCTAGTACTACCTCTTTAAAGTATTTTAAAATATTAGATCATGTGTCTTGGAGAAACATTTTTCCACAAAATAATAACTGTAATAAACTTATTGATGGTATGTATATTATATATACAAACTTATAGATACAGGGTTCAATTATAATTTACTTAAAAAGGAAACAGTTTATAAATAAGAAAAAATTAAGGGGATGCAAAAAAGTACATAATAATATTTATGATCTACATTGAGGGGCAAACAGGTAAAATCTGATGTACATAAATTATATTAAGCAACCTGGTTCATGCTACTTTTGGCTTCTGTAAAGAAATTTTTTCTCATGTTGCTCTTAAATTTGAGGTTTAAAAAATATATGTAATCTGTGTATAGTACCCTACCCCTGAAGGTCTGTAGTTTCTCTGTTTCTTGATCTGGGGCTGTCGAACTTTGAAAATGTCATGTGAGTGACATAAATTATGTTCTATGCCAGGTCTTGATTATCCAAAGGCAGAAGCAGTTTGGTGTCCAACATGTATTGCATGGTGCTGTTCTTGCCCCTCTCCTTACCCCATCAGAGTAGACTGGACCAGGGTAAGACGTGTTCCAAGCTGAGTCAGTCACATTCTCTTTCTTGGGGTTTATGACAGAATCTAAAATAGTTTTTCTGGTCTGAGCTAAACACATGAACTAAGAGAAAAGTTACAAACTGGTGACCTGTGGGATGAATCTGGTTTACAAATAGGTTGGTTCTGTTTTGTCTGCCTCTTTGAATTAGGGTCAAAACCAGCTTAAAACTCAATATTAAAAAAACAAAGATCATTGCATTTGGTCCTATCATTTCATGGCAAATAGATGGGAAAAAGGTGGAAGAGGTGACAGATTTCCTCTTCTTGGGCTCCAGAATCACTATGGATGGTGACTGCAGCCTGGAAATTAGAAGACAGTTACTTCTTGCCAGGAAAGCTATGACAAACCTAGACAGTGTGTTAAAAAACAAAGACATCATTTTGCCAAGAAAGGTCCATATAGTCAAGACTGTGGTCTTTCCTGTTGTCATGTACAGATGTGAGAGCTGGACCATAAGGAAGACGGAGCACTGAATTTGAATTGTGGTGCTGGAGAAGACTCTTAAGAGTCCCTTCCTTGTATAGCAAGGAGATCAAATCCTTTAATCTGAAAGGAAATCAACACTGAATACTCATTGGAAGGACTGATGCTGAAGTTGAAGCTCCAGTACTTTAGCTATCTGATGTGAAGAGCCAACTAATTGGAAAAGACCCTGATGCTAGGGAAGACTGTAGGCAGAAGGGCAAGAGGGCAACAGAGGATGAAATGGTTGGAGGGCATCACTGATTCAGTGGACATGAACTTGGGGCAAACTCACAGAGATGGTGAGGGACAGGGAAGCCTGGTATGCTGCACTTCATGGGATAGTGAAGAGTCGGACACAACTTGGCAACTGAACAACATCCCAAATTTGCAAATTAAGAGTTCGTATAAAATTCTGGATCTCTGGCTCTTTTTTGTTTTGCTGAAAAAGAAAGATCAGATGACAATGGACTCACATTCCAACATGACACCAATTGCTGGGAGCTGGCAGAAATGCAGGTCCCCTGTGGCAGAAAGCATGTGCTCGCCAGTTCAGTGTACCCATGGGAGGTGGACCCCTGCCAGGCCCACCACTGTGCTTTGAGTTGTCATTTTGGTTCCTGTCAGGGTCCAGCCCCAGTGGATCCAGGGTAATTCGAAGCAGAGACGGCATCGGCGAGGAGAGATTTATTTATTTAGAGATATAAAGAGAGATTAGAAGAGAATAGTGTAATAGAGAAAAAGGGGCTGAGATTCCTTGGTTTACACAAGAAGGTAATAAAGTTCCGAGACAAGGAGCTTGCACCGTCTACGTTANTCGGCGAGGAGAGATTTATTTATTTAGAGATATAAAGAGAGATTAGAAGAGAATAGTGTAATAGAGAAAAAGGGGCTGAGATTCCTTGGTTTACACAAGAAGGTAATAAAGTTCCGAGACAAGGAGCTTGCACCGTCTACGTTAGGCCACAGGCACCCTCCCAGTCTCTCCTGAAGGAGCGGAGAGGCAAAGTGCCTTCCCGTTTGAGTCTTAGAAGCCCAGGCAAAATTAGTAGACACTGTGAGCCTTTATGTTCCAGACAGCAATTCAGCCTGAAATGGAGAGGGAGGGAAAGGGGGAGAGAGAGAGAGAGAGAGAGAGAGAGAGAGAGAGAGAGAGAGAGAGAGAGAGAGAANAATGTATTGTGAATCATTTTCTGATCTGTTGTAAATCATGTGCATGTCCGCACACGTGTGTCTGAACGTATATGCCCATCCAGTCCTGTTGGGCCTGTGGCTAGACTAATGGATTTCCTTTATAAGGACAGGGCTGTGTCAGCTTATTGCTGCACAAGAGGTAGTTGTGAAGTAAGTGCCACTGGAATTATGTCTGTTTTCTGTCTCCCAAAGATTCTTTCTATTTTAATGATAGAAATGTCTACTAAATGCTCAGTGTCTATTAAACCCTTTAGTGAGCACTTTCTGATTAGTAATTTGTTTAATGNGTGCCACTGGAATTATGTCTGTTTTCTGTCTCCCAAAGATTCTTTCTATTTTAATGATAGAGATGTCTACTAAATGCTCAGTGTCTATTAAACCCTTTAGTGAGCACTTTCTAATTAGTAATTTGTTTGACGCATTCAGTGTCCATATTGAAGGTTAGTTCAGTTCAGTTCAGTCACTCAGTTGTGTCTGACTCCTTGCGACCCCATGGACTGCAGCGCGCCAGGCCTCCCTGTCCATCACCAACTCCCGGAGTTTACTCAAACTCATGTCCACTGAGTCGGTGATGCCATCCAGCCATCTCATCCTCTGTGGTTCCCTTCCCCTCCTACCTTCAATCTTTCCCAGCATCAGGGACTTTTCAAATGAGTCAGCTCTTCGCATCAGGTGGTCGAAGTATTGGAGTTTCAGCTTCAGCATCAGTCCTTCAATGAACACTCAGGACTGATTTCCTTTAGGATTGACTGGTTGGATCTCCTTGCTGGTATATTGAAAGTAAGGTTTTCATGAACGTTTCCATTTTAGAAATGGAGAAGCTAAAGTACAAAGATTAAGAAATTTGGTATATAGTAAGTGTCAAAGGTGAATTTGAACCTACAGATATTTACTACAAATAGTCTAGTTCTTGGCCACCACGTTATGTTGCCCTGGAGTGGTCAGAGGAAATGGAGAACTCAGAGAATCTGGCGCTTCATTCATTGTGATTTCCTTGGGGAGAGTACTGATCAGGTAATTAGGAAAGGTGATCAGCCTCATCAAGTTTAAACTTACAAGAGATGTTTATGATGCTATATATTAGATTTTTAAAAGCTCTCTTTCTCTCTTTTGTTTCCTGACACAGGGAGTTTGTGATCTTTTCAACCTGAGAATTCTAGATGTAGCTGGAAATGTTATTCAGATGTTTCCATCAGGAGTAAGTAGACTCAACTTGTATTATAATTGAAAAATAATTTTATTGGCAATAGAAAAAATAGCATCAGTCTCTCAGTTTTGTCCGACCCTTTGCAACCCCATGGACTGTAGCCTGCCAGGCTCCTCTGTCTCCCTTCTCCAGGGCATCTTCCTAACCCAGGAACTGAACCTGGATCTCCCATGTTGCAGGCAGATTCTTTACTGTCTGAGCCGGAGGAAATCCTCTGTGAAAAAACAGGGAGCCAGTAAAACCTATAGTAATTGGAACCTTGAATTAATACAAATAATGGAAAGATTTTCTTTGTTCTAGAACTTCAGAACTTGTTCTTTCTTATTCCTTCCTTTGTGTTCTGTGCTTGCTGAACTTGTTTGAACGGAGTGAACTCTGATTGTTATCATAAATATTTAAATATATTATCTATGATTAAGTTTTTTTTTTTTTTTTAAATCACATACTGTTTTTGGTTACTTCAGACTTTTTCAAAGTATTACTTTCCAGAGCATAGATTTTTATTCCTTGCAGTTGAGAGTCCCCTTAGACTGCAAGAAGATCAAACCAGGCAGTCCTAAAGGAAATCAGTCCTGAATATTCATTGGAAGGACTGATGCTGAAGCTGAAGCTCCAATACTTTGGCCACCTGATGTGAAGAACTGACTCATTAGAAAAGACCCTGATGCTGAAAGCTGGTGATGGGAAAGCCTGGTGTGCTACAGTCCACGGGGTCACAAAGAGCCAGACACGACTGAGTGACTGAACTGAGTTTGTCCAAAGGAGATATTTATTAGTTGCTTTTAAGCCATGGACAATGAGGAATGTACTTTTTTTCACTTGGAGATGAATTTTGACTTTGCTTTAACTGGTCTTAGCAACTTGTAACTTTTCAGAAAGAAGCTATAGTTTTTCATGTTGAAGTGAATGTGTTTCCACTTCAAGGTAGTAATTAGAAGCCCAACAATCCAGGAGGTATTCAATAAATAGTTGTTGATCCATTACTTTTTCTGATTAATCAATACAAAATTGAGATTATCATCTTTTTACTCTCTGAGCAATATTTAGCAAAGCTTATCATTTTAACCATTTTTAAGTGTATAGTTCTAAGTCACTATATAATATCTATTCATGTTGGTGCAGCACCATTATCACCACCTATCTCCAGAAGTTTTCTATCCATTCCTTGCTACCTCTAACCCCTGGCAACCAGCATTCTACTTCTTGTCTCTGAGAATTCGAGTACTCTGGGNAGGAGGTATTCAATAAATAGTTGTTGATCCATTACTTTTTCTGATTAATCAATACAAAATTGAGATTATCATCTTTTTACCCTCTGAGCAATATTTAGCAAAGCTTATCATTTTAACCATTTTTAAGTGTATAGTTCTAAGTCACTATATAATATCTATCATGTTGGTGCAGCACCATTATCACCACCTATCTCCAGAAGTTTTCTATCCATTCCTTGCTCCCTCTAACCCCTGGCAACCAGCATTCTACTTCTTGTCTCTGAGAATTCAAGTACTCTGGGAATCTCATATATATAGGATCATACCATATTTGTCCTTTTATGACTGGCATATTTCACTTAGTATAATGTCTCCACAGTCCATCTATGTTATAGCTGTGTCAGATTTTCTTTTTTATGGCTCTAATAATACTCCTTATATGTAATGCATATGCATTAAATGTATATATATTTTGTATTTTCATTCTTCTGCCCATGGACAGTTGGATTGCTTGCCCTTTTTGGCTATTGAGAATAATGCTGCTGTGAATATAGACATACAAATGTGTGCTCAAGTCCCTGCTTTCACTTTTGGGCATATATCCCACAGTGGAATTGCAGAGTCATATTCCGTATTTTAATTTTTTTTTAAGGAATTGCCAAACTGTTCTCCAAAAACATACAGTTTTGAATGTTTAATAAGCATTTGATGTTAATACTGACCCTGTAAATCCTACAGGATTTTATTTCTCCTGCTACACGATATTATCCATGTCTCGGTATGACTCTTCTTCTGCCCTGTGATACCTGCCTTGATTGTCAAAGCCGCCCATGCCTTCTCTGGCACCTCTGTGGTTCGTTTGTACCACAAGATAGAATAAAACTTTTCAAGTTGGTCTTCTCAATAGACTGTAATCTTCCAAAGGAAAAGATTTCTCATTTTTCCCTTTATACCAGCAGAGTCTTGAATTTCAATCAAATGCATGTGTGCTAAGTCACTTTTGTCAGGTCTGACTCTTTGTGACCCCGTGGACTGTAGCCTGCCAGGCTCCGTGGGGAGTCTCCAGGCAAGAATACTAGAGTGGGTTGCCATGCCCTCCTCCATGGGATCTTTCTGACCAAGGGACTGAATTCATGTCTCCTGTTATCTCCTGCATTGACAGTTGGACCACTAGACTACCTGGGAAGCCCTTGAATTGAATAAATATTTGTTAAACATATACATAAAAAGTAATTTTCTTTAACTATATTCAGTATTTGACTTAGTAGTACCATGAATTCAAAGTTCCTTCTATAGTGATACTATAGTTATAATTTTGCTGTTTTAATAAAATACCATCCCATTAATTTAGGGTAATTTTGAAAGAATATGACTTAGTGTTGCATTTGGAGCACCTATTTCAGAATTTTCTGGGAGCATTGAAGTAGAATATTCTGTGAATTCATCTGAGGTTCAGTCCAACTAGTCCAAATGAATAGAATTTTCCACATTTGAGAGATAAGGCCACTATTGTGGTAAATGATGACCACAGAGGATGAACCAACCTTAGGCCATTCAAGTATGACCTAAATCAAGTCCCTTATGGTTATTCAGAGAAAGTGACGTAGATTCAGCCTGAAAGCATGTTTGAAGAATGATGGATGGTGGTTTATAACATTGTACAGGATGTGATGATTGAAACCATTCCCAAGAAAAAGATATGCAAGATGGCAAAATGTTTGTCTGAGGAGGCATTACAAAGAGCTGAGAAAAGAAGTGAAAGGCAATGGAGAAAGGGAAAGATATACTCAACTGAATGCAGAGTTCCAAAGAATAGCAAGGCGAGATAAGAAAGCCTTAATTGACTAATGCAAAGAAATAGAGGAAAACAATAGAATGGGAAAGACTAGAAGTCTGTGCAGAAAATTAGAGATATCAAGGGAAGATTTCATACAAAAATGGGCACAATAAAAGACAAAAATGGCATGGGCCTAACAGAAGCAGAAGAGATTAAAAAGAGGTGGCAAGAATACACAGAACAACTGTAAAAAAGGTCTTAATGACCCAGATAACCACGATCATGTAGTCACTCACCTAGAGCCAGACATCCTGGGGTGTGAAGTCCAGTGGACCTTAGGAAGCATTACTATGAACAAAGCTAGTGGAGGTGATGGGATTCCAGTGGGGCTATTTCAAATCTTAAAAAATGCTATTAAAGTGCTGCACTCAATATGCCAGCTAGTTTAAAAACTCAGCAGTGGCTGTAGGACTGGAAAAGTTAAGTTTTCTTTCCAATTGCAAAGACGGATAATGCCAAAGAATGTTCAATCTACCATACAATTGAGCTCATTTCACATGCTAGCAAAGTAATGCTTAAAATCCTTCAACCTAGGCTTCAACAGTACATGAATCAAAAACTTTCAGATGTACTAGCTGGATTTAGAAAAGGCAGAGGAACCTGAGATCAAGTCACCAATATCTGTTGGATCATAGAAAAAGCAAGGGAGTTCCTGAAAAAACATCTGCCTCTGCTTCATTGATTATAATAAAGCCTTTGTGTGGATCACAATAAACAGGGGAAAATTTTTAAAGATATGGGAATACCAGACCACTTTACAGGCCTCCTGTGAAACCTGTGTGCAGGTCAAGCAGCAACAGTTAGAACAGGACATGGAACAAAAGACTGGTTCAAAATTGAGAAAGGCATATGTCCAGGCTGTGTATTTTCACCCCATTTATTTTAACTATATGCAGAGTACATCATGTGAAATTCTGAGCTGGATGAAGCTCAGGCTAGAATCAAGATTGCCAGGGGAAATATCATTAATCTCAGATATGCAGATGACACGACCCTTATGGCAGAAAGTGAAGACGAACTAAAGAGCCTCTTGATGAAAGTGAAAGAGGAGAGTGAAAAAGCTGGCTAAAGACTCAACATTCAGAAAACGAAGACCATGGTATCCATTCCCATCACTTAATGGCAAATAGATGGGGAAAAATAGAAACAGGGACAGACTATTTTCTTGGTCTCCAGTATCACTGTGGATGGTGACTGCAGCCATGAAATTAAAAGACAGTTGTTCCTTGGAAGAAAAACTATGATAAACCTAGACAGCATATTAAAAGGCAGAGACATCACTTTGCCAACAAAGGTCTGTATAGCCAAAGCTATGGTTTTTCCAGTAGTCATGTATGGATTCGAGAGTTGGATCATAAAGAAGGCTGAGTTCCGAAGAATTGATGCTTTTGAATGGTGGTGCTGGAGAAGACTCTTGAGAGTTGCTTGGACAGCAAGGAGATCAAACCAGTCAATCCTGAAGGAAGTCAGCCCTGAATATTCATTGGAGGGACTGATGCTGAAGCTGAAGCTCCAATACTTTGGCCACCTGATGTGAAGAGCCGACATATTGGAAACGACCCTGATGCTGGGAGAGACTGAGAAGAGGGTGACAGAGGATAATATAGTAGGATGGTATCACTGACTCAATGAAAATGAGTTTGTACAAACTCTGGGAGATGGTGAAGGATAGGGAAGCTTGGCATCCTGCAGTCTGTGGGGTCACATAGAGTCAGACTTGACTTAGTGACTGAACAACAGTATGGTCCTATTACCATTTTCTTAATTGTTTTGGGTTTATTTTGTGTAGATCGTTTCCTTCTCTTGTGTTTTGTGCCTCGAGAAGTTCCTTTAGTATTTGTTGCAAAGCTCATTTTGGTGGTGCTGAATTCTCTTAATGTCTGGAAAGCTTTTGATTTCTCCATCAAATCTGAATGAGAGTCTTGCTGGGCAGAGTATTCTTGGTAGTAAGTTCTTCCTTTTCATCACTTTAGATATATCATGCCATTCCCTTTTGGCTTCTAGAGTTTCTGTTGAAAAATCTACTGATAATTTTATGGGAGTTCATTTGTATTTTTTTGCCCTTTTGTCCTTGTTGTTTTTTATATTTTATCTTTGTCTTTAATTTTTATCATTTTGATTACTATGTGTCTTGGTGCGTTCCTCCTTGGGTTTATCCTGCCTGGGACTTTCTGTGCTTCCCGGANATGAAAACTGACCTTTTCCAGTCCTGTGGCCACTGCTGAGTTTTCCAAATTTGCTGGCATACTGAATGCAGCACTTTCACAGCATCATCTTTCAGGATTTGAAATAGCTCAACTGGGATTCCATCACCCCCACTAGCTTTGTTCATAGTGATGCTTCCTACAGCCCATTTGACTTCACATTCCAGGATGTCTGGCTCTATGTGAGTGACCACACTATCGTGATTATTTGGGTCGTGAAGATCTTTTTTGTACAGTTCTTCTGGGTATTCTTGTCACTTCTTCTTAATACCTTCTGCTTCTGTTAGGGTTAGGGTACTATTAATTTTAAAATTACATATATAACTTTCATTAAGTTTCTAATGGGCAACATTTTTCCAGAGACACAGGTAAATATCACAGTGCTCATCTTATTATATTCTAAGGGCCTTGAGAAAAAAGTGGGTTTTATGTGAGCATACAGAATGGCTACCCAGTACAATCTTAGAGTACCTAGTAGAGTGTAGGGATATTAGAAATTGGTGGTGGTTCAGTGGGTGAAGAATCTGCCTGTAATGTAGGAGACACAGGAGAGGCAGGTTCGATCCCTGGGTCAGGAAGATCCCCTGGAGGAGGAAATGGCAACCCATTCTGGTATTCTTGCCTGGAGAATCCCATGGACAGAGACGCCTGCTGGGTTACAGTCCATGGGGTCACAAAGAGTCAGACACAACTAAGGTGACCGAGCATGCACGCATGCAAGGAAATACTAGGCCATCTGTTGAAGTAACACTTGTTTGTGATAACTGAAACGATAGTTTTTCCATTCTCTATAGCATATTTCCCATTTCAATAGCAAGCATTTGCATTTAGGTTATTTCACCATTGTCCAAGTTCTAGGAGGATGTTCCTGACTTACTCACTGAGCAAAGTCAAGAGCATGGCCTGAACTGACCCCAGACTAATCTTCTAATGTTACCAATTGCTGGCAGGGACTATGGAATGCATTTACTAAAGATAAATATTTTGTAACCATGAGTTCAACTTGGTTAGGGCAGGATATATTGGCCTGTCAGCATCATTTAGTAATAATAATTGGATTTATGATTTGCACCTGGTTTCAGTGGAGTCTTGGGGTTTCATCAGCTGAGATGTGTCCTGTGGCTGGAATGTGCCNTCCCCTTGTCCTGTGGATGTCCTGTAATCAAATTCCATGGGCCTTGAAGGTCAGATTCCCTGAGGATTCCCAGTCTCTTGGCTGGATCCCCAGGCTGGGAAGTCTGACATGAGGCTCAGAACCTTCACAGCAGTGGGAAAACTTCTTTGGTATTTATTGTTCTCCAGATAGTGGGTTGCCTACCCAGCAGGTATGGGATTTGATTTTACCGTGTTTGCACCCCTCTTACCATCTCACTGTTGCTTCTTCTTTGTCTTTGGATGTAGGATACCTTTTTTTGGTGGGTTTCAGCCTCCTGTTGATGGTTGTTCAAAAGCTAGTTTTGATTTTGGTGCTCTTTCAGGAGATGAGTGCCTGTCCTTCTACTCTTTTTCAACCAGAAGTGATGTAATCTCTTAAACATGTATTCGTCAGCCAATCTAAGCAATGGAGAGGTTTTTAGTGTGTGATTTTAAACAAGGATATTACTAAATGCTTGTATCATAACATTGTTGGGTAAGTATTTGACACAATAGCTGGTGTGTAGCACATATAGAATGAATGAATAATTAAATTAGATAATGTATATAAATCCTTAATAATGCTTGGCACATGTTGGATATTAGACATTATTTTCTTTTCATTTTAAAGTTTGGTCTGAGCTATCTGCTGCTGAAATAGACCAAATGTAGGGATGTCTTTCAAAGCTCTGAGAACACCTGAATGATTCTAATGTGCAGTTTGTAGGGTAACCACTGTTCTGTGTGCAAGGGTAGATACTGTGTTAGCAGTACAATGTTTTGGGTTATTTTCCTCTACAGATCCATTGACATTCTCTGGCCTACCTTGGTTAATCAACAAAACAGTACTAATCAGCTGTCTCCCTGAAAGAGTTCCTTCTTTCCCTAGATCCTCACCTTTGATTCTCTGTTTATTTCTGTCTTATCCTTTACCCCCTTCCTCCTGACTCACTTGGTTTCTGATTGCCACATGAGATCCCTCTGAATATAGGATCCATTGTTAACTGAATTCCCCTTTTCTTAGATGCTTTACATAACTGGTCACCTACTACTTATCTTGATGTCATTTATTTCCTTGAATACTTTTATTTTAAAATTATTTCTCTGTTTATAGCTCTGTTTATATATTTTTTTTTATTGAAGTGCAGTTGGTTTACAGTGTTGTGCCAATCTCTGCTGCAGAGTGACTCAGTTATAGACATATAGACATTCTTCTTTTATACTCTTTTCCATTGTGGTTTATCACAGGATGTCAAATATAGTTCCTTGTGCTATTCAGTAGGCCCTTGTTGTTTGTCCATCCTATATATACAAATAAAAATACAACAGTATATAATAATAGCAATATAAGGATCGTCTATAGCTGTAATTTCACATGCCTAGTCCTTCCCTCGCTCAACCCTCTTCTCCCTCGCAACCACAGGTACGTTCTCTATGTCTGTGAGTCTTGTTTCTGTTTTAGTAGATAGGTTCATTTGTGCCATATTTTAGATTCCACATAAAAGTGATGTCACATGATTTTTTTTTCCCCTTTCTGACTTACTTCACTCATTATGATCGTCTCTAGCATCCATGTCGCTGCAAATGGCAGCATTTCATTCCTCTTAATGACTGAACAGGACTCCATTGTGTATATGTGCTACATCTTTATGCATGCGCCTGTCCATGGACGTTTAGGTTGTTCCCGTGGCTTGGCTATTGTGAACAGTGCCACTGTGAACACGGGGGTGCATGGGTTTTTTCTGAATTACAGTTTTGTCTGGGTGTATGCCAAAAATGGGATTGCTGGATCATATGGTCATTCTGTTTTTAGTTTTCTGAGGAATTTCCACACTGTTGCACCCGTTGGCATTCCCACCAATAGTATAGAAGGATTCCCCTTTCTCCACACCCTCTCCAGTATTTGTTCTTTGTAGACATTCTAGTGATGACCATTCTGACCAGTGTGAGGTGATACATTATTGTAGTTTTGTTTTGCATTGCTCTAAAAATGCAGTATTGATTGATTTTAATCTATTCCAGTGAAAGCATAACCTTGAGTCCAGACCCTTGCCTGATGTCTACCGATGGATCCTGGCTTAGTGTCACTCTTGTCTTCTTATTTGTCTAATTTATGAAGCCTAGCTGCTTTACAAGTGTTCCCAGTGCCTTTTGTTGTTTTACTTTTTTTTGTGCTTCATCCAAAGTCAAGTGATGATAGCCATTTTATATTTGAATGATTCCTATAATTTCCAAATGAACTCACTTGCCTTAAGTAAAATTATTCCCATGTATGAGCAGTTACACAGATATGTTCACATACACACATGGAGGTCATTCAGCTTTGGATTAAGACAAGTATTTTTGTGAAATTGATTGTACACTGAGAAAATTGTTCTATAGTTTCAATATGTCCATGACCAAAAATGTCCTTGAGTAGTAACTTTTGTACAGCTTTGTGAAAGGAACTTGGAAAAATGAAATTATGATGTCAGACTAATACTAAAAGTTCTATCAAAACTTTTGAAACTCTTTTTCCAAGATGATTAAAAATAACCTAAAAGTGAAAAATGATACTCAGGGAAATGTTCATAAAGCTATAGACAAGGACATCTCCAAATATCTCCACATTCTAATGATTTGTTTTGAAGTATTTTGAGTATTCCACTTTGCTCAAATAGCCATGAGATATTCCAGTTATCTACCTCCATCTTCCTTGCTTTTCTGCCTCTATTGAATAGCAACATTAGAGATCGACTTTTTTCCTGTTCAGTATCTATATCTTCTGTCTAGGCTGAATGTTAGGAAATGCTGTACCCTATTCTTACAGCTTATTATAGCCGCTCTAAAATTTGACCTTAATTTGAAAATCGTGTATTATTCTTTGGTTGTCAGTGGTTCAATTTATTAGGAGTGTGTGTGTGTGTATGTGTGTGTTAGTTGCTCAGTCGTGTCCGACTCTTTGCGACCTCATGGGGTGTGTAGCCCACCAGGCTCCTCTGTCTATGTGATTTTCCAGGCAAGAATACTGGAGTGGGTTGCCATTTCCTTCTCCAATATTTATTAGGAGATATACATTTAAAACAAGTTCAATGGCCTTTAAAAAATGGGACACAAGCCAACACTTACTTAATGAAAACCACTTGTGGGGTCTATGGTTTTATGTAAATGATGTAACAGCTCCTAGTCTTGTTTTTTTCTGACTGTATAGAGCTTCTCCATCTTCAGCTTCAAAGAATATAATCAGTCTGACCAGCTGGTGATGTCCGTGTGTAGAGTTGCCTCTTGTGTTGTTGGAAGAGGATGTTTGCTAGTATGCTTAAAGGACCTCAAATTCAAACAAGGCAATTTGATTTCTGATTCTATCTTCTCTTTCTGTAACATTTTACACTACATAATAAGCCCTGTACTAAGAACTGGGCATATAACGGTGAGGAAACAAGACAGGATCTCTGCTCTTTCCAGTGCTGTACTACAGCGGGGAGAACAGATTAATCAATAATTATCTTTATGAATGTATAATTGCAAACTGATATCAGTACACTAAAAGAAAGGACCACTGGCCTGAGAAGGAGAAAAAGAACTAGATTAAAAAGTAGGTAGGGGAAGACTTCTTAGAAGAAGTGACAAAACTTGTCTGAAGAATGGTAGGAATTAATTAGATGAAGGGGAAAGATGCTTTCCAGACAAAGTGAATGACATGTGGAAAGGCCCTGACGTGGAAGGGAACTTGGATATTTGGGGAACTGGAAGCAATAGAAGGGGCCCATGACCAAGGAATGTAGAGTAGGCTGAGGATTTTGATCTTCATTTGAAGAGCAATGCAAGTCTAAAGGATTTTAGGAACGGGAGGTGACATAATCAGAACTATATGTTGAAAGATCATATTTATGAAGTGTGGAGTACACATCGGAAGGGTTGACAAAGGGAACTGGGTGGACATCTGGTAGACTTTTGCTGAAATGAAGTAAATGATAGTAAGTTGGTCTAAGGTGGTAACAATTGGGATAGAAATATCTGAGCAAATTCAAGAGATATTGAAGAGGTAAATTTAGAAATGGTGATGAGCTAATGAGCTTTCTCTAGAGTAAGATAGAAGACACTGGAAAAATACCAACTTCAGGAAGACAGATCCCGAGTTCAGTCTTGGATAGAGTGAGTTTAACATGTATTTATGATATCCAAGTGAAGATTCTGAGTAGGCTATAGAGTGTGGAACCTGAGTCATCTGCATAGAGGTTTCACTGAAGTCATGGATATGGTTCAGATTGCCTAGGGAAAAAATAAGTGAAAAGAGAATGTACTAGGCTTAAGGGAGAACTATTTCATGTTTGGACAAAAAAGATGAGCCAGCAAAGAAAACATGGAATTGTATTGACTAGCATGTTGACTAGAGGAGAATTTCTGGCAACCATCGAGGGCATGTTGGAAGTGAAGAGTTGATTGTGACTCTTGCATGTCCTAAGGGGTAACTGCAAATAGCACTTATTTACTTTGGTGCAGAGACAGGGAAAGCTGATGGCGGGGGTGATCTCTATACATAGACAGTGATAAGGCAGAGTACCCGAGTATTACATGGGTAATGTAACTTGTCATACATTCTTTAATATATAGGAAGGTTTTAATTTTTTAATAATTCTGAGGAAATTATATATACATATTTGCTCCCATTTCAAATATTTTTGGATGACATAGTCCCTATACTTAAAATCTTAACTCTTCTCACAAATAACTGTCAGCATATTTATCATTTCCAGTTCTTGCTAAAGGGTAACCCTGTGAGCTTTGAGATGGTCTAAAGGGTATGTGCTTATTTGCCATCACTTATCAGTTCTGTTTTTGAGTTCATATGAAATTTCAGCCTCCATTCTCCTCATTTACACTAACAAATTTCTTCCTAAATTAGCCCCGTTCTGGTGTCCCCCATTACTTAAGACTGATCTGAAGCAAAAAAAGGGCTTGTTGAACTTACACATTGTCCATAGGCCTGGGGCTTTTCAGAAATGCTTGTAACAATTGAACAAGTCTAGAGAAGAAGGCCTTTGAAATCTTGAGTAGCCAGGGAGAGCTGCATGTGATTGATTATTTATTGTGCCTCAACTGTGTACTAGGTACTATTTAGAGCTTACATTAAATAGTAATTTAATTTAAGAGTAAAGTAATTTAAGAGCTCTAGATGCAGCTCTTAAAAAGACCAAAACCTGATAAATGAAGACAGATTTTTCAACAGTGATTGCCTCATAGTATTTACAGGTGGTATAATTAATTTGGACTTCCTTGGTGGCAGACGGTAAAAGCGTCTGCCTATAATGCAGGGGACCCAGGTTCGATCCCTGGGTTAGGAAGATCCCCTGGAGAAGGAAATGGCAACCCACTCCAGTACTCTTGCCTGGAAAATCCCATGGATGGAGGAGCCTGGTCGGCTTCAGTCCACAGGGTCGCAAAGAGTTGGACATGACTTGCTGGTGGTTCTAGTGGTAAAGAACCTGCTTCCCAGTGCACCAGATGTAAGAGACCTGGGTTCGATGCCTGGGTTGGGTAGATCCCCTGGAGAAGGGTATGGCAACCCACTCCAATATTCTTGTCTGGAGAATCTGATGGAGAGAGGAGCCCGGTGGGCTACAGTCCATGAGGTTGCAAAGAGTCAGACATGACAAAAGCGACTTTGCATGATTCATATATGACTTATATGATTAATTTACATATAAGGCCTAAGGAGATATGGGAATATTTGGTAGAAGTTGCAAAAACTTAAAGTGGAAATGTTANAGTCAGACATGACAAAAGCGACTTTGCATGATTCATATATGACTTATATGATTAATTTACATATAAGGCCTAAGGAGATATGGGAATATTTGGTAGAAGTTGCAAAAACTGAAAGTGGAAATGTTAGTAGCTCAGTCGTGTCTGACTGTTTGCAACCCCATGGACTGTAGCCCATTAGGCGGCTCTATCCATGGGACTCTCTTGACAAAAATACTGGAGTGGGTTGTCATTCCCTTCTGCAGGGGATCTTCCCGACCCAGGGATTGAACCCTGGTCTCCCACCTTGCAAGCAGATTCTTTACCATCTGAGTCACAAGAAAAGTCAAAAAGTTTACAGGGGTGATAGTTTAGTCATGAAGTGAAGATTCAGGAGTGTGTTGAGTAGTGGGCACAGCACAAATGATAATTGTAAGACACTGGCCTCTTCTGAGACCCTAAGTTCTATAGGATGGCTGTTTTATAAGGGTAACAGTAGAGCCTACCAGGATATATGGTTGTTAAAACAGGCCAAGGAGAACCAAATATGATATACTAGGACTTTTGAAGTTATCCTATGGACATAAGGGAACCTTGATAATTTTAAGCAAGGATGTATTATGAATAAGTTCTCATTTTAAAAGACTACTTTGGGAGCAAAAGTTTGCAATATATGAACTGTTGCAGTAGTTCATATAAGATGAGGGCCTCAATCAAACCAGAGAGATTAGTGGCTGGGGCAGGGAGCAGGAAAAAGGATGGTGCAGAGGTGCTGAGGAGGTGGGTGGGATGGGGGATGAAAAGAAAGGATAAATTCTGGAACTTTTAAGAAGGTAGAATTGATAGAACAGTAGGTTGATGACAGAAGATTTGATATGGGTAATAAAAAAAGGAATGAAGAAATATGGGAGAAATGGATTTGATTCTTGAATGTTAGAATTTATGATGACTGTGGGACTCCCATCTGGAGATGTCCAGGAGACAGCCAAATATTTGAGAATAAATATTACTCAAGTTTTATTATAAATGTGGTCAATACAGTCAATGTAGGCTCAAAGTCCCTTGATTCCTTGACTTTGATGATCTTTTCAGGTCTTCTCTTNTGGAGATGTCCAGGAGACAGCCAAATATTTGAGAATAAATATTACTCAAGTTTTATTATAAATGTGGTCAATACAGTCAACGTAGGCTCAAAGTCCCTTGATTCCTTGACTTTGATGATCTTTTCAGGTCTTTTCTTTACCATCACATCATGTCTGTTCAGCTGCTCTCGGTATGAAGAATTAAAGTCCAGTTTAGCAGTTTGATCTCTGTTTTCTCCCATGGTCTAGTTCTCTTGTTGCTTTATAGCGTTATCTTTCCTTTGAGATCACTGAGACTTCATGTCCTTCCACACTTCCTTTTACTTTCAGTCCCTCAAAGCTTTGTATTGTTATTTCTTTTTTTATCTGGTCCAAACGCCAAAGAACCCAGTCCAGTTCACTTATGTTTTAGTTTGTATGAGCTCATTCCTTGCTTTCTGGTATATCCTTCTGCAGGTTCTTAATGCATCTGGACTGTTGGGTGCCAAAGGAGACACAGTCTGTGGGCAGGGACTGCTCCGAATGTGTGGATTCAGTGGGTCCCGCAACACCCCTGTATAATATTTTTGCTTGTACCATGCCAGGTTCCTTTTCTAAAACCTATAGCATATCCCATACTGTTCCATACTTTTCCCACCTTTTTCAAGGCTTCTCCCACATTAGCTAATAACTTCANCCTGGGTTAGGAAGATCCCCTGGAGAAGGAAATGGCAACCCACTCCAGTACTCTTGCCTGGAAAATCCCATGGATGGAGGAGCCTGGTCGGCTTCAGTCCACAGGGTCGCAAAGAGTTGGACATGACTTGCTGGTGGTTCTAGTGGTAAAGAACCTGCTTCCCAGTGCACCAGATGTAAGAGACCTGGGTTCGATGCCTGGGTTGGGTAGATCCCCTGGAGAAGGGTATGGCAACCCACTCCAATATTCTTGTCTGGAGAATCTGATGGAGAGAGGAGCCCGGTGGGCTACAGTCCATGAGGTTGCAAAGAGTCAGACATGACAAAAGCGACTTTGCATGATTCATATATGACTTATATGATTAATTTACATATAAGGCCTAAGGAGATATGGGAATATTTGGTAGAAGTTGCAAAAACTGAAAGTGGAAATGTTAGTAGCTCAGTCGTGTCTGACTGTTTGCAACCCCATGGACTGTAGCCCATTAGGCGGCTCTATCCATGGGACTCTCTTGACAAAAATACTGGAGTGGGTTGTCATTCCCTTCTGCAGGGGATCTTCCCGACCCAGGGATTGAACCCTGGTCTCCCACCTTGCAAGCAGATTCTTTACCATCTGAGTCACAAGAAAAGTCAAAAAGTTTACAGGGGTGATAGTTTAGTCATGAAGTGAAGATTCAGGAGTGTGTTGAGTAGTGGGCACAGCACAAATGATAATTGTAAGACACTGGCCTCTTCTGAGACCCTAAGTTCTATAGGATGGCTGTTTTATAAGGGTAACAGTAGAGCCTACCAGGATATATGGTTGTTAAAACAGGCCAAGGAGAACCAAATATGATATACTAGGACTTTTGAAGTTATCCTATGGACATAAGGGAACCTTGATAATTTTAAGCAAGGATGTATTATGAATAAGTTCTCATTTTAAAAGACTACTTTGGGAGCAAAAGTTTGCAATATATGAACTGTTGCAGTAGTTCATATAAGATGAGGGCCTCAATCAAACCAGAGAGATTAGTGGCTGGGGCAGGGAGCAGGAAAAAGGATGGTGCAGAGGTGCTGAGGAGGTGGGTGGGATGGGGGATGAAAAGAAAGGATAAATTCTGGAACTTTTAAGAAGGTAGAATTGATAGAACAGTAGGTTGATGACAGAAGATTTGATATGGGTAATAAAAAAAGGAATGAAGAAATATGGGAGAAATGGATTTGATTCTTGAATGTTAGAATTTATGATGACTGTGGGACTCCCATCTGGAGATGTCCAGGAGACAGCCAAATATTTGAGAATAAATATTACTCAAGTTTTATTATAAATGTGGTCAATACAGTCAACGTAGGCTCAAAGTCCCTTGATTCCTTGACTTTGATGATCTTTTCAGGTCTTTTCTTTACCATCACATCATGTCTGTTCAGCTGCTCTCGGTATGAAGAATTAAAGTCCAGTTTAGCAGTTTGATCTCTGTTTTCTCCCATGGTCTAGTTCTCTTGTTGCTTTATAGCGGTATCTTTCCTTTGAGATCACTGAGACTTCATGTCCTTCCACACTTCCTTTTACTTTCAGTCCCTCAAAGCTTTGTATTGTTATTTCTTTTTTTATCTGGTCCAAACGCCAAAGAACCCAGTCCAGTTCACTTATGTTTTAGTTTGTATGAGCTCATTCCTTGCTTTCTGGTATATCCTTCTGCAGGTTCTTAATGCATCTGGACTGCTGGGTGCCAAAGGAGACAAAGTCTGTGGGCAGGGACTGCTCCGAATGTGTGGATTCAGTGGGTCCCGCAACACCCCTGTATAATATTTGTGCTTGTACCATGCCAGGTTCCTTTTCTAAAACCTGTAGCATATCCCATACTGTTCCATACTTTTCCCACCTTTTTCAAGGCTTCTCCCACATTAGCTAATAACTTCATAACTCAGTTAGTAGATGGTCTTATTCTCTATTTCAAAGGCAAAACTGAAGGGATCACGTCTGACTCCTTCACATCCAGTTCCACGCCTTCAAACTTATTCATGTCTGCATGTTTTCTTCTAGCCGTAGAGGACAGGATAATTCAAAGATGTCCTTTAAATAAGGTCTTTCTGTGTCCTTCACCTGAGCATTACTCTTTCAATTATTCTTTCTCCTCTAAATTAATCTCTCTATGTTGGTACTTCTACAGATCAAGTCTTCTTTATGTTAAAACAAGAAAACCCCTCATTTGAACCTTCATTTTCCTCCAGCTGCAAATCCCCTTTCTAGATAAGAGAGTCAGTGAATGTTTGACCTTGTACCTCTAAACCAGGGTTTTCTCAACTTCAGCACCACTTTGGGCCTGATAATTCTTTGTTGCGGGGGCTGCCGTGTGTATTATAGGATGTTTCTCAGCATCCCTAATATTTACTAAATAGATGCCAGTAATACCGCCCCTCCCCCACTTGTAACAATGAAAAATATCTGTAGACCCTTGAGGGGGAGGGGAGGGACAAAATTGTTCCAGTTGAGATTAAAGTCATGACAGTGTTTGTTCAAGCAGGCCTGTGCAAAGAGCCTCTGAACAGCTATAACAGTATTTTATTAGCAGGAGAGATTATGCTATTGGAGTGATGACACTAGAAAAGAATATTGTATTAAAAAGTTAGACTGGCAGGAAGGGCTTCTCAGCTGGCGCTAGTGGTGAAAACCCTGCCTTCCAATGCAGGTAGATGTAAGAGACACAGCTTTGATCCCTGAGTCAGGAAGATACCCCGGAGGAGGGCAAGGCAGCTTATTCTTGCCTGGAGAGTCCCATGGACAGAGCAGCTGACAGACTGCAGTCCATAGGGTCGAACAGAGTCAGGCACTCCTGAAGTGGCTTAGCACGCATGCACTGACAGGAAACCCCATGGTGCATGTAGAAATAGGGTATTAAAAATGCTGCTCTGAGGAGTATTCAGAGTGGACACTGAGGGGGAGGAGAGTGTGACTTCAGGTTGCTGAAATTTACCTGCTACAAAACACATGCTCATGACTTCCATAATTAATTATTTTCCTTTCATTAATTTCTTTCTGATATATTATGTGTAGTAAGTTAGCAAGCTGGATAACTCATTACTATGTTTAATGGAAGAATAATGACAGGATTTGAAGGAAGAAAAAAAAATGATTCCTAAAGAAAAATATATGTTCTTTGGACCATGGTCAGCTTTGAAATGAGGTTCACCTGTTAATGCTTTTGCATATCCCAAGATGCTTGTTGGTATCAGTTTTTACTCATTTGGATCAGTTTTGTATCAGTCTTTTAAAAAGACTGAGTTTAAGTATAAATAATAGCATGTTATTCTCCAGGACCAGAAGGAAGAAAGGGTGATTCCATTAAGCACAAGAAGCGCTCTTTTCATTTTAGCACACCCAGCACTTAGTCTCCTCGTTGATGGATACCAGAGGAAACTGAATTAAGAAAGACAGAATGTCTAAAGGTGATTCCAATGAAGTCTTGAACCCTGTATTTTATTTTAAAATCTTGTCTATATTGTAGAAATTTCATGTGACTTTTGAGACCTGATGACATGCTGCCCTGGAGAGATGTATTAAAATCAATTATTTTTTTAGACCCTGGGCTGAAATCAAGCAAATAGCTCTAATTCTTTCATAAATGTGAAGTGCAGTGGTGTAATGGCACTGCTCATCCTGGCTCATAAGAGTCAGTTCTCCACATCTCTTCCCAACTCTGTATTGAGTGGCTGGAATCAGCCATTGTAGGAGTATTGACACCTTTGAATCAAAACATGCCACAAATCAGAGCTTTTTTTTTTCCTTTCCAAAGAACCATTATATCTGCACACCACTGAAGGCAGGTATTATTTTCCCTATTTCACAGTCTCAGAAAAGTAAATCCCTAAATTAGTTTAATTTTGAAAACCACATAAGTTCTTGGGAGTCAAAGCATAATATTAATATAAGAGAATTCCCTATTTTTCTATGCAAAGGGTAGAGTCCAGCTGAATTTAGGTTTTCTTCAAAGAATATTTAATACCCTGTGAATTGTACATTTTCTTTCTTTTTTTTAAATTTTCATTGTGCACAACAGGTAAATCAACTATACTTCAATAAAATGAGATTTTTTTTTGATATTTCTCTATTCCCCTTACCTTCCTCCCTGATCATAAATAAATGAATCATAAGACAGTGTTTGATACCTAGATGTTGGTGTGTATTAGAGTGTTATTTTTCATCATGCATGAGTGCGTGCTAAGTCGCTTCAGTTGTGTCCGACTCTGTGCAATCTTATGGACTGTAGCCCTCCAGGATTCCCTGTCCATGAGGATTCTCCAGGCAAGAATACTGGAGTGGGTTGCTGTGTATACCTCCAGGGATTTTTCATCATACTTGGTTCCTAACAAACATATTAGTTGCAAACTGTATGCAGCATTTGATTAATTAACCCTTATTCTATTAATAACCAGCTCTATGATCCTGAACAAGCTTTCTCAGCTGTCTAGTTTGGGGGATGCCACCAATGACCTCTAAAGTCATTGCCATCCTTGGTAACATGAAAATCCTTATGCTTCTAATAACTTGAGTATGCCTTGCTGATAAAATCCTAATGTGGAATATAGATCTTAATAAAGTAATATTTTTAAAAATATTGATAAATATATAATTATTTTAAGTTTTAAAGTAGACTTTTTAAAAAGTCTAGTTTTGTTGACGATGGAGGCTCTGAAGTGAGGTTTATTCTGTTGTGTAATGAAGTTTTTATTTTGTTTTTAAAAGTTTCAAGATTTGAAGCTGAGGGAGTTCTACTGTGAGGGAAACCCACTGTTCCTGAAGCAGCCAGTTAGTGCTATAAAACAGGAGGACGTCTGGAGTTTACAGGTGAAGCCTTATGTCATTTATACAGGTCTTTGAGCTAAAGCCATGATTTAAGTTTCAAAGAGTTTTCTTCTAAAGCATTCTTACCAAGTCAGCAAATGACTAATACAACCATAATCCATTGGCATTGTGGACCCTAGTCATAATCTTTTTGACTTACTTGCAGAATCCAATGTGATCTTATCTGATTTCCAGAGTGACCACATTCAGAGACGTTTTAAACATTTTGTTGGATCAAAAGAGAGGAATTTGTATTCACTTTAGCGTCCACGTATTTTTTCAGTATTATCTAAAGATATATTTGATTTGTTCTTACTGGGGTCTTTTGCCTCTTCCATCCCCTTGTCATTTATCCCCATTCCTAGGGGATGAAAGAATATGATCCAAAAATTGTGTTCACTTTAGTCAAAGAAGTTAGTGATACTAAAAGAAGGAATAGGGAAATATGCAAGAGGACTGGCTGTGTATGTCTTTTGGTGATGGACACATTGAAGATCACAGACTTTACCACATTTGAGTATGAGTCTCTATTGTGAATGTGGATTTCTCAGGTCCTTTTAGCTGAACATGCAGAATTGTCTTAAAACATTCAAGTATTGGGAAGGCTTCAAGTTTCCTGACTACAGGAAACAACCAACATTGTTTAATGGTTCAGTTAAAAAAAAAAAAAAATAACATTTTTCCCTTATTGAACAAGTAATATATATTTAATACAGAAAACTAGAAAATACAGATGAACGAGGAAGAAAATATTAGTTATAATGTCATGTGTGTTAGTAACTCAGTTGTGTCCAACTCTTTGCGATACTGTGGACTCTAGCCCACCAAGCTCCTCTGTCCATGAAATTCTCTAGGCAAGAGTACTGGAGTGTATTGACATTTCCTTCTCCAGAGGATCTTTCCAACCCAGGAGTTGAACTGGGGTCTCCTGCATTGCAGGCAGATTCTTTACCATCTGAGCCACCAGTTGAAAAATTATTTTAAAAGTAATACAAGCTTATTTAGAGAAATCAGAGAAAAGGCAATAAAAATTGATAAAAATACTCAAAAATCCAGTGTGCAGAGATACAATCACTATTCTGACTTTTATTTTGCTAGAACTTTTCATAAATCCAGAAGTTTTTGATATCAAAACTTTGTTCAAGCTGTGTACTATTTAGATACTTCATTTTTTACTCAAAATACGGTGAATATTTTTCTAGTCAGTAAAAAATAAGTTCATGACATCTTTTTGGATGATTACATAATAATATACTGGTATACGATTATACCAGAATATTTTAAACTACTTTCCTACTGTTGGTTGTTTAGATATTAATAATCTTATAACTTTTTGGCCTTTATAAACAAGGCTACCCTCTTCTCATGTCCATATTATCCCTGTGAATGAAATCACTAAGCCAAAGGACTTTCATCTTTTCAAGGCTGATTAACTCTTTTCCAGTTCTCTTCCAGAGACTCAATGTATATTTCCATAAACAGTATTATTCCCCTCTCTTATGTGAATAAAAACTTATTTGAAGTTTAATTATAAATGATTTTAAAATTGAAGAATTAAATTTGTTTAATTCCTCATAGCCTAATTGTTCTCCTTGAATCAAACATTTCAGAACAATGGTAATAAAATGATATTGATAGTAATAATAAAAATATTAATAGACAACTAGTACTATACTTACCATGGGCAAGGCATTGTTCCAAGCATTTAATGGAAATGAACTAATTTCAGTTCAGTTCAGTTCAGTTGCTCAGTCGTGTCCGACTCTCTGCAACCCCATGAATCACAGCAGTCCTCCATTAACCCTCAAAAAGAAGGCACCATTATTATTCCTCTTTTATAGATAAATTGAGCCTTGGTTTAAATAACTTGTCCAAGTTCACAGGTCTAGTAAGTTTTAAAATGCTGATGCCATTCCAAGCAGTTGGCCTTCAGACTCCATGCTGCAGTATTGCCTCAGAAAGGGGCTGCCAGAAGTGAGGGGAAAGGGAAACAAAGGTCGTCTCTTGTTGGAAGAAATTCTGGTTTGTGGAGGGGACTGGATAAGCAGTTAACCCCTGGCAGGGGTCTCACAGGGAGCCCATGAGAGCAAAAATAGTACTTTGAGTCTGGGACCCAGGTGCAGGGTGAGAGAACAGTTCTTCCATCTCATTTTCAAAACTTTAAGGACCCAGGAGCACAACAATTTGGGAGTTTTGTTTATTTAGTAGAAGCAATGATTTTTACTTATATAAATGCTTTGGGTGTTTTTGAAAATATCTCTAAGAATTTTTCTTAGAAAGATGACAAATTTACTATAATTTTGTATTTATACTTAAAAGTCATTTCTACTGGATATTTGGTTACCATTATAACATTACTGATTAAACCACTCAGACTTTCAAAAACTATAGGGACTTGTTTCAGGATATTCCTTGGTTAAGATTTTTAAAGACTTTTCCTTATCTCAGAGATTTGTGAACTAAAATTTAATATTGATAATTATATTATAACAAAATATCTCTGTCAGCAGATACTAGACAGAGTTTTACCTGTATTATACAATTTAATTCTCTGAACTCTGTATGGTAGAGTTGGAAACAAAATTCCTATTTTATAGGTGAGGTATTTCAGATCAGAGAATTTAAGGACTTGTCAAATAGGGTCACATTAGTAAGTCATAGAGCCACGTGATTTGCACTTATTTATGTATCTGTCTGACTCAGTATCTTGCTCTTGATGCTGTGTTTTAGTGCCTATCATACAGTAACAACTGATCATACAAGAGTTCCAAAGTTCTTCATTCCTTCTGATTCACATTTGTTTTTATGTTTTATAATTTTTAATATTTCTATATAAATATATGTAAAGATAACTTTGTGATTCAAATCAAATTAAGGAAACTAAAAGAAACACCTTAAACTAATTTTAATCTATGATTGTTTAAACATAGAAATAATCTCTGACCTATATATAGTTAGCTAACAAATATTCTAACAGAATAGCATATAAGCTATTCAAAAGGAATAATTTAT
>SJYW01034116.1:366183-399443 GCA_006410735.1 Raphicerus campestris
GACCCAGGGATTGAACCCTGGTCTCCCACCTTGCAAGCAGATTCTTTACCATCTGAGTCACAAGAAAAGTCAAAAAGTTTACAGGGGTGATAGTTTAGTCATGAAGTGAAGATTCAGGAGTGTGTTGAGTAGTGGGCACAGCACAAATGATAATTGTAAGACACTGGCCTCTTCTGAGACCCTAAGTTCTATAGGATGGCTGTTTTATAAGGGTAACAGTAGAGCCTACCAGGATATATGGTTGTTAAAACAGGCCAAGGAGAACCAAATATGATATACTAGGACTTTTGAAGTTATCCTATGGACATAAGGGAACCTTGATAATTTTAAGCAAGGATGTATTATGAATAAGTTCTCATTTTAAAAGACTACTTTGGGAGCAAAAGTTTGCAATATATGAACTGTTGCAGTAGTTCATATAAGATGAGGGCCTCAATCAAACCAGAGAGATTAGTGACTGGGGCAGGGAGCAGGAAAAAGGATGGTGCAGAGGTGCTGAGGAGGTGGGTGGGATGGGGGATGAAAAGAAAGGATAAATTCTGGAACTTTTAAGAAGGTAGAATTGATAGAACAGTAGGTTGATGACAGAAGATTTGATATGGGTAATAAAAAAAGGAATGAAGAAATATGGGAGAAATGGATTTGATTCTTGAATGTTAGAATTTATGATGACTGTGGGACTCCCATCTGGAGATGTCCAGGAGACAGCCAAATATTTGAGAATAAATATTACTCAAGTTTTATTATAAATGTGGTCAATACAGTCAACGTAGGCTCAAAGTCCCTTGATTCCTTGACTTTGATGATCTTTTCAGGTCTTTTCTTTACCATCACATCATGTCTGTTCAGCTGCTCTCGGTATGAAGAATTAAAGTCCAGTTTAGCAGTTTGATCTCTGTTTTCTCCCATGGTCTAGTTCTCTTGTTGCTTTATAGCGTTATCTTTCCTTTGAGATCACTGAGACTTCATGTCCTTCCACACTTCCTTTTACTTTCAGTCCCTCAAAGCTTTGTATTGTTATTTCTTTTTTTATCTGGTCCAAACGCCAAAGAACCCAGTCCAGTTCACTTATGTTTTAGTTTGTATGAGCTCATTCCTTGCTTTCTGGTATATCCTTCTGCAGGTTCTTAATGCATCTGGACTGCTGGGTGCCAAAGGAGACAAAGTCTGTGGGCAGGGACTGCTCCGAATGTGTGGATTCAGTGGGTCCCGCAACACCCCTGTATAATATTTGTGCTTGTACCATGCCAGGTTCCTTTTCTAAAACCTGTAGCATATCCCATACTGTTCCATACTTTTCCCACCTTTTTCAAGGCTTCTCCCACATTAGCTAATAACTTCATAACTCAGTTAGTAGATGGTCTTATTCTCTATTTCAAAGGCAAAACTGAAGGGATCACGTCTGACTCCTTCACATCCAATTCCACGCCTTCAAACTTATTCATGTCTGCATGTTTTCTTCTAGCCGTAGAGGACAGGATAATTCAAAGATGTCCTTTAAATAAGGTCTTTCTGTGTCCTTCACCTGAGCATTACTCTTTCAATTATTCTTTCTCCTCTAAATTAATCTCTCTATGTTGGTACTTCTACAGATCAAGTCTTCTTTATGTTAAAACAAGAAAACCCCTCATTTGAACCTTCATTTTCCTCCAGCTGCAAATCCCCTTTCTAGATAAGAGAGTCAGTGAATGTTTGACCTTGTACCTCTAAACCAGGGTTTTCTCAACTTCAGCACCACTTTGGGCCTGATAATTCTTTGTTGCGGGGGCTGCCGTGTGTATTATAGGATGTTTCTCAGCATCCCTAATATTTACTAAATAGATGCCAGTAATACCGCCCCTCCCCCACTTCTAACAATGAAAAATATCTGTAGACCCTTGAGGGGGAGGGGAGGGACAAAATTGTTCCAGTTGAGATTAAAGTCATGACAGTGTTTGTTCAAGCAGGCCTGTGCAAAGAGCCTCTGAACAGCTATAACAGTATTTTATTAGCAGGAGAGATTATGCTATTGGAGTGATGACACTAGAAAAGAATATTGTATTAAAAAGTTAGACTGGCAGGAAGGGCTTCTCAGCTGGCGCTAGTGGTGAAAACCCTACCTTCCAATGCAGGTAGATGTAAGAGACACAGCTTTGATCCCTGAGTCAGGAAGATACCCCGGAGGAGGGCAAGGCAGCTTATTCTTGCCTGGAGAGTCCCATGGACAGAGCAGCTGACAGACTGCAGTCCATAGGGTCGAACAGAGTCAGGCACTCCTGAAGTGGCTTAGCACGCATGCACTGACAGGAAACCCCATGGTGCATGTAGAAATAGGGTATTAAAAATGCTGCTCTGAGGAGTATTCAGAGTGGACACTGAGGGGGAGGAGAGTGTGACTTCAGGTTGCTGAAATTTACCTGCTACAAAACACATGCTCATGACTTCCATAATTAATTATTTTCCTTTCATTAATTTCTTTCTGATATATTATGTGTAGTAAGTTAGCAAGCTGGATAACTCATTACTATGTTTAATGGAAGAATAATGACAGGATTTGAAGGAAGAAAAAAAAATGATTCCTAAAGAAAAATATATGTTCTTTGGACCATGGTCAGCTTTGAAATGAGGTTCACCTGTTAATGCTTTTGCATATCCCAAGATGCTTGTTGGTATCAGTTTTTACTCATTTGGATCAGTTTTGTATCAGTCTTTTAAAAAGACTGAGTTTAAGTATAAATAATAGCATGTTATTCTCCAGGACCAGAAGGAAGAAAGGGTGATTCCATTAAGCACAAGAAGCGCTCTTTTCATTTTAGCACACCCAGCACTTAGTCTCCTCGTTGATGGATACCAGAGGAAACTGAATTAAGAAAGACAGAATGTCTAAAGGTGATTCCAATGAAGTCTTGAACCCTGTATTTTATTTTAAAATCTTGTCTATATTGTAGAAATTTCATGTGACTTTTGAGACCTGATGACATGCTGCCCTGGAGAGATGTATTAAAATCAATTATTTTTTTAGACCCTGGGCTGAAATCAAGCAAATAGCTCTAATTCTTTCATAAATGTGAAGTGCAGTGGTGTAATGGCACTGCTCATCCTGGCTCATAAGAGTCAGTTCTCCACATCTCTTCCCAACTCTGTATTGAGTGGCTGGAATCAGCCATTGTAGGAGTATTGACACCTTTGAATCAAAACATGCCACAAATCAGAGCTTTTTTTTTTCCTTTCCAAAGAACCATTATATCTGCACACCACTGAAGGCAGGTATTATTTTCCCTATTTCACAGTCTCAGAAAAGTAAATCCCTAAATTAGTTTAATTTTGAAAACCACATAAGTTCTTGGGAGTCAAAGCATAATATTAATATAAGAGAATTCCCTATTTTTCTATGCAAAGGGTAGAGTCCAGCTGAATTTAGGTTTTCTTCAAAGAATATTTAATACCCTGTGAATTGTACATTTTCTTTCTTTTTTTTAAATTTTCATTGTGCACAACAGGTAAATCAACTATACTTCAATAAAATGAGATTTTTTTTTGATATTTCTCTATTCCCCTTACCTTCCTCCCTGATCATAAATAAATGAATCATAAGACAGTATTTGATACCTAGATGTTGGTGTGTATTAGAGTGTTATTTTTCATCATGCATGAGTGCGTGCTAAGTCGCTTCAGTTGTGTCCGACTCTGTGCAATCTTATGGACTGTAGCCCTCCAGGATTCCCTGTCCATGAGGATTCTCCAGGCAAGAATACTGGAGTGGGTTGCTGTGTATACCTCCAGGGATTTTTCATCATACTTGGTTCCTAACAAACATATTAGTTGCAAACTGTATGCAGCATTTGATTAATTAACCCTTATTCTATTAATAACCAGCTCTATGATCCTGAACAAGCTTTCTCAGCTGTCTAGTTTGGGGGATGCCACCAATGACCTCTAAAGTCATTGCCATCCTTGGTAACATGAAAATCCTTATGCTTCTAATAACTTGAGTATGCCTTGCTGATAAAATCCTAATGTGGAATATAGATCTTAATAAAGTAATATTTTAAAAAATATTGATAAATATATAATTATTTTAAATTTTAAAGTAGACTTTTTAAAAAGTCTAGTTTTGTTGACGATGGAGGCTCTGAAGTGAGGTTTATTCTGTTGTGTAATGAAGTTTTTATTTTGTTTTTAAAAGTTTCAAGATTTGAAGCTGAGGGAGTTCTACTGTGAGGGAAACCCACTGTTCCTGAAGCAGCCAGTTAGTGCTATAAAACAGGAGGACGTCTGGAGTTTACAGGTGAAGCCTTATGTCATTTATACAGGTCTTTGAGCTAAAGCCATGATTTAAGTTTCAAAGAGTTTTCTTCTAAAGCATTCTTACCAAGTCAGCAAATGACTAATACAACCATAATCCATTGGCATTGTGGACCCTAGTCATAATCTTTTTGACTTACTTGCAGAATCCAATGTGATCTTATCTGATTTCCAGAGTGACCACATTCAGAGACGTTTTAAACATTTTGTTGGATCAAAAGAGAGGAATTTGTATTCACTTTAGCGTCCACGTATTTTTTCAGTATTATCTAAAGATATATTTGATTTGTTCTTACTGGGGTCTTTTGCCTCTTCCATCCCCTTGTCATTTATCCCCATTCCTAGGGGATGAAAGAATATGATCCAAAAATTGTGTTCACTTTAGTCAAAGAAGTTAGTGATACTAAAAGAAGGAATAGGGAAATATGCAAGAGGACTGGCTGTGTATGTCTTTTGGTGATGGACACATTGAAGATCACAGACTTTACCACATTTGAGTATGAGTCTCTATTGTGAATGTGGATTTCTCAGGTCCTTTTAGCTGAACATGCAGAATTGTCTTAAAACATTCAAGTATTGGGAAGGCTTCAAGTTTCCTGACTACAGGAAACAACCAACATTGTTTAATGGTTTAGTTTTTTTTAAAAAAATAACATTTTTCCCTTATTGAACAAGTAATATATATTTAATACAGAAAACTAGAAAATACAGATGAACGAGGAAGAAAATATTAGTTATAATGTCATGTGTGTTAGTAACATAGTTGTGTCCAACTCTTTGCGATACTGTGGACTCTAGCCCACCAAGCTCCTCTGTCCATGAAATTCTCTAGGCAAGAGTACTGGAGTGTATTGACATTTCCTTCTCCAGAGGATCTTTCCAACCCAGGAGTTGAACTGGGGTCTCCTGCATTGCAGGCAGATTCTTTACCATCTGAGCCACCAGTTGAAAAATTATTTTAAAAGTAATACAAGCTTATTTAGAGAAATCAGAGAAAAGGCAATAAAAATTGATAAAAATACTCAAAAATCCAGTGTGCAGAGATACAATCACTATTCTGACTTTTATTTTGCTAGAACTTTTCATAAATCCAGAAGTTTTTGATATCAAAACTTTGTTCAAGCTGTGTACTATTTAGATACTTCATTTTTTACTCAAAATACGGTGAATATTTTTCTAGTCAGTAAAAAATAAGTTCATGACATCTTTTTGGATGATTACATAATAATATACTGGTATACGATTATACCAGAATATTTTAAACTACTTTCCTACTGTTGGTTGTTTAGATATTAATAATCTTATAACTTTTTGGCCTTTATAAACAAGGCTACCCTCTTCTCATGTCCATATTATCCCTGTGAATGAAATCACTAAGCCAAAGGACTTTCATCTTTTCAAGGCTGATTAACTCTTTTCCAGTTCTCTTCCAGAGACTCAATGTATATTTCCATAAACAGTATTATTCCCCTCTCTTATGTGAATAAAAACTTATTTGAAGTTTAGTTATAAATGATTTTAAAATTGAAGAATTAAATTTGTTTAATTCCTCATAGCCTAATTGTTCTCCTTGAATCAAACATTTCAGAACAATGGTAATAAAATGATATTGATAGTAACAATAAAAATATTAATAGACAACTAGTACTATACTTACCATGGGCAAGGCATTGTTCCAAGCATTTAATGGAAATGAACTAATTTCAGTTCAGTTCAGTTCAGTTGCTCAGTCGTGTCCGACTCTCTGCAACCCCATGAATCACAGCAGTCCTCCATTAACCCTCAAAAAGAAGGCACCATTATTATTCCTCTTTTATAGATAAATTGAGCCTTGGTTTAAATAACTTGTCCAAGTTCACAGGTCTAGTAAGTTTTAAAATGCTGATGCCATTCCAAGCAGTTGGCCTTCAGACTCCATGCTGCAGTATTGCCTCAGAAAGGGGCTGCCAGAAGTGAGGGGAAAGGGAAACAAAGGTCGTCTCTTGTTGGAAGAAATTCTGGTTTGTGGAGGGGACTGGATAAGCAGTTAACCCCTGGCAGGGGTCTTACAGGGAGCCCATGAGAGCAAAAATAGTACTTTGAGTCTGGGACCCAGGTGCAGGGTGAGAGAACAGTTCTTCCATCTCATTTTCAAAACTTTAAGGACCCAGGAGCACAACAATTTGGGAGTTTTGTTTATTTAGTAGAAGCAATGATTTTTACTTATATAAATGCTTTGGGTGTTTTTGAAAATATCTCTAAGAATTTTTCTTAGAAAGATGACAAATTTACTATAATTTTGTATTTATACTTAAAAGTCATTTCTACTGGATATTTGGTTACCATTATAACATTACTGATTAAACCACTCAGACTTTCAAAAACTATAGGGACTTGTTTCAGGATATTCCTTGGTTAAGATTTTTAAAGACTTTTCCTTATCTCAGAGATTTGTGAACTAAAATTTAATATTGATAATCATAACAAAATATCTCTGTCAGCAGATACTAGACAGAGTTTTACCTGTATTATACAATTTAATTCTCTGAACTCTGTATGGTAGAGTTGGAAACAAAATTCCTATTTTATAGGTGAGGTATTTCAGATCAGAGAATTTAAGGACTTGTCAAATAGGGTCACATTAGTAAGTCATAGAGCCACGTGATTTGCACTTATTTATGTATCTGTCTGACTCAGTATCTTGCTCTTGATGCTGTGTTTTAGTGCCTATCATACAGTAACAACTGATCATACAAGAGTTCCAAAGTTCTTCATTCCTTCTGATTCACATTTGTTTTTATGTTTTATAATTTTTAATATTTATATATAAATATATGTAAAGATAACTTTGTGATTCAAATCAAATCAAGGAAACTAAAAGAAACACCTTAAACTAATTTTAATCTATGATTGTTTAAACATAGAAATAATCTCTGACCTACATATAGTTAGCTAACAAATATTCTAACAGAATAGCATATAAGCTATTCAAAAGGAATAATTTATTTTTCCATAAAAACGATTTCTTGACTTTTAAATAACACTGAGATCAAGCCATCATTACGTAGTATATTCTCAAAAACTGCATTGCATGTGTCTTTATGGTGCAAATTTCCTGAAATTTACTATTGGTCATGCCCAAAGTATCTTATTATATATATGTGTGTGTGTGTGTGTTTCTTCAAGTAATAACTTTATATTTCAATGATATATGTTAGTCTTCCAAAGCAGCACATTGGCAGCAAGTAGGATAAAGATATAAATAATGGGTAATAGAAGAGTTCTGCAACAATTCCAAGTGCAACAAACATGATTGGTTCCAGAAATCATAAATGGAAAATGTCAAATGTGTGAATTGTTGTTGTTCAGTTGCTAAGTCATGTCCGACTTTTTGTGACCCCGTGAACTGTAACACGTGAGGCTCCTCTGTCCTCTGCAATCTCCCAGAGTTTGCTCAGATTCATGCCCATTGAGTTGGTGATGGTATCTAACCCTCTCATCCTTTGCTGCCCCCTTCTCCTTTTGCCTTCAGTCTCTCCCCGTCATCAATGTCTTTTTCATGGGACCTGTTCATTGGTCCCGTGTATTTCAGCAGATTCTTCTACTGTCTGCTATTTTGGTTCTGAATTCTTCTCTATTTTCTATGGCTTTATAGTGAAACTAGCCATTGAATTCTGGTAGCTAAAACTTACCTCGAAAATCACCATTTTATTCAGAGTCACAAGCTATGTCCTGTGTAATTAATTAGAGGGAAGTGATAATAGACATTGAATTTAGAAGTCCTGTAATATTAGTGTGAAAGGGCAGTTCTTTCAGAAAGGATGACATCATCACTTGACCATCCCAGAGAATAAGCTGACGTATGTACGAGGTCACGCTGCTGAAGGATCAGGCAGTTAAGGAACCCATGCTCAAGGCTGTTTCTGTATAGTGGCAACTTTCCCAGATATTTGCTGAGTGGGAGGGATAGAGTAATAAGGAACAAGGAGACAGAGATTTACAGAATTTGTTATTATTTTTAAATATTTTAATTGGGATAGTTGAGTGAAAGGTTATGCTTGTATGTATATATTTATATATGTATGTTTGTATTTCCACACTATCTTGAATACCACTGAGAAATCTTTCACTTTGGCCAAAAAAAGGTCTTGAAAGTGAAAGTGAAGTTGCTCAGTCGTGTCCGACTCTTTGCGACCCCATGGACGGTAACCTACCAGGTTCTGCAGTCCATGGGATTTTCCAGACAAGAATATTGGAGTGGGCTGCCATTTCCTTCTCCAGGGGATCTTCCCAACCCAGGGATCAAACCCGAGTCTCCTGCATTGCAGACAGACGATCATCTGAGCCACTAGGGAAGCCCATAAAAAAAGATCTTATACACTATTAAAAATTCATGCAGTGTTTTTGTAAAATTTACATAGAACTTCATGCTCTTGGTACAAGAGGGGCATTTAGTGGAGTGAATCAAATGTTTATTTTGTTTGCTTGGGCAGTGAAGATACAATGATGTATTTTATAATTTTTTATTTTAAAATGGTGATATTGTCATAGTGACCATCCTCACCACCTATTTTATTGTTTAATAATGTTATTATCTAAAGTGTAGTTTCTGTATGTATTTATGTGGATAGGCTTAATACATACTAAATTCAAAGATTTGATAAATAGAAATCAATACTCTTTACTAATTTGGCTCAATTCAGGTACTCAGTTTGGTAGATAACTTAAGTCTAGTATCTCTCACACTTTAACATACATACAGAATACCTGGGGAACCTTGTTAAATTGTGGATTCTGGCTCAATAGATCTGAAGTGCAACTAAGTCTGAATTTCTAATAAGCTTCTAGGTGATACAGGTTCTACTGATTCTGCAGCTTAAGTAGTAAGGATTTAGAGCTTAGTAAATGTGACAGACTCAATTTTTGAGTCTAGTCTGAATATTTGTACAGTCCTTGCCTATTGTGATGAGAGATACAAAATTTGAACCTACACTTTAATAATGTAAATTTATTATAATCTGAATTACTATATGTCAGAGACAGAAATATTACAGTGGAAGTAACTTGCTTTTTGTATATGCTGAAAACTAAATTTACAATGCCGGTTATTGACAATATAATTCATTGTATATACCATGGAGAACTAATTTAACAGAAACTGTGAGAAACAAGCCAAAAATATAAATTAGTGAAATGGGAATCAGTGTAATATGAAACAGTTATTTTGAGAATAATCTGAGGAACCATATTCTTTTTTAATCTAGGAAATAACATCAAGATTTATAATGAATCAGCTAGCAGAAAAGAATCCTTTCCTAATGAAAGCCATAAAATGGTACCCACAGGTCAGGAGCATAATCTCTCAGGGAAGAAAGTGTGCAATATGTGGGAAGTTCTTTTTAACCATATGGCTGGAATGTGTTGAGTTTTTTCCTCCATCAAAGGTAAATGGTGTTTTTTGTATGAATATGAACATAAGACCACCTCTTATTCTTTGTCCTTGTCTAAGTTATCAATATAAACTACATTTGTATCTAAGAATTGACATCTATGATGATACAATGGATTTTTCACCAGCTTTATTGATTTATAATTGGTAGATAACATAGTATAAATTTAAGGTGTACAACATGTTAATTTGATACATTTATAAACACAAAATGACTACCACCACAGTTATCACCTACATCTCCATCCTGTCACATATCACTTTTTATTTTTGTGGTGAGAACACTTAAGATCTACTTTCTTAGCAACATTCAAACATATGCTATATATGTAATATATATTCTAATATATGTGTATATGACTAATATATATCATAAATATGTATGATACATATGTATACATATATATAATAAGCATGACACATGTATATTGTATTAGCCATAATCACCATGCTGTACATTAGACCCTCTAACTTAATCTTATAACTGAAAATTTGTACACTTTGACCACTATCTTCTCCCCATTTCTCCCAACCCATAACATCAGGTAACTATCACTTTACTATTTCTCTAAGTTTGTCTTTTTTATATTTCACATATGAATTATTGTGCAGTATTTATTTTTTCTCTGTCTGATTTATTTCACTTAGTGTACTTCCCTCAGTGTCCATCTAAGTTGTCATGAATGGCAGGATTTCCTTATTTTCCTTGGCTGAATAACATTCAGTGGTGTATAGGTATACACCACAACTTCTTCATCTATTCATCTGTTAACAGACATGCATACATTTTTTCTAAATCCTGGCTATTGTGAGTAATGCTGCAGTGAACATGAGTATGCAGATGTCTCTACGAGATCCCCATTTCAGTTTCTCTGGATATGTAATAAAGTGGAATTGATGGATGTTATGGTAGTTCTATTTTTAATTTTTTGAGTGAACTACATACTCTTTCCTATAGTGGCTGTACAAATTTGCATTTCCACCAATAGTGCATTCAGCTCAGTTCAGTCACTCAGTCATGTCCAACTCTTTGCAACCCCGTAGACTGCTTCACGCCAAGCCTCCCTGTCCATCACCAACTCCCAGAGTTTACGCAAACTCATATACATTGAGTTGGTGATGCCATCCAACCATCTCATCCTCTGTCGTCCCCTTCACCTCCTGCCCTCAGTCTTTCCCAGCATCAGGGTCTTTTCAAATGAGTCAGCTCTTTGCATCAGGTGGCCAAAGTTTTGGAGTTTCAGCTTCAATCTCTCAGTCCTTCCGATGAACACCCAGGACTGATCTCCTTTAGGATGGACTAGTTGGATTTCCTTGCAGTCCAAGGGACTCTCAAGAGTCTTCTCCAACGCCACAGTTCAAAAGCACCTATTCTTCATTGCTCAGCTTTCTTTATAGTCCAGCTCTCACATCCATACATGACTACGGGAGAAACCATAGCCTTGACTAGATGGACTTTGTCAGCAAAGTAATGTCTCTGCTTTTAAATAAACTGTCTAGGTTGGTCATAACTTTTCTTCCAAGAAGCAAGTGTCTTTTAATTTCATGGCTGCAATCACCATCTGCAGTGATTTTGGAGACCCCCAAATAAAGTCTGTCACTGTTTCAACTGTTTCCCCATCTATTTCCCATGAAGTGATAGGACAGATGCCACGATCTTAGTTTTCTGAATGTTGAGTTTTAAGCCAACCTTTTCAGACTCCTCTTTCACTTTCATCAAGAGGCTCTTTAGTTCTTCTTCACTTTCTGCTGTAAGGGTGGTGTCATCTGAACATCTGAGGTTATTGATATTTCTCCCAGCAATCTTGATTCCAGCTTGTGCTTCATCTAGCCCATCATTTTTCATGATGTACTCTGTGTATAAGTTAAATAAGCAGGGTGGCAATATACAGCCTTGACATACTCCTTTCCCAATTTTGAGCCAGTCCATTGTTCCTTGTCTGGTTCTAACTGTTGCTTCTTGACCTGCATACAGGTTTCTAGGGAGGCAGATCAAATGATCTGATACTCCCATCTCTTTAATAATTTTCCACAGTTTGTTGTGATCGCCACTATCAAAGGATTTAGTATAGTCAATGAACCAGTAGTAGATGTTTTTCTGAAATTCTCTTGCTTTTTCTATGATCCAGTGGATGTTGGCAATTTGATCTCTGGTTCCTCTGCCTTTTCTAAATGCAGCTTGAACATCTGGAAGTTCTTGGTTCACATGCTGTTGATTTTGAGCATTACTTTGCTAGCATGTGTAATGAATGCAGTTGTGAGGTAGTTTGAACATTCTTTGTCATTACCCTTCTTTGGAATTGAAATGAAAATTCACCTTTTCCAGTCCTGTGGCCAGTGCTGTGTTTTCCAAATTTGCTGGTATATTGAGTGCAGCATCTTAACAGCATCCTCTTTTAGGATTTGAAATAGTTCAGCTAGAATTCCGTCACCTCCATTAGCTTTGTTTGTACTGATGCTTCCTAAGGCCCACTTGACTTTGCACTCCAAGATGTCTAGCTCTAGGTTAGTGATCACACCATCATGGTTATCTGGGTCATTAAGATCTTTTTTGTATAGCTCTTCTTCCCTGGTGGCTCAGCTGGTAAAGAATCCGCCTGCAATGTGGGAGACCTGGGTTTGATCCCTGGTTGGGAAGATACCCTGGAGAAGGGTATGGCTACCCACTCCAGTATTCTGGCCGCAAAGAGTCAGACAGGACTGAGAGACTTTCACTTCACTGTGTATTCTTGCCACGTCCTAATATCTCTTCTTCTGTTGGATGATATTGTTTTTGTCCTTTATTGTTCCCACCTTTGCATGAAATGTTCCCTTGTTATCTCTAATTTTCTTGAAGAGATCTCTAGTCTTTCCTATTATATTGAAAAAGGAGACACAATCACAAATTGGCCTTGTTCTTGATTTAAAAATCTAGAAATAACTAAATATCAAATTGTAATGTTTTTATTCTTGTGAATGTGAAATTATGCCATAATTATTTTATGAGTTAGTGAGATGTGGATTGGAAAATATTTGATGAAAAATTTTCTGAATCTCAAATATTAACTTTTACCATAATTCATTCAGATGCCTTTGACTTTTTCATGTGTTATAGCTCTTGCCATCTGAGTTTTGATAGTCCTCAGCATTTACAGAATTATCATTAACTTCAAGTAATTGATACTTAAGTATTAACTACTACGGATATAATGCTTCAAAGCAACAACAAAAATTAATCCTTTTTAGTTACCACCAACTTGGATCATAACATCTATGTTGATAGTACTTGGTACTACCAATGAAATAGTCTCATAAAATTCTTTCCAAATACTGCATTCCAAATAGTGCCAAAGATATGCATTCAGTATTTTCATTTTGTATAGTTAGGTTAATTGAACTTAATATTTTCCTAGATTCCTTTAAGGTTGAAGAGTTTAGGGAGGGAATAGTTTGGAATATGAACTCTCAGTCCTGTATTTAGTGATGTAATGTAATTAGGGCTTCCTTCAAAAGAGTCTCAATTGAGTAGGTTTCACCACACATGAGTGAAAAAGCTGATCTACTTTATGAAAATAATGAAAATTTCAGTCTTAATTCCTTTTTTATAACAAGCTGTCAGTAATAAAACATAAGATTACATTTAATAATTTTACTCATTACATATAGAGCAAAATCCTACTTTGCAACAGAAATTTATTATTGTTTATATACCACTGACATTCATTTATGAAACTGATCATTTCAACCAGTCAGCTGTGAAAATGAATGTTAGTTTTAAAACATTTATGCAGTGATTAGTTAAATTACACATTTAGGAGATCAAAGATACCACATTTCTAACTATAAATAATCATGACAGTAATATATATATTTATTCAGAAAATTGAAATGGCATGAATGTTTCTTATCACTTTATTTGGAAAACAGTAAAACAGAGTATAGATAATCTTGCCATTCATGGTCCACAACTTTTTTGTGACAAAGGGGCTTGCATAACTCAATGAAACTATGAATCATGTGGTGCAGCACCAGCCACCAAAGATGGATGGGTCATGGGGAAGAGTTCTGATAAAATGTGGTTCACTGCAGAAGAAAATGGCAGCCCAGTCCAGTATTCTTGCCTGGAGAACCCCATAGACAGTAAGAAAAGGCAAAAAGATATGACATTGGAGGATGAGCCCTCCCCTCCACTCCCCAGGTCAGAAGGTATGCTACTGGGGAAGAGTGGAGGGCAGTTACTAATAGCTTTAGAAAGAGTGGCATGGCTGGGCCAAAGTGGAAATGGCACTCAGCTGTGAATGTGTTTGGTGGTGAAAGTAAAGCCCAATGTAGTAAAGAACAATATTGTATAGGAACTTGGGATGTTAGGTCCATGAATCAAGGTAAGTTGCATGCAGTCAAGCAGGAGATGGCAAGACTGAACATCAGCATCTTAGGAATCAGTGAACTAAAATAAATGGCAATGGGTGGATTTATTCAGATAACCATTATATCCACTACTATTGGCAAGAATCTCTTAGAAGAAATGGAGTAGTCCTCACAGTCAACCGGAGTCCAAAATACAGTACTTGGGTGCAATCTTAAAAATGCCAGAATCATCTTGGTTCTTTTCCAAGGCAAACCATTCAGCATCACAGTAATCCAAGTCTGTGCCCCAACTAATGATGCTGAAGAAGCTGACCAGTTCTAAGAAGACCTACAAGGTCTTCTAGAGCTCACACCAAAAACAGATGTCCTTTTCATTATAGGGGATTGGAATGCAAAAGTAGGCAGTCATGAGCTACCCAGAATAACAAGCAAATTTGGCCTTAGAGTACAAAATGAAGCTGGGCAAAGCCCAACAGTTTTGTTAAGAGAATACACTAGCAACAGCAAACGCCATTTTCCAAAAACACAATAGATGACTCTATGTGGATATAAACGGTCAATACCAAGATCAAATTGATTATGTTCTTTGCAACCAAGATGGAGAAGCTCTATAAGATCATAAAAACAAGACCTGGCTGACTGTGGCTCAGATCATGACTAAAGTACAGGGTTAAATTGAAGAAAGTAGGGAGAACTGCTAAGCCATCCAGGTATGACCTAAATCAAAGCAGTCAATATGTCAGAATATTTAGAAAACCCAGCAGTGGCCACAAGACTGGGAAAAGTCAGTTTTCATTCCAATCCCAAAGAAGGACAATGTCAAAGAAGGTTCAAACTTCTGTACAATGGCACTTACCTTACATGCTGGCAAGGTTATGCTCAAAATCCTTCAAGGTCAGCTTCAGCAGTATATGAAACAGGAACCTCCAGATGTAAAAGCTGGGTTTTGAAGAGGTAGAAAAACTGGAGATCAAATTGCCAATTTTTGTTGCATCATGGAGAAAGCAAGGGAATTCCAGAAAAATATTTACTTCTGCTTCATTGACTATGCTAAAGCCTTTGACTGTGTGGATCACAACAAACTGAAAAATTCTTCAAGAGATGGGAGTACCAGACCACCTTACCTGCCTCCTGAGCAACCTGTATGTGGATCAAGAACCAACAGTTAAAACCAGGTGTAAAACAACTGACTGGTTCAAAATTGGGAAAGAAGCATAACAAGGCTATATGTTGTCACACTCTGCTTACTTAACTTATATACAGAGTACATCATGCGAAATGCCAAGCATGATTCCAGCTTGATGAATTACAAGGTGGAGTCAGGATTGCCAGAAGAGATATCAACAACCTCAAATATGTAGATGATACCACTCTAATGGCAGAAAATGTAGAGGAACTAAAGAGCTTCTTGATGAAGGTGAAAGAGGAGAGTGGAAAAGCTGCTTTAAAACTCAACATTCAAAAAACTAAGATCATGGCATCTGGTCCCATCACAGCAAATAGAAGAATAAAAAAATGAAAGCAGTGACAGATTTTTATTTTCTTGGGTTCGAAAATCACTGTGGACAGTGATTGCAGCCATGAAATGAATAGACTCTTGCTTCTTGGAAGGAAAACTATGACAAACCTAGACAACATTCAAAAGCAGAGACATCACTTTGCTAACAAAGTTCCATCTAGTAAAAGCTATGGTTTTTCCATTAGTCATGTATGGCTATGAAAGTTGGACCATAAAGAAGGCTGAGCACCAAAAAATTGATTCTTTTGAACTGTGGTGTTGGAGAAGACTTGAGAATTTGTTGGAGAGTAGGGAGATCAAACCAGTCAATCCTAAAGTCAATCAACCCTGAATATTCATTGGAAGTACAAATGCTGAAGCTGAAGTTTCAATACTTTGGCCACCTGATGCAAAGAGCTGACTCATTGGAAAAGACCCTGATGCCGGGAAAGATTGATTGGGAGAAGAGGGTGGCAGAGGATGAGACGGTTAAGTAGCATCACCGAATCAATGGATGTGAATTTGAAAAACTGGGAGATGGTGGCGAACAGAGGAGCCTGGTGATCTATAGTCGGGAAACTACTTAGCTACTGAACAACAACAGCATCATGAATGATCTCACATACTGTCTCTTGATTGCCTCTACTTCTATGGGAATTCATTGAATTCTCTTTTCCTTTTAAGGAACTCTTTTCTTAAACTGCTAGGTAGAGTTAACAATTGTATTCAGTATACATGATTTTTTTTTCCTTCTAAAGAATCTTAAATTTCATTCAACTGCAGCACATTTATCTGCTGTGTATTACCAGAATGTTTGAACCTCCCACGTGAAACTCAAAAGCCACTGATTATGCAGAGATGGTGATGAGAGGGCAGTATCACTCTGTACTGTAGAGAATGTTGCATAGCTAGATGGGTCGCTGAGTCATGAGCATGATTTTCTTTCTGATTTCTGCCCTTATTACAGTCCAAATTGCCCTAAGGGTGGACTGACCATGTATAGTATATCATGTTAGTCAAGATTCTTTTGAGAGTGAAAGTAGACAGCATTCTTAGTAACTGAAAATCAGGAAGCCAGGACTGTCCTAAACAAAACTGAATGTTGCTACACTTCCTAATTGAAGCAGTTGACTTTAGAGGAGTGCTCACTCTTGGTGCTTATGTGGAATAAAGGAGTTGTCATTCTGAGTGTTCATCTTGTATTTTTAAACTTACTTTCAGGGCTTCCCTTGTAGATGGTAAAGAATCCACCTGCAATGCGGGGGACTGGGTTTGATGCCTGGGTTGGGAAGATCCCCTGGAGAAGGGAAAGGCTACCCACTTCAGTATTCTGGCCTGGAGAATTCTATGGACTGTATAGTCCATGGGGTCACAAAGAGTCGGACACAACTGAGCAACTTTCACTTTCTCTTTTCATTTTCACTTTCAGTCATTCCATAGATATTTGAGAGCTTGCTTTAAGCAGGGACGTCTGGGTGCTAAGTACCATGGAAACAAATAGGGAAGCTAGTTTGTCTCAAATGGTTAAAATCTAAGAGTTTAAACTCTGAAGACGTAAAAGACATTAGCTATAAACTCAAAATGTTAAATGAGACTAGTTGCTTTAGGGATTCAAAGTGTAAGATGAGATTGCTATAGGTTGTCAGGCCTAGGAAGTGCCTAGGCAGATACTGAAACTTGTGCAGGGCATTAACATAGTTAGAATTCAGATACATGGAGAAGGAAGCAGGGAAGATATTCTAGGAGAAGAGAACAGTATGGAGGCGAATGAGTCATGTTAATAGGCAGTGAATCAATTACAGTGATTTGTGGCTAAGAGTAGGAGAAAGAGAAATATTAGAGTCAAATTCTGTAAACATGTGAAAGGATAGAATAAAGAGTTTGAACTTGGTCCTGTTTTGAAATGGAGTGCTCCTGAATGTGTGGGGATGAGTCAATGCTATAAAAAAGAATTTTAGAAGGAATCATTTGAGATTTAGAAGGAATCTTTTATGCTAGAGTAATTGGAGTTTGAAGAGAAGAGAAACTAAAGAACAGAGACCTGTTAGAGTGCTTGCCTGGTGGAGTGTGAGGGTTAGAAGTAGAAACACAAGGAAAGGAAGCGCCGTGAGGGAGGAAGGAGAGCAGAACGCAGTGACTGATTGGACGTGGGAAACCCAGAAGATTCCAGAGGGATCTGATTTGGGGTAAGACTTCAAGTTTCAGTTTAGACATGTTGTTTCAGGTGATATGTGGATAAGTGACTATGTTTAGTGATCAGTTGGAGATAGACTAGAATAGCAGACAACAAACTTTTATGCTTTATTTGAAAATATGTGCACTTTCTGATAACTGTTTATTCTTCCAAACAGTTCTGCAAATTATTGTTAAACTCTAATCAAAACACTGCATTGGAGAAGGAAGCTGGGAGGCACACTATGACTAAAATGATCTAGAGTTTAGTGAACTTAGGTTCTAGTCATGTCTCTGCCCCTAACTATGAGGCCTAAGGTAAGTCACCTTCCTTCTCATTATATCTGGACCAGTTTCTTCATCTGTATAATGAAGTGAGTGGATTCAAAATCTCTCCTAGCTCCAGAGTGCCTTGATTCCTTAATTGAGAGAGTGGCTATCATAGTCATGCTTTTCATGGTCCTACTAATTCAGAACATGATACTAGTGTTCGTTTCCCATTGCTGCTGTAACAAATTTCTAATAATCTTGATGTTNGAAAAACTGGGAGATGGTGGCGAACGGAGGAGCCTGGTGATCTATAGTCGGGAAACTACTTAGCTACTGAACAACAACAGCATCATGAATGATCTCACATACTGTCTCTTGATTGCCTCTACTTCTATGGGAATTCATTGAATTCTCTTTTCCTTTTAAGGAACTCTTTTCTTAAACTGCTAGGTAGAGTTAACAATTGTATTCAGTATACATGATTTTTTTTTCCTTCTAAAGAATCTTAAATTTCATTCAACTGCAGCACATTTATCTGCTGTGTATTACCAGAATGTTTGAACCTCCCACGTGAAACTCAAAAGCCACTGATTATGCAGAGATGGTGATGAGAGGGCAGTATCACTCTGTACTGTAGAGAATGTTGCATAGCTAGATGGGTCGCTGAGTCATGAGCATGATTTTCTTTCTGATTTCTGCCCTTATTACAGTCCAAATTGCCCTAAGGGTGGACTGACCATGTATAGTATATCATGTTAGTCAAGATTCTTTTGAGAGTGAAAGTAGACAGCATTCTTAGTAACTGAAAATCAGGAAGCCAGGACTGTCCTAAACAAAACTGAATGTTGCTACACTTCCTAATTGAAGCAGTTGACTTTAGAGGAGTGCTCACTCTTGGTGCTTATGTGGAATAAAGGAGTTGTCATTCTGAGTGTTCATCTTGTATTTTTAAACTTACTTTCAGGGCTTCCCTTGTAGGTGGTAAAGAATCCACCTGCAATGCGGGGGACTGGGTTTGATGCCTGGGTTGGGAAGATCCCCTGGAGAAGGGAAAGGCTACCCACTTCAGTATTCTGGCCTGGAGAATTCTATGGACTGTATAGTCCATGGGGTCACAAAGAGTCGGACACAACTGAGCAACTTTCACTTTCTCTTTTCATTTTCACTTTCAGTCATTCCATAGATATTTGAGAGCTTGCTTTAAGCAGGGACGTCTGGGTGCTAAGTACCATGGAAACAAATAGGGAAGCTAGTTTGTCTCAAATGGTTAAAATCTAAGAGTTTAAACTCTGAAGACGTAAAAGACATTAGCTATAAACTCAAAATGTTAAGTGAGACTAGTTGCTTTAGGGATTCAAAGTGTAAGATGAGATTGCTATAGGTTGTCAGGCCTAGGAAGTGCCTAGGCAGATACTGAAACTTGTGCAGGGCATTAACATAGTTAGAATTCAGATACATGGAGAAGGAAGCAGGGAAGATATTCTAGGAGAAGAGAACAGTATGGAGGCGAATGAGTCATGTTAATAGGCAGTGAATCAATTAAAGTGATTTGTGGCTAAGAGTAGGAGAAAGAGAAATATTAGAGTCAAATTCTGTGAACATGTGAAAGGATAGAATAAAGAGTTTGAACTTGGTCCTGTTTTGAAATGGAGTGCTCCTGAATGTGTGGGGATGAGTCAATGCTATAAAAAAGAATTTTAGAAGGAATCATTTGAGATTTAGAAGGAATCTTTTATGCTAGAGTAATTGGAGTTTGAAGAGAAGAGAAACTAAAGAACAGAGACCTGTTAGAGTGCTTGCCTGGTGGAGTGTGAGGGGTAGAAGTAGAAACACAAGGAAAGGAAGCGCCGTGAGGGAGGAAGGAGAGCAGAACGCAGTGACTGATTGGACGTGGGAAACCCAGAAGATTCCAGAGGGATCTGATTTGGGGTAAGACTTCAAGTTTCAGTTTAGACATGTTGTTTCAAGTGATATGTGGATAATTCAAGTGACTATGTTTAGTGATCAGTTGGAGACAGACTAGAATAGCAGACAACAAACTTTTATGCTTTATTTGAAAATATGTGCACTTTCTGATAACTGTTTATTCTTCCAAACAGTTCTGCAAATTATTGTTAAACTCTAATCAAAACACTGCATTGGAGAAGGAAGCTGGGAGGCACACTATGACTAAAATGATCTAGAGTTTAGTGAACTTAGGTTCTAGTCATGTCTCTGCCCCTAACTATGAGGCCTAAGGTAAGTCACCTTCCTTCTCATTATATCTGGACCAGTTTCTTCATCTGTATAATGAAGTGAGTGGATTCAAAATCTCTCCTAGCTCCAGAGTGCCTTGATTCCTTAATTGAGAGAGTGGCTATCATAGTCATGCTTTTCATGGTCCTACTAATTCAGAACATGATACTAGTGTTCGTTTCCCATTGCTGCTGTAACAAATTTCTAATAATCTTGATGTTTTTAACAACAAAAATGTATTATCTTGTAGTTTAGTAGGTCAGAAGTCCAATATGAGTGTTATTGTGCTAAAATCTGGAGAAGGCAATGGCACCCCACTCCAGTACTCTTGCCTGGAAAATCCCATGGGTGAAGGAGCCTGGTGGGCTGCAGTCCATGGGGTCGTGAAGTGTCGGACACGACTGAGTGACTTCACTTTCACTTTTCACTTTCCTGCATTGGAGAAGGAAATGGCAACCCACTCCAGTGTTCTTGCCTGGAGAATCCCAGGGATGGCAGAGCCTAGTGGGCTTCCATCTATGGGATCGCACAGAGTCGGACATGACTGAGGTGACTTAGCAGCAGTAGTGCTTAAATCAGTGTCAGGAGGACTGTATTCCTTCTGGAGGATTCTTTCCTCCAAGAGAGAATCCATTTTCTCACTCTTTCCAGGATTTAGTGGCTACCTACATTCCTTGGCTCATGGTCTCTTCCCTCCATCCTCACAGCCAGCATTGGCAAATCTAGTCCTTCTCAGACCACGTCACTTGGACTTTCTCTTTTGCCTCCCTCTTCTACTTTCAGGGGTCCTTACCATGAAACTGGGTCCACCTGGATAATTCAGGCTAACCTCTTCATTTTGAGATCCTTTTAATCTTTTTTTTTTAAGGTCCTTAATTTTATCACACCTGTAAAGTCTCTTTTTCCATGTAAGATGACATATGTAGTCACAGGTTCCAGAGTTTAAGACCTGGATATTTTGGGGGAGCCTTTTTCCTGCCTACCATGATACCTTTTCCTAAGAAAAAAGAAAGACATCTATCTCTTCTTTCCTAGTCCTTGTGCTTTATGAAATACTGAAACTTTATCCAAAGCTCTGCTTTATACTATATGATATAAATATATATTTTGATACTTTTTGATTTCTTAAAGCTTAAAATATGGTAGTTGTCACTCAGGCATATTTTAAAAACAACTCTCAATTCCACCATTCAATGAATATAAAACTTAGTAAGCATGCATTTTCAAACTTAAAGTGTAAGACTACTTTTCCTTAAAATACGGAGAAGATTATAATCATGTTTATTTCCTTTATGAAATAATGCATTTCACTGTAGAGACTAAAGAGTGAAAATTAGACTTTAGTGTAGCATTTCACATGTTAAAGCTTTTTGCTAAAAAGGTAGAAAATCACAAACCAACTCCCTTTCTTCTTCTCTGACTTTGGCTTGATAAAAAGGATGTTTTAGCATTTCAATTTCTAACGTAAACAACAAAGCAGTATTTTCTTTGGTAGAGTTATGAGGCGTTACTAATCGAGGTTTGTGAAGACATGTCTACTCTGTGTGTCATAATTCCTTTGTAAGTGCTTATTCCAAATGGGTGTATGTTATACAATTAGAAATATATGTCATAGTGGGGACAGTGCCACGGATGGAAATAGAAACTTAAATGGGCATCAAGAGTCAAGGTATTAGAGACTTTCTTTTCTCATGTAAGCATGACTGAGTCCAGTGACTTTAGATGGAAAAGTATATTACCAAGGAATTATATTGAGTCCAGTTTTCTTAGTAAAATTCCCAGGAAACAATAGCCGTGAGAGATATGATATCAAAATAGTAATTATTAACTCAGAGAATAAGCACAAATTGTTCAATAAAGATATAAAATCATAAACCAACTCCTGATAACGGCTTTTGGTAAAATAAGATACTAAAAAATTTAAATAAAACATTGTATTCTTATTAAACAATAATACTCTCCAGAAGAGGAATGAGGAACACAGACATCTTGCATTCCTGCTTGCAGCAAGTGCCAAGTCAAATTCTGCTCATGCAGTTTCTTAAAGACACGAGGGAGAATGGCTAAGACCACAGCAGAAAGAGAAAATGCTTTTAATAGTTTCTGTTATGAACTTTTCACCTCATGGAGAAACTGGACAAGGAGAACTGGATTGCTGGATGGCCACGCTTGCCTCCTTGGTTTGTGTTTGTCTTTCTTCGGCCTCCTCCTCTTGGTTCATGGCTCTGCTCTTTGTCCTGGTTTCTTAAACAGAGGCTGAGTGAAGTTCATGTAGCATGGTGTATTTTGATAGCCGTTACTTCTGGATGAGATGTGTTACAGCAGTCGACAGGAATAGCTTGTTAGATAAGAGGGTTACCTACTACGTATATGGAAAGGACACGTTTAGATTTCTGCTTTTNATGGTGTATTTTGATAGCCGTTACTTCTGGATGAGATGTGTTACAGCAGTCGACAGGAATAGCTTGTTAGATAAGAGGGTTACCTACTATGTATATGGAAAGGCCACGTTTAGATTTCTGCTTTTGTCATTAGTTATTTAAGTACCATTTCAACATTTAACCATTATAAGCTAATTAATCAATTTGATCTCATATAGAGTAGACTTGAATTATTATATGTAATGTGTCTGATGCTGTACAACTACTTATGAATTCTTTTTATCTTTGGACTAATATTTATTGTTGATGTCCCGTGAGTCAACATTTTATGATCTGTTTATTGTTTATATAGAGAGTATATTTTCCCCAATACAAAGTGAACATTCTTGAACTACTGCTCTCATAGTTAACCTTTTCTATTAATAAATGTCTTTTTGTATCTTCTCCAGGTAGCCACATCCTAGACCTCCTTAAAGCCCTAGTTCACTGTTTTGTTATATTGTGAAGTCTTGCTTCATATGCAGCCTATGGTGTTGTGTCTTTTCTCTGCGCCCATGCAGAACACGTCATTGGATTGAGCCTTATGTTTCTCTTTTTGTGTTAATGTCTAGTTGCTGAAAGATTCTTAGAGGCAGGGATTGTTTCTTACATATCTTTGTATCTTTGACACTTTTGCCTAATGGGGTACAGGTTTTTGGTTGTAATTTGTCACAACTCCGAGCTGCAAGTAAAAGACACCCACCTCACACACTAACTCAGGTAATGAAGAAGGTCTAGGGATGAGTCTGGCTGAATATTTAATCATGCTGGGTTGGGTATCCAAATTTATTCATCCAGAATTTGTCCTCCTGGTTTCCTTTATTCTGACTTTTCTCTCAGATTGTGTGCATGTGTGCTACGTTGCTTCAGTCGTGTCTCACTCTTTGTGATCCTGTGGAGTGTAGCCCACCATACTTCTCTGTCCATGGGATTGTCCAGGCAAGAACAACCCACTGGAGTGGGTTGCCATGCCCTCCTCCTGGGGATCTTCCCGACCCAGGGATCGAACCTGCNTCTCTCAGATTATCCCATCCTCACCTTCTCCCACTGAGTCCAAAAGTCTCTTCTTTACATCTGTGTCTCCTTTGCTGCTGTGCTGGTAGGATCATTGGTACTGTCTTTCTTAATTCCATATATATACACCTTGATACACAGGGTTTGTTTTTCTGACTTCTTTCACTCTGTATAATAGGATCCAGGTTCATTCATCTCATGAGAACTGACTCAAATGTGTTCTTTCTTATAGCTTAGTAATATTCCATTGTGTATATGTACCAAAACTTCCTTATTCATTCATCTGCTGTTGGCCATCTAAGCTGCTTCCATGTCCTAGCTATTGTAAATAGTGCTGCAATGAACATTGGAGTACATGTGTGTCTCTTTCAATTCCGATTTCCTTGGGGTGTATTCCCAGCAATGAGATTGCTGGGTTTACATGCACAAATTTATATGACTTCAGCAAAAATACCTTTATAAGCCCTCATCAAGATATGGAGCATTACTATCATTCCAGAAAATCTTCTCATGTCCCTTCCCTATAGTTTTGCTAGATTTTACAGAACACCCAGTTAAATTTGAATTTCAGTGAAACAATGGATAAATATTTAATATAATAATGTCTCAAATGTTCCATAGGATATACTTATGCAAAAAAATTCTTTGCAGTTTATCTGAAATTCAAATTTAACTAGAAATCCTGTGTTCTATCTGGCAGCTCTACTTTCTAGTAAATTCTTGCCTCATCTCCCAGAGGAAGTTACTATTCTGAAGTTTTTCCACCATAGATTTTGCCCATTTCAGAACTTCATAGAAGAGGAATTGCACTATATATATTCTTTTCTGTAAGATGTTTTTTCATTCAGCATAACAGTTTTGAGATTCATCCATAGTGTTTATGTGCATCATGAATTTGTTCCTTTTTATTATTGACTATTATTCCATAATATAAATATACTACTATTTATTAATTTATTCTTCACTTTGGATTTTTATCCAGTTTCCTTCTATCATGAATAAGCTGCTATGAGCCAACAATGGCTACCAATTAAGTTCTTGACAAAGTCCCAACTCTTTAACATGGCTCATTCTGTGATATTCTTACCTCCCCACTGATCTCACCACACACCACTCTTTTCTTAAGCTCACCACTCTCCGATCATACTCCCTTCAGTATCCCGAAGCTTTTATGCTGTTTCTTTCTTTGTACTTCCATCTGCATCATGGACTCAATGGCTTTGAGTTTGAGCAAACTCTGGGAGACGGTGAAGGACAGGGATACCTTTCTGCGAGTTTGGCATGGTAGAATTGTACCTAAGCTGTCTCCCTCTGGTATCAGGTTGGGAAGGAACAACTGGAGGAGAAAGAAAGAAATCTTAAAAAGGACATGTTTTTGCTCTTGTTTGGGACTGATTACAGGGGCTCTGGCGTGTGCTCTCTAATAAATTACCCACAAGGCTATTTTTACTCATTCTTATCAGGAGAAAAAGACAGCATCATAATTCTCAGCATTGTGAAATAATGTCAGTCATGAGCTATTTATGAAAACTTTAGAATGGAGGAGAGTCTGGGGAAGAAAGAACTATGAAAGGTCTGGGAGCCACAGAAATATTTTGATAACAGAGAGTCATTGGGGATTTAAAATACGTATGTAAAAAAGTTTGGTTCTTTAAAAGAAATAATTCCTAATGGATGTTTGAAATGTGTGTGTATGTTTTTTTCAGAAACTCAGGATGTATTTCTAGCAGTCATTGATTAATAACTCTCGAGTCATATCTGAGTCAATATATTACCAGTTTTAATGTGATTTTTATTTAATTTAATTATCTGTTGGCCACTAGGCCATGGAATTCTGGCTTGGGATGTCTATAATAGTCTCATATAAGAAGCAGATTAAGTAGAATCAGAATAAAATCTCCCCCAAAGGCTATTTGGGATTCTTAATTTCTCTTGACATCTTTGGAAGTGATCAAAAGCTGCATTATTCATTACTTCTTAAAAATTTTACTCACATAAATAACCTTCAGAACTATAAATCTCTTATCTCAAGAGGCTTTCAGGACAGAAGCTATAAAATATAACTGGAGTAGACACTGGTCCAGCTAATTCAGGAACAAAATTTGTAATTGACTATTTAATCTCAATTTGAATTTCAGGAAAATAAGATCTTTTCTTTTCCAAAAGAAAATCATAGATCCTCTTGACTGCATGAGAAAGAAAACAGAAACTTCTAACCTGAATAGAAGGAACATAATTTGAAGCTAGTAATTGAGTAAATCTCAAGATTCATATTTCCAGTTCTCCCCACTCCCTCCTTCCCTTCTGCTGGGATTTTCAGGGAATAGTAGAGTTAGGAGAAGCAGTGAGAAGTTTGAAAACTATGAGTAATTTTATAATTAAAGCAGTCGGAATTTGTTTCTTTGACAGCATATGTTAGACCATCAGGGGCAGGTAGGTAAAAGTAGCAGATAGTCGAGACCCTTTTGGGAGTAGTGTCTGCATCATTTTAATGCAAAAATGAGACTAATTCAATACGCTATATTGTGGAAAATATTAAATACCATCAGAAGTCATCACTGACATAATAAAGTCTATGTAGATACAAGCCCTGGCAACCTTTATCCAGGTGTTCTTGATTGTTTGTTACTGACTTGACAGAGGACAGAGGATTAGATGGTTGGATGGCATAACTGACTCAATGGACATGAGTTAGCATAAACTCAGGGAGATAGTGAAGGACAGGAAAGCCTGGTGTGCTGCAAGTCACGGGGTCTCAAAGATTCAGACACGATTTAGCGACTGAACAACTGACTTGACAACCGCTAGGTGACACTGTTGCTTCACCGAGTTAGTGCAGCAGGCTCCAGGAACTGCTCCGGAGAAGTGCTGCTGCTTACGTTAGCCTGAAAGTGAACTGATGCTGACCATCAACATAGTTACGAGCAGTTCTGACAGTACCATTTATTACATGAAATGTACGCGCGCTTATAATAAAACAAACTACTGCTGCGGCTGGTCACCACCAGACCAATGGCTAGCACATGTCAATTCTGTGATGGCCTTTGTGCTTTGTAGTTTAACTTAATCCTTCTGTTAATCATGCTTGTGGGAGATTACAAATCTAAGAAGTGGCAGAAGCAGGTACCCTGGCCCCTTTATTGACAGATGTGCCCACTAGTCACATAGCAAGCTAGCGGTAGGATGTGACATCTCCGATGGTATGTGTTTCCAATCAAGTTGCCTATATCAAAAACAGTGAAGTGGGTTAACATAGACAGTTTCCTTTCTATTACTTTTTAAAAGATGTTATTGGAAACGCATATTTGTGGAAAAATTCTATTTGATATACCTACTAATATTTTCATTCACAGCAGATAACTTTAACTTAGGATTGCTGGATAAAACATGATTCCTATATAAATTTGTTTCAGATAAATAATAACTGAAATAACTAAATAATAAATAATAAATAACTAAATTTAATAACTTCTTAGCATAAGTATGTGGAGAAGGCAATGGCACCCCACTCCAGTACTCTTGCCTGGAAAATCCCATGGATGGAAGAGCCTGGTAGGCTGCAGTCCATGGGGTCGCTGAGAGTTGGACACGACTTAGTGACTTCACTTTCACTTTTCACTTTCATGCATTGGAGAAGGAAATGGCAACCCACTCCAGTGTTCTGCCTGGAAAATCCCAGGGACGGTGGAGCATGGTGGGCTGCCGTCTTTGGGGTCGCACAGAGTCAGACATGACTGAAGTGACTTAGCAGCAGCAACAGCAGCGTAAGTATGACCCATGCAAAATCTGTATCTCTGGTAAACAATAAATATATTTATTTTTTGTATAAGTATGTTCCAAATATTGAATGGGAAATAATCTATAGTAAATAAAAATTATTTCTTATTTATATGAAATGCTAATTTACCTAGGTCTCCTGTATTTTAATTTGCTAGATCTGTCAACATTACCTTACTTTTTCTTTCAGTTAATTTGGGACAGTTTAACAAAACTCAGTCAATTTTCTGCCTCTCTATTTTGGACTCTCTCTTCTCTATCTACCCCTGTGTTCCTGAGGAATACATTTGTCCTTTTAAAGGAACATCCTGTGATCTGACTCTTAAATGCTTCTGCTTCTCGCTGCTCGAAGAGGATGGAGGTTAGGTGTGAAAGCGCCTGTGCATAAAGTGCTGCATCAGATTCAGAAGCTGCTGTGTTGCTTCCACTGTACTCACTACTTTTCGCATTATCTGCTTACGTTCCTGATTAGAGCGTGGGAAAGAGCATGCACAGCCTGCCTTATTCCTAACCTAGAGATCAGTTCCAGAAGGAAGTTTAGACCTTGAATTTTTAAATCTATTGTTCTTAGTTTTACAATCCTAATTATGTTAAGTCTCCTAAAGTGTCATGCTCCCTCATTCATGGGACCTCTCTGTGAGTGAGTCATCCATGAGATGTATCAGAAAACATTCTGATCATATATGTAGGTTTTAAAGTAGCCTATTAAAACAATGGCTTCAAATACTGAAGACTGTTCACTGGACTGGAGACTTTGGGAGTATGAATTTAATTTAATTCCATGGAGTTTTTCTTTTAAGTACAGGTTAATAGGCTGCCCCTAAAAGTAATCCTTTCTGTACAGACAGGTAAAAGGATTGAGAAGTATAAACACTATGTGCTACTAATAAGCATATTCATCACTGCTTACTTGACACTACTTTTAAGATTNTCATCACTGCTTACTTGACACCACTTTTAAGATTCTATGTATTTTTTATAGATTAGGATGAGAGCCCCAGTTTTTATAGATTAGAATGGTTTTATAGATTAGAATGAGACCCCCAGTCAATTTATTCAAAGCAATTTATAGATGAAAATATTTCTCCTGGCTGACATAAAGAATTGCCTTAAAGACAACCAGAGCAATAATGGCAAATTTACATTCCCACCAAACCATGGTGATATTACTAAGAGATCTATGCAAACTTTCTTTCTAAGCATGGATGCACTGTTTCAGAATTCNGATTCTATGTATTTTTTATAGATTAGGATGAGAGCCCCAATTTTTATAGATTAGAATGGTTTTATAGATTAGAATGAGACCCTCAGTTAATTTATTCAAAGCAATTTATAGATGAAAATATTTCTCCTGGCTGACATAAAGAATTGCCTTAGATTAAAGACAACCAGAACAATAATGGCAAATTTATATTCCCACCAAACCATGGTGATATTACTAAGAGATCTATGCAAACTTTCTTTCTAAGCATGGATGCACTGTTTCAGAATTCTTCTTAACTCCTCACTTCAATGATTCAATTGAATTAATTCATCTTTATTGACCCAGAGTATGGATGACCTTTTAGTTAATCATCTTCAGAATTAGAGGATATAAATACCAGAAGATTAAAAAAAAAAGGCAAGAGTTTAAGGATTTAGAGCCAACTTGAGGACATGGCAATGTTTAGACTCTGAAAAGGAAAAGTGAAGTTGGCATTTTTGTTGCTGTTGTTGAGTCGCTAAGTTGTCTCCAACTCTTTGTGACCCCATGGACTGTAGCACTCCAGCCTCCACTGTCTCCTGGAGTTTGCTCAAATTCATTCTGTTGAGTCAGTGATGCCCTCCAACCATCTCATCCTCTTCTGCTGTCTTCTCCTTTTGCATTCAGTCTTTCACAGCATCAGGGTCTTGTCCAGTGAGTCAGCTCTTTGTATCAGGTGGCCAAAGTATTGAAGCTTCAGCTTCAGCATCAGTCCTTCTAATGAATATTCAGGGTTGATATCTTTTAGGATTGACTAGTTTGATCTCCCTGAAGTCCAAGGACTCTCAAGAATCTTCTCCAGCACCACGATTCGAAAGTGTCAATTATAGTGCTCAGCTTTCTTTTCTTTCTTTCTCACATCTGAACATAACTACTGGAAAAACCATAACTTTGACTATATGGAGTCTTGTTGAAAAAGTGATGTCTCTGCTTTTTAATACTCTCTTTAGGTTTGTCATAGCTTTCTTCCAAGGAGCAAGCATCTCTAAATTTCATGATTGCAGTCACCATATACAGTGATTTTGGAGCCCAAGGAAGTGAAACATGTCATTGCTTGCACTTTTCCGTCTTTTATTTGCCAGAGATTTGGCATGCAGATGGTCAAACTAAGCAGAGATATGTGACTATTTTTTTGAGGATAAATAATGTTGTTGTCCAATTTAGAATTCTGAGTTCAAGCAAGGCGGACGGAAGTACTGGGTTGGCCAGAAGATTCTTTCATTTTTTCCTGTAAGATGGCTCTAGTAGCATTTAGTTGTCTTTAACTTCATTTGAAACAGTTTTGCTGCATTGCATTGTAACAGCTGTCATATCAACATGGATTTTTTAAAACACTTAACCAAAATTGGTGACTTTTTCTATAGCCATTTTAATATTGAAGGTGGAAGAAAAAAGCAACGTTTTAGCATATTATGCTTATTATTTCAAGAAACGTAAATGTGCAACTGAAACACACACACACATTCTGTGCAGTGTATGGAGAAGGTGTGAATGATCAACATGTCAAAAGAGGGTTATGACATTTCGTGCTGAAAGTACCTTGCTGGATCATGCTCCATGGTCAGGTAGACCAGTTAGGTAGCTCAGGTTGACAGTGGTCAAATGGAGACATTAATTAGGACAGTCATTGTTATGCCTTGCAAGATATGGTCAGCATACTCAAAATATTCAAATCAAGTATTGAAAATCATTTGTACCAGCTTGGTTTTGTTAATCATTTTGATGTTTGGGTTCATTATAAATTAAGCAAAAAAAAAAAAAAAAAACTTGATCATATTTCCACATGAAATTCTCTACTTAAACATAATGAAAACATTATGTTTTTTAAAACAAATTCTGACAGGTGCTAAAAAGTGGATACTGTACAATAATGTGAGATCATGGTGCAAGAGAGATAAGCCAACACCAGCCTCACCAAAGGCCAGTCTTCATCCAAAGACGGTATTGTGTATATGGTAGTATTGGAAAGGAGTCCCCTATTATAAATTCCTTCTGGAAAGCTGAATGATTAATTTAAACAAATACTGCTCGCAATTAGACCAACTGAAAGCAGTGCTTGATGAAAAGTGTCCGAAATCAGTCAACAGAAAACTCATAATCCTCCATCAGGATAATGCAAGACTGCATGTTTCTTTGATGACCAGGCAAAAACTGTTACAGCTTGGCTGGGAAGTTCTGATTCATCTGCTGTATTCACCAACCATTGCACCTTCAAATATCCATTTATTTTGGTCTTTACAAAATTCTTAATGGAAAAAATTTCAGTTCCCTGAAAGATTGGAGAAAGCACCTGAAACAGTTCTTTGCTCAAAAGAAAAAGTTTTGGAATGATGGAATTATGAAGTTGCCTGAAAAAAATGGCAGAAGCTAGTGGAACAAATCAGTGAATATGGTGTCAATAAAGTTTTTGGTGAAAATAAACAATGTGTCATTTATTTTTATTTAAAAAAATGAAAAAAAAATTGGCCTTTTTGGCCAATCCAATAGATTTGGCTTGTTATTCAATTTGGAATCTAGTAGGCTGATTTGCAAAAAATATAAACTGGATAAGATTGTCCATCCCAGGAGAAGAAAGCATTCCGTACTAACTGAGTAATGATTGGAAGTAAGACACCGTTGAAATATATTATTAAAGTCATCCTAGCAACTAATGAAAGAAACGTATAGGAATTAAAAACAAACATTTATCGGTGCCTGTCCTATATGTCAGATATTGTCCTTGGTACTCTGCTTATCAAAATCCTCCCTTGAAAGACCTTGAAAAGTTGGCATCAAATTTTAACTTTGCTTGCCAACATGCTGGTTGATTATCTGGCTTCACGATACAGTGCTTCAAATATTTCTTTTTTTCATGTTCTCCTTTTGACATGAATAAAAAATAATATTCCCTGGGGCTTAATTTGTCTGCTCTAGTATGTGTGTGTGTATATATATATCTGCCAGATATATAGTGATTATGTTACAAAATATCTTTGTAATCTATGTGCAGTATAGGTCTTGCAACTTTTCACATAAATTTTAGTTATACCACTAGTTAATTGGGAGAATGAGAATTCTGGTACTATTCCCTATGTGCTACCTCTTGAAGTGAAAGTAATGCTTTATGGAAGGCCTAAAATGTACCTCAAAGTTTTGAATTTTCAATAAACTAAAATTATTTGAGTATTTGTCTACAGTTCAGTTTAGTTCAGTCACTCAGTTGTGTCCAACTCTTTGTGACCCCATGGACTGTAGCACGCCAGGCCTCCCTGTCCATCACCACCTCCTGGAGTTTACTCAAACTTATGTCCATTGAGTCAGTGATGCCATCCAACCATCTCATCCTCTGTCATCCCCTTCTCCTCCTGCCTTCAATCTTTCCCAGCATCAGGGTCTTTTCTAATGAGAAAGCTCTTTACATCAGGTGGCCAAAGTATTGGAGTTTCAGCTTCAACATTTGTCTACATCTTCCATTAAATGATAAATTTTTTAAAAATTTACTTGACTCTGGTATCTGAGTTATACTTAACTACCCAATTTGACTTCCTAAGGACAAATAAGCTTGAGCATTGAGAATTTCTGGATATTATGTGCATTATGGTAATAAGACATTAGTTGTAGCAGCCCATATTTGAATTATGTTGTCAAATATTGAATGTAAACAAGTAAGAAAAAAAAAAAAAACTAAAAAGAAAAATATGTTTCATGGCTTCAATGTCCCAGGATATTCTAAGTGTAAGTGCTCTTAATTTCCATTGGGAAGTCAATTGGTCCAGAGAAGTGGGCATCATTTTAAGTACTGTGGAAGTCAACATGTAAAGTGTTAAAGAATGTCCCAGTAAAACCACTCAAAAAATCAGTTTCTTATACATCTGGACTAGCATGAGATGTTAGCCCAAAAAAGCCTCATTGAAGCATTATTCAGTTCAGTTCAGTCGCTCAGTCGTGTCCAACTCTTTGCAACCCCATGAATCACAGCACGCCAGGCCTCCCTGTTCATTACCATCTCTTGGAGTTCACTCAGACTCACATCCATCGAGTCCGTGATGCCATCCAGCCATCTCATCCTTGGTCGTCCCCTTCTCCTCCTGTCCCCAATCCCTCCCAGCATCAGAGTCTTTTCCAATGAGTCAACTCTTCTCATGAGGTGGCCAAAGTACTGGAGTTTCAGCTTTAGCATCATTCCTTCCAAAGAAATCCCAGGGTTGATCTCCTTCAGAATGGACTGGTTGGATCTCCTTGCAGTCCAAGGGACTCTCAAGAGTCTTCTCCAACACCACAGTTCAAAAGCATCAATTCTTCAACGCTCAGCTTTCTTCACAGTCCAACTCTCACATCCATACATGACCACAGGGAAAACCATAGCCTTGACTAGACGGACCTTAGTTGACAAAGTAATGTCTCTGCTTTTGAATATGCTATCTAGGTTGGTCATCACTTTTCTTCCAAAGAGTAAGCGTCTTTTAATTTCATGGCTGCAGTCACCATCTGCAGTGATTTTGGAGCCCCCCAAAATAAAGTCTGACACTAACCTGCCTCTTGAGAAATCTGTATGCAGGTCAGGAAGCAACAGTTAGGACTGGACATGGCACA
>SJYW01034116.1:409516-432385 GCA_006410735.1 Raphicerus campestris
ACTTGACTTCACATTCCAGGATGTCTGGCTCTAGATGAGTGATCACACCATCATGATTATCTGGGTTGTCAAGATCTCTTTTGTATAGTTCTTCTGTATATTCTTGCCACCTCTTCTGCTTCTGTTAGGTCCTTACCATTCCTGTCCTTTATTAAGCCCGTCATTGCATGAAACGTTCCCTTGGTATATCGAATATTCAGTTCAGTTCAGTCACTCAGTCATGTCCAACTCTTTGCAACCCCATGAATTGCAGCATGCTAGGCCTCCCTGTCCATCACCAACTCCCAGAGTTCACTCAAACTCACTTCCATCGAGTCAGTGATGCCATCCAGTCATCTCATCCTCTGTCGTCCCCTTCTCCTCCTGCCCCTAATCCCTCCCAGCATCAGAGTCTTTTCCAGTGAGTCAACTCTTTGCATGAGGTGGCCAAAGTACTGGAGTTTCAGCTTTAGCATCATTCCTTCCAAAGAATACCCAGGACTGATCTCCTTTAGAATGGACTGGTTGGATCTCCTTGCAGTCCAAGGGACTCTCAAGAGTCTTCTCCAACACCACAGTTCAAAAGTATCAATTTGTTGGCACTCAGCTTTCTTCACAGTCCAACTCTCACATCCGTAAATGACCACTGGAAAAACCATAGCCTTTACCAGACAGACCTTTGTTGGCAAATTAATGTCTCTGCTTTTGAATATGCTATCTAGGTTGGTCATAACTTTCCTTCCAAGCAGTAAGTGTCTTTTAATTTCATGGCTGCAATCACCATCTTCAGTGATCTTGGACCCCATCCCCCCCCCAAAATGAAGTCTGACACTGTTTCCACTGTTTCTCCATCTATTTCCCATGAAGTGATGGGACCAGATGCCACGATCTTTGTTTTCTGAATGTTGAGCTTTAAGCCAACTTTTTCACTCTCCTCTTTCACTTTCATCAACAGGCATTTAGTTCCTCTTTACTTTCGGCCATAAGGGTGGTGTCATCTGCATTTCTGAGGTTATTGATATTTATCCTGGCAATTTTGATTCCAGCTTGTGCTTCTTCCAGCCCAGCGTTTATCATGATGTATTCTGCATAGAAGGTAAATAAGCAGAGTGACAATATATAGCCTTGATGTACTCCTTTCCCTGTTTGGAAGCAGTCTGTTGTTCCACAGATGTCCTTTTCATTATAGACGACTGGAATACAAAAGTAGGAAGTCAAGAAACACCTGGAGTAACAGGCAAATTTGGCCTTGGTATACAGAATGAAGCAGGGCAAAGGCTAATACAGTTTTGCCAAGAGAATGCACTGGTCATAGCACACACCCTGTTCAATAACACAAGAGAAGACTACACATGGACATTTCCATATGGTCAACATGGAAATTAGTTTATATTATTTGCTGCCAAAGATGGAGAAGCTCTATACGGTCAGCAAAAACAAGACCGGGAGCTGACTGTGGCTCAGATCATGAACTACTTGTTAAATTCAGTCTTAAATTGAAGAAAGTAGGGAAAACCACTAGACCATTCAGGTATCTCACATATTAGCGGGATGCAAACATGCAGTCCAAACACCTTTCCTGCCTCCCTCTCTTTCCTCCCTGCCCATTCCATCCTTTTTCTTTGAAAATGCCTTGGATCTTGTAAATACACATTTGAAAGTAGAAATGATTTTTTCACTTCACTAGAACTGTCTCCTTTTGACCCCTATTATGAGTCAAAATAAGTCTCCTAATAATGGCAGAAGGAAAAACATGTTAAAGAAACATACTGGAAAGTGATATTTAATTCAAAGAAAACTAAGTTATATGAGCAATCAGCACTGAAAGAATAGAATTTTGCTCACTCGCTTATACTGGTTGTCCTGTCATGAGTAAAACATGAAATCCACTGTTTAGGACTGTAATTGACATATTTGTGCAGCACATTTAAATGTCTCAGTATTTCTAAAACAGCACCACCAAAAATAAGAGCTTTTTAAGGATAGCACTAAATGAATTAGTCCTGAACAGCTGTACATGTAACAAGAATTAGGATAAAGACTGAAGAGTGGACATTTTAAATGGCAAATGTTGGCTCAGTAATTAGGAATAATGTTCTAACAATTAGATTGAAAATTGGAATGAGTTATTTTTCTAAACTTGTCAATTACAGTCATTGGAAGAAATAAAACATAGGTTGGATTCAGGGCTGTGTCATTGTGTGTGACATTTTAGGTAGGTTGGGAGAAAGGTACCCTGTTGAGTTCATGACTTAGTATTTGCTCCCTCTGCACTGATGTATCCCCATGCCTGCTACAGGACAGCAGCGCATGGGTTAGTGTCAGCTGCTACTTACCCGCTCAGGTGGGAACATTTTGCAATGTTCTCTTATTAGAAATGCTGTCGATCGACTTTCTAAAGTAGACTTGAGTTTGGAGTTAATGCCCTCTGAGATTTATATCTACATTTCTGGGTGTAACCTGAATATAAATCACTGCTTCAGCTGTCCTGTTCTCCACATAGGCCACATTCAGAGAAGCACAATGTTACAATCAAAAGTAATATGAGAAGAATTTCAGTTTAATAAAGTGAAAGTGAATTCACTCAGTCGTACCCGACTCTGCAACACCATGGACTGTATCCTACCAGGCTCCTATGTCCATGATATTTTCCAGGCAAGATATTGGAGTGGGTGACCATTTCCTTCTCCTCAGTCTAATAAGTGACTCTCAAAAACTATTAGATAAATATGATCCAGTTTATAGTGTACAATGTTTCTTGAAATATTTTTCTTCAACATTTTTATTCCTTCGTACCTGGTTCAGTTCCCTTACTTTTCATAATTACTCTGGAAAGATAGAATTTTCCTTATAATTGTGAAAGAATAGGAAAAATTTGGGCAAGTAAAGACAAAATATCTCCTTATTTTTCCCACTGCTAACTCTCTCTGTCTGTACCTGTTTTCTTGATTCCTTAACAGCACAGCCTGGAAACTAGATTGAGATACATTAAATGACTCTTTGGTAATTTCAGGAGTAGGGATATGTATGCATGTGTTAATAATTGCTGAGTAGATCCTATGTCTGCAGAACCTTCCATTAGATCCTGAGAAAAGAGGCAAAGCAAATTATGTGAATAATATCTACACTCAAGTAATTTACAGCCTCATGAGCCAAACTGGATAAAATCACACACAATAAATTTCAAGCAAGAAAATCAAGAGACAGTGAAAATGACTGCAGCTGTACACCTATGACTAACTAAAGGTTACGTAGATCTTTGGTATATAGGAAGAAGGGAACTGTAGGGAAGCCAGGGAAATTTTCATTAAAAAGTTACATAGTGAGTAAGTGTTCAGACAGGGAAAAAACTAGGAACATGAAACTAGGGAAATCTGAATAAAACCAAAGAGTCAGTGTACAGCAGATAGTATACTAATCTGCTAGAATACAGGCAGGATGGGAAGTGTTTTTTATCAGTGGGAATGCAACTCTCCATCCTGAGCTGTAACACTTACTGTCTGAGTTGATTGTTAATTTATTCTATTCTGCCATTTGCATTAAATAATCCTTAGAAAATAGACAATATCTTCCTCCCCCATCCTTCTATTGCATTTCACACGATCTAGCAAAATGTGATTGATCAGTAAATACTTGCTAATTTAAATAAAGTCGATAAGTAGCTGGTAGAGGAGGGGTAGAGAGTGGCGAAAGGATCACATGTTTAGGCTAATGAGTTTGAGTGTAATATTAAAAATTACTGGAAGTTCAAACATGTCAGAGATATGATAAAAATATTCTAGGAAGGAGGATTTTTTTTGTTGATTTACATGGAGATAATAAGTTCATCTTTTTATTTGTAAAGCTGTTGTGTGAACATTTGGGAAAGAGATATCTCATATAGATGATATGTAGTACTGAATTTTAAGCTAATTTTAGCCACTGAAAATTTTGAATAAATATGTTTAGCTTTGAATTTTATGGGCTAGGTAAAGTGCTGTGAGTGTCTCATGGGCGTGCATAAATTTCTTCACAAGATTTTTTTTTGAGTTGCTGATTATAATCAATCCTACACTTGATAGCATTCTTTAGATTGAGATTTTTGGCGTGTTTTAAATAATGTCTAAGCACATGGAGTTAGTTGGAAGAAAACCTGGAGTTTAAAAAATATTTTTAGGAAAGATCTACTCTAACTTTAGGAGTTTTTTTTTTTTTTAAATTGAGAGACTTCAGAACTATTTTATCAAACTAATTATTTTCCCTCCTGGTCTTAGAATGAAAGTGAAAGTGTTAATCATTTAGTCATGTCCAACTTTATGCAGTCCCATGGATTGTCTCCTCTACTGATGGAGTTCTTCAGGCAAGAATACTGGAGTGAGTTGACATTTCCATCTTCAGAGGATCTGCCTGACCCAGGGATCAAACCCAGGTCTCCTGCATTGCAGGCAGGTTCTTGACTGTCTGAGCTACCAGGGAACCCTTCCTGGTCTTTGGATGTTTTAGGGCAATTGTTGGCATTAATATGCTTAGATGTTTCTATATAGATTAATCTTCAGTTCCAAAAATTCTGTTCATATGAATTCTTTGTACTAGCATTTAACACAAAGTTTTTTGTAACATGATTGAAATTGCACAAATTATAGGTGTTGACTGATTATTTCAGTATTTAAGCTTTCAATTACTTTTTTCGTTTTCTTAATTTGGATTTGAATTTTTGACCTAAATATATTTTGAGAAAAGAATCATTAGTATTAATTTTGATTATAAAAGTAGTAATAGTCAGTTCATATATAGCTTCTGAATTTCTTCATTTATGTAATGGGTGAAGTATATAAAACAAAGTTAGATTACTGTTTGGGAAGAAAAAGCAACATAACTTCTCTATTAAAGGTGAATTTACTTATCTGATGAATCTACCTCTCACACTAAAAGAACAGGACTAAAATACTATGAGTCTCTGGTGAGACTCTAAATCTAATGAAATGTTCATAGACGTAACATATGCAAACAATTGGAAAAATACAAAGTAAATTCTATTCTGTACACATGAATAAACTGTACATATCTTGCTTTATATTTAGGATTGATTGCATTTAAAAGAAAAGTATTTTTGCACAGATAGAAAGCCAGTGATGTCATTTGTGGAAGACTGAGAGAGAAAAGTAATGCTCAAAATTCCCCAAGCCAGGCTTCAGCAATATGTGAACCGTGAGCTTTCAGACGTTCAAGCTCGTTTTAGAAAAGGCAGAGGAACCAGAGATAAAAATGCTAACATCTGCTGGATCATGAAAAAAGCAAGAGAGTTCCAGAAAAACATCTATTTCTGCTTTATTGACTATGTCAAAGCCTTTTACTGTGTGGACCACAACAAACTGGAAAATTCTGAAAGAGATGGGAATACCAGACTACCTGACCTGCCTCTTGAGAAACCTATATGCAGGTCAGGAAGCAACAGTTAGAACTGGACATGGAACAACAGACTGGTTCCAAATAGGAAAAGGAGTACATCAAGGCTGTATACTGTCACCTTGCTTATTTAACTTCTATGCAGAGTACATCATGAGAAACGCTGGACTGGAAGAAACACAAGCTGGAATCAAGATTGCCGGGAGAAATATCAATAAGCTCAGATATGCAGATGGCACCACCCTTATGGCAGAAAGTGAAAAAGAGCTAAAGAGCCTCTTGGTGAAAAGTGAGCTTAAAGCTCAACATTCAGAAAACAAAGATCATGGCATCTGGTCCCATCACTTCATGGAAAATAGATGGGGAAACAGTGAGAGACTTTATGTTGGGGGGCCTCCAAAATCACTGCAGATGGTGATTGTAGCCATGAAATTAAAAGATGCTTACTCCTTGGAAGTAAAGTTATGACCAAACTAGACAGCATCTTACAAAGCAGAGACGTTACTTTGCCAACAAAGGTCCATGTAGTCAAGGCTATGGTTTTTCCAGTGGTCATGTATGGATGTGAGAGTTGGACTGTGTAGAAGGCTGAGCACCTAAGAACTGATGCTTTTGAACTGTGGCGTTGGAGAAGACTCTTGAGAGTCCCTTGAACTGCAAGGAGATCCAACCAGTCCATTCTGAAGGAGATCAATCCTGGGTATTCTTTGAAAGGACTGATGCTGAAGCTGAAACTCCAATACTTTGGCCACTGATGCAAAAAGCTGACTCATTTGAAAAGACCCCGATGCTGGGGAAGATTGAAGGCAGGAGGAGAAGGGGACGACAGAGGATGAGATGGTTGGATGGCATCACCGACTCCATGGACATGAGTCTGGGTGGACTCCGAGAGTTGGTGATGGGTGGGGAGGCCTGGCTGCTGCGGTCCCTGGGGTCTCACAGAGTCGGACACGACTGAGCGACTGAGCTGAACTGAGCTGAGAGAGTAGTTCTTCACCTTAACTTAAAAAAAATAGGAAAAATTACAGCCAGAGACACTGGATGCATCCAAGGCAACAAAGCAGCGATGTTTCGTTATTTTAAAGAAGACTTCCAGACGGACAGATCTCTACCCTGGACCAATAGGCATTAAGAGGGCTGCAGCAAACTGTGCACATGCTGCTCTCCTTGGCCTCACATTTTTCGTTAATGTATTAGCCTTTTGGTTTAATTCGAATGGCACAGTCTTCATAAATGCAGGCCCTTTCTTCTTGGGCCTGGGCCTTATAAAATAAAGGTCTTTGACAGCCTGACTCTTCCATTATAAAATGCAACATCCTTTCTGAAACAGAGAAACCCCCCCAAAGTCATGTGAAAAAAGGACAGAATCATAAAAAATGTTGGGAACTCTTCAAACAATGTTATGAACCATATGTTATTCCTTAGAATTTCAGTTAGGATAATGCTTAGTGTGAGAATTATATAGCTTGGAGAAAGCCATAGTTGAGTGAACAATTCAGAGACAAGGAAGAAATGTTTCCACAAATAATTGTTCAATGTAAGCTTATTTTCTTAGCCCATGAAATGAAATTTCTGTTTGTTTATGAGAACTGGCTATTCTGTTACCAGACTGGGCAGTGGCTGTCTGAATGTTTCTGTATGAATGAAAATCTCCTCTCCCAGGGGAAAAAAAGATAAGAGCATTTAGCAAAGCCTCTTAAGTTTCTGAATATTTCAGAAATGGCAGCCATTTGATACACTGAAAATACCCACTTCCCAAAGAAGTAAATCTAGATTCTCTGACTACATCTTGCATAACAAAACCTCTCTGGTTTTATGATTTTGCATAGCTTGTCGGGAGAAGGCAGGAATAGCTGAATGCTTCCTGGTTTCTTTAGCATAACCCAGCCCACTTGCAACACATGCCCAGAACTACCTCATTAGCTACTGGGATATAAGCCAAAACATAAGACTACAATCAGTATAAGGGGAATTACTGGCAAGAGAGCGCTACACCAACTTAATACTGAATCCACTGCTTTTCCAAGATCAGAAAATAGTACACTAACAGGTACCACTTCTCATCTCATTCAGATAAAAATTCATGGTTTTAATCTGCATCTTTTATCTAGAATAATTAGCTGTACCACAATAAAACATGCAGCCTGGCATATGTATATGCTTTTGTTAATCTCTGTCTTATTATTTCCTGGATAGCTTTGACATTGTAAACCACAGACAGTTTGGAGCCTGGCTTTGAAGGGAGGTGTTGTACAACAATTTTTTTCTTGTTTAAGGAAGTTTAATCTACAGGAGGTAATCTGAAAATGACGGGGGCAAAGAGAAAAAAGAAAAGCATGCCCTGGAGCAAGATGCGTATCCCCCGCTGTGAAGACTTTAAACAGTGGTGCAGACGGCGGCTGCCTATTTTGGAGTGGGCGACACATTACAATCTGAAAGAAAGCTTGCTTCCGGATACTGTTTCTGGGATGATGCTGGCAGTTCAACAGGTAGCACAAGGTAATGTCCTGCATTTGATTTTTCTGTTTCATACAGAGTAGATATCACTTTGCTTTCTTGGAAGAGTATTGTGACCTAGGGTCTACTAACAGAATTGACTTTAATTAATTTTTGGAGAATAAACACATTGAATATCTGTGGAAACACAAGTAAGAAAACACAAAAGTTTTTCTGCTTGTCTCTTGCTTTCTTTTTGTTGTTTTTGAGAGATATTAAGCATCAAACCAATTTTTAATGGCATTATATATTTGTAATATTAAAATTCATACTGTATGAGTAAAAGATCTAATTGTGGGACAATGAGTTTTTATCGTTTGACCTTATTGATACAGTTTTCTGCTTAGGCTGAATCAAGCTATAAAGTATCACCTGGCTTGAACATATCATTTGTAAACCTAATTAGCAGCATACAATGACCTGTTGTAACCTTGAGGGTTGCTATAAGCAAGGAATAGAGCTTTCTGTACATAAAGGAGGCTCTTGGCCAAGATCATTATTTGCAAAGAGAATCCTCTGTCCTTAGAGCTTACATTTTACTGTGCATGGCAATTTAATTTTTTATCACATTATGTACTGTTTATTTCTCAATTAAAAATTTAAACTGATGAGAAGTCTGATTTTCACTGTCCCAAAGCTGTTTATAAATGATATTCTAGATTTAGATAAATGTTTCTCTGGGTAAAAACTATTAGGTAATTGGTGTGCATACAGTGTATGAGCCTGTGTGGGTTGTATGTGTGTGTGTGTGTGTCTGTGTGTTGTGTTTTCCTTGAAGATATATTCATTGTATTTTTAAAAGCTAGTTCAGGTGATAGCTTCTTACCTGTAGCAAGAAAAATCTCAAGATTTTTCAGCCTTGAGAATTTGTAAAATGTTCCTTGGCACGGACTTTAGATTTATATTTTTTTACAGTTTTGCTACCTCCTGGCTTGAACTATTTTTCAAACCGTTAAATTATATGCGCTTTTCTAATTCTGTAGCTGGAACAAACTGGCTTGTGTGTTTGTGTTTTTAGTATGATTAGGAGCTTCTGCTCTGGTGGCTTTAAGATCTATAGTACTATCATACTTCCTGGGATTCCATTTCCCTGAATAGTCTCATATTTTTAATGATCAGTTTGCTAAAAGCAAAGCATAGTGGTCTTTCATAAAAATGCAAAGTAAATAACAGATTAGGCCATTTTTAAGGATTATTTTTGTTCAGTTTTAAATTCAAAGTGAGACACTACCATGGACTTTGAAACTAAGATGATGAATTTACAAGATCTTTTTCACCAGGTAGTTTCAGTATATTTTATGAATTTATTTTCTTTCATTTATTATAAAGTAAAAGAGAAATATATATTTTTAAAAAATTGGTGTTTTCATCTTTCTGAAATCAGGTTAGTTAGAAAATTTGGGGATATGATAAAGATACCTGTGATATATTATTAGTATCATCATTTATCTGTCTTTGGTAGTTGACTGTATGACTTTTCTTTGGTATGGAAATTGAGGTGTTTTGTTTAATGAGTCATGCATTTTGCTAGTTATGAAGAACTAGCCCCCAGTTGTTGAGAAGCACAATGCTTACTCAACTCTTGTGTCTTGGAAATTATGGATCTGGCTCTTGATTCTCCTAGAAGACTCCCCGTGATTGGGCAAGGAGGGCTACACTGCTAGAAAGAGCTTAAAGGTTTTTGTTGGTATATGGAAAGACTAATTCTGGACATGGAGTTGGTGATGGACAGTGAGGCCTGGCGGGCTGCAGTCCTTGGGGTCATTAAGAGTTGACACGACTGAGTAACTGAACTGAACTGAATTCTTCCAAAAGTACTTATTCTTTAAAAACAATTCTCAAACTTTCTCATGATTACCCATGATGGGTAAATATCATAAGCTAGTATTTGTTGTAAGGGGCCTTGTGCTAAACCCCTTATGTGCAATATCTTCCCCTCTCCCAACAAAATCCAAAGTGACAGTGCTCCTCCACTTCCCACTTGAGAAAGTAGAAACTTAGACAAGTAAATAATTTTCTCTGGACCTTATACTTGATAAGTGATAGAGTCAGGACTTGATTCCAATGGTAACACTCAACATTTTATGCTTTATACTCTACACTGCCAAAATAAGTAGACTCTTTCATAATTCCAGTCTTAGTAACAGAAGGCATTTCTTGGGAAAGGTGCAAATGTCCTTCCCTGTAAATTACCTTTGTGTTTGGCCTTCCCTGGTGGTGCAGAGGTTAAAGCATCTGCCTGCAATGTGGGAGACCTGGGTTCAATCCCTGGGTCAGGAAGATCCCCTGGAGAAGGAAATGGCAACCCACTCCAGTATTCTTGCCTGGAGAATCCCATGGATGGAGGAGCTTGGTGGACTACAGTCCATGGGTCGCAAAGAGTCAAGACATGACTGAGCGACTTCACTTCACTTCACTTGGGCTTCCTAGGTGGCACTAGTGGTAAAGACCTAGGAGATGCAGTTTTGATCCTTGGGTTGGGAAGATCCCTTGGAGGAGGTCACAGCAAATCATCCCATTATTCTGGCCAAGAGAATCCCATGGATAGAGGAGCCTACTTGTTTTTTTAAAATTCTTTGTAATTCTTCTTTCTCAAGATATGCAAGGTTAATGGAAACTAAAACTTGAGTCTTTTCTATATGTCAGCTATCAAGGAGCCATTTTAAATTACTTTATTAAAGATTTCCCAATTGTTAAATATAGATGCTTGTTAGTCATCATAATAACTGATTCCTGTGTAGTATTTTGTGTGTTGACTATACTCTCTCTAAAACCATTTCTTCTCTTGAGCTTTCGCCATCGCTCTTCTGTTCACCTTCTGCTACCTCTCTGGCTTTCTCGTATTATGAGCTTTTGCAGATTTGGCCTCCTCTGTTGTTCAGTCACTCAGTCATGTCTGTCTGTTTGCAACCCCAGGAACTGCAGCACGTCAGGCCTCCCTGTCCTTCACTGTCTCCCGGGGTTTGCTCAAACTCACGTCCTTGTCAGTGATGCCACCCAACCATCTCGTGCGTCGCCGCGTCTCGTCTTTCCCAGCATGGCTCCTACTCCAGCTACCTGGTAAACACTGGTGTCCTGGAGATCCAAACCCCAGGCCTTCTCTGTGCCTCAGGCTATCTCACTGTGTAGGAGGCTCTAGCCATCGTCACTGTACTTTCTTCTCAACCAGAGATCCATATATTTAACTAGACAAACTGCCTGAAAGCATTACAGATGCAACACTAGTCTTCTGGAAGAAACAAATTGAATGAAACCACCATCCTTACCAGAATTATAATAATAAATAGTAGCTAGTTTTTAGACACAAAAGAACACAAAAGAACTGAGGCTCACAGAGGATAACTAACCTGATTAAAGTTACACAGTAAGTGAGTTAGAAGTGACAGATTTTAACCCAAGTAGTCTGGCTCCAGGGACTATGTGCTCCCCTTTCCACCAAGCTTTGTACTAGACTGCCTCTTATATAGTCTCAAGTCATTCTCAGCTCCTCCCTCTCTTTCGCTACTATACCCACCAGGGTGCAGTCACCGACCAGGTCCTGGTGTTTCTGTTTCCTAAATATCTTTCCAACCAAGCAGTCTCACTTCATGTCCCCTGCTACCGCCCTGGACACCTAAATGATTGAAATCATCATCTTGTGAGTCTTCATTGTCTGTCTCCTCATGTAGGCCATTCCATGCTGTGTCTAACCATATGTTCAGAATTCTTCCATGACCCTCTGTTTCCACTGGGATAAAGCCCAATTCTTTAGAATAATCTGTTAGATCATTAATAATCTGGGCCCCTTAATAAAAAGGTCTACTCAAAGAGATCTTTCCTCTGAGGATCCCTGCCAGTCTCCTGGAAAGATGTATATCCTACTCCCTTCATACTTTTTACGTATCTCTGTGATCGGCCTTAACAGATTGTATTGTATTCTTTTGGTACAATTCTTTATGCACTGGTGGGTAAGCTTTGGAAAGAATGTTTTAATCTTTATACTCTCGCCAGTTTATATATTACCTGGCGCATAGGCACGGGTTTTCAGTAAATGTTTCTTGGAATCATGGAGCAGTTTGCCTCCTAGAGACTTTTATTATTTTATGGTATCTTGCTGCCACTCTCAGAAGGGAAATTTAAATTTATTTTTATATTTTAAAAATAAATGTAATAAAGATACTGATAGTAAAAGATACATTAAAATATGAATAATTAATTTCTTCCAATTCTCCTCACCTTCCTGAATTTATAAACTTGTAGCCCCCCAGACAAATATGATAAAAGGTTTACCTGTATTCCCTTGTCCCCATGTTTAATTTTTTCTCGAGCCAACATTAACCCATCTAGATGAAAATCTGGCTTCTCTTGCAAAAGGGAAATAGATGGCCATAAGGGTCTTATGTTTCTGTGTGGGGAAAATCTGGCTCCCTCTGTAGACAGGGCATGCACTTTATATTCTCCCGCAGTCCCCATCATTCACACTTCTGCCGCCACCCTTTCTCCTGGTTTCATGCTAAGTGTGAATTTGTCTCTTCTGACAAGGCACTTTCTAACATGTTTTGTTGAAATGCCTTGAACTCCCTCTTGAATAAAGCTTTAAGAGGGGACTTCCAAGTGGCAATGTTGGTGATGGACAGGGAGGCCTGGTGTGCTGCAGTCCATGGAATCGCAAAGAGTTGGACATGATTGAGCGACTGAACTGACTGACTCCAAGGTGGCGCTAGCAGCTAAGAACCTGCCTGCCAACGCAGGAGATGTAAGAGACACAGGTTCAATCCCTGGGTTGGGGAGATTCCCTTGAGTTGGGCAACCCACTCCAGTATTCATGCCTGGAAAATCCCATGTAAAGAGGAGTCTGGAAGGCTATAGTCCATAGGTCGCAAAGAGTTGGACATGACTGAAGTGACTTAGTGGCACGTTCATGCACGTGCACACACACACACACACACACACACACAAGATTAGGTCCTTAAATCAATAGGAACTTCAGGTCTCTGAACCTGCATCAATATATTTTAATATACTTCATTTCTTTATAATTCTATAATTCTCTATAATTCTATTTTCTTTTACTTATTTTAAGAAAGTATTCTGGGAAGGAGTTTATAGACTATAGAAGATTGCTAAAGGGGTCCCCAAAATATTTCCTCCCCAAGGTAAAAACATAAATGTAGATGTGCTTATTTTAATGAAAAAAGGAAAAGGAACTTTAGGTCATTCTTTCACCATGTTCAAATATTTCTTAGATATGATTTGTGTTTTTTTTTAAATATTAAAAACATTTGGAAGCACTCATCATTAATATCAGGTGAAAACCAGTATAGCTGGCATGTACCAAAATGTTCTTTAATTGACATCTCACTGCAGAATGTAGTTTGAGGATCAACAAACGAATGTCATTAATTTAAACATGTCACCGACATGGTTGGCAAGTTAAGCAGTATAAAACTCCTAGAGTATAAATACTTCAGTTCACATTCTGCCTTGGATGACCACTTGAGGGAATTTTTTTTTCAATCTGGAAGCTCAAGCATTGAGACAGGGTGGAGAGCTAAAATGCATGACTTACCATATAAGTACCCAATACACTGAGGAGGAATATGAGAATGTTTTGACTTGCATTCCATGGGATCACCTAGAATTTTTGTTGCCAAATCATGAAAATTTTATGCTGCCATAGGGCTGTCTGATGTTCAAACCACAGTGTTCTGCGCCACAGACAAAGGACGGACGTTCCTTATAATAATGTAGAACTTGCGGCATTACTGGTACCAAAATATGTGGAAGCTGACCTTCTTTGTACTCCTGAGGGCAGCTTAGCAACATGTGGAACAGTAAGTGGAATTCCTGGAAGCATTCACTGTGAAAATTAAAGGCTTGTCTGAGAATTTTCCCTGCATGGTTTCAGCCTTGAGGATTAAGAAATGTAGCATTAGCTACATATCTCTAACCTAACCCTCTTAATCATTATAAACATGTAGATTATAATTTAGAGAAATTATAATGATTTATTATATTTATTGAATGGTAACTATTCTCTTCTCTAAAAACAATGGCAGCCAAATCTTGCTAAATAAATCTAAAATATACTTGCCCTGGGACTTTCCTTGTGGCTCAGCTGGTAAAGAATCCTCCTGCAATGCAGGAAACTTGGGTTGGGAAGATTGCCTGGAGAAGGGAAAGGCTACCCACTCCAGTATTCTGACCTGGATAATTCCATGGACTGTATAGTCTATGGGGTTGCAAAGAGTCGGACATGACCGAGCGGCTTTCCCTCACTCACTCATACTTTCTCTGACCTCCATAAAAATGTACCCAGGAGCAAGGAATGCTGCTGGGTTTTCACTTCTCCATCTTCTCTCATCCCATGACGCATGCTCTCGCCCAAAGCTTTGGGCTTCATCCAGCATTTCTGATTTTCTTTCTTTCCTAAATGTAAATTAATGGTGATTTGTGTGTTAAAAGGTTACTTTTATATTTCTGCAGTTAGAATAATACTCCCTGTAATATATAGACCAGTTCACATGGAAGAACCAAGACTTTGCATTTTAGAGTGTTGAAAACTTGGGAAGGTTTGCAACAAAATAGATTGGCAGTGGTTCTGAAGATAAGGTATGTGGCCTATATAATAGTACACTTCTGTTTTTGCCAGCCAGAATTCATCACTGCTTTTAGTAATTTTTGTAATTAATTACTTTTAGTAATAATACAAGAATTGCTGTTAGTAATTCTTGGATTTGTTTTAAGGAACAACCTCCCTGCCCCTTCCATTTTTGGTATATGTGGTTTAAGTGAGGTTCTAATTTTTGCTCTAGGCTGATCAGTAAAATAAGTATCCCTTTACCAGGACTCTCAACTTTGGGGACCCCCTGGAGCCATCTTGGTGACTAAAAGAACACTGGTACCTGAGTCTCATCTCAAATAACTAAATGAGATTTCCCGGGAGTAATTCCCAGACATGGAGGATATTGTGTTTCTTCTTTTTTCAATTGTCCCAGATTATAATGTGCAACAGTGTTGACAGCTGTATCCAGATAGTTATTAGTCCAGGTGAAGCCTTGCGGCTGATGCTGACAGTGAGCGCTGTCCCATACACCCGGCCAGTTACTGGTTCAGTCGTGGCCTTTTCTCCTCCAGGCACAAGGAGGGTTTACTATACCACAAACCAGTCATTTCCCATTTTAAAATGGTGATGACAATACATGTCACCTGAGAGTGGTCCAGTCAGTTTGGATCTTGAGACATGTGCAGAACCTTTCAGGAAAAAAAGGAAAAGGCATCTTCCTTTGTGCTGGGACTACTGACAGTAAGGATGACATTCCTCTACATCTTCCCTCAGCTTCGAAAGCTTGGAAATGAAGCCAACACAGCAAGGGGGGCAGTAGAGAGAAACTGAGTCCTGATGATAGCTAGTACACTTCTGGCTTTTCACTTGTGCGTGCAAATACTTTTTTGTTGTTTATTAGGTTTAAGTTGGGTTATTTCCAGTCACCTTAACTACGCATTTGAGTGTCATTCCAATTTAAATGTTACACAAATTTTCTCCAATTTTCTAAACCCATCAAGATATATATATATATATATACTTCCTATTCATTTTCATGAGAAGAGGAGATTGAGGTTCAGAACCTTGGGTTTCTTGCCCTCAATACTGCTGAGAGAGACTGAAATATAAGTCTACCAGGCTCCACCCCACATCCCTCGCTGTCTTCTCTTCTCCAGTTTGCCTTGAGTACAGCAGATGTAACCTGAGCGAGACTAGGAATGACACTGAGAAGCACGCTGCACGTCAGCCCCTGAGGCTGCCTCATCCGTGATGACATGTCCGCTTCCTCGATACAATAAAACCCAGAGATCCTGGCTGAGAGGGGAGAGGAGTGTGCTGGGGGGAAGGAGAGCCTACGCTAGAGCTCCTGTTCTTTCCCTTGAGAGCCGCTCATGCCCCCTGCTAGACTAGCTGAGGGTAAGGGACAGGAGAGATGTGCTTTAATACTGGCCTGCGAATTCAACAAACAATAAATAGCTTTTACCACGTGGCAGAGGTGGCTCACCCCTTCACAGATCACAGCCGTGTCGTAGTGAAGGGGCTTGCACAACTCAATGAAACCATGAGCTGTGCCAGGCAGGGCCACGCCAAATGGATGGGACACAGTGAAGAATTTTGACAAAACATGGTTCATTGGGGTGGAGAAGGAAATGGCAACCCACTCCAGCATTCTTGCCTGGAGAATCCCATGGATGGTATAAAAAGGCAAAAATATGTGACGCTAGCTGAGTCCTCCACGTCGGAAGGTGTCCAGTATGCTGCTGGGGAAGAACAGAGGGCAATTACCAAGAGCTCTAGTAAGAATGAAGTGACTGTCTCACTTTAAAATTGAGGTTTTTTCCCCTTTATTTAAATCTAGTTATCTAACAGCAAATATTCCTGAATGGAAGTAACAGGCCGAAGCTGAGTGGAGCCTGCACCCTTTCTGTGGGCGTGGGCTTTGCAGTTTGTCATAATCCCCACTATACCCTATGCTTTTACATTAATTCTGCTTCACTGCTGTTATTCATCCTCTTCAGATCTAGAGAAGGAAGTTCTCAAACTCAGCTCAAAGACACCTTGATTGTCCAAACCCATCAAGGCATTCAGAAAAATAAGATATTTTATATAAAAAGCAAACTATAAATATCCAACTTTTCTCTTTTTACACAGGCATGAACTTCTGAAAAGGTTTTTCAAGGCCCTTTAGTACCTGGATCTCACTCATATTGTGCTCATCCTATGTTCTGGCTGCACTGAATGGATCTTAGTGTTCTAAAGGGTCATGCTTGTTTTGCCTCAGGACATTTGCACGTACTGCTTCCTCCTAAATGGATAATTTTTATCCCCTGACCCTCTTTATCTGAGTATATTTTCGCATACTTAAGCTGGGTTAGGTTAGTAGTTCTCAACCTTGCTTAAATATTTTAATCTCTTTTGGCACTTGAAAAAATACCCGTGCCCCAACCCTATTCCAGTTAAATAAAAATCTTTTGAGAATTTAGGGCAAATCATTTAATTTGCACCTCAGCTTCCTCAGGTGATGATAAAAATAAAGTAAAATGAGCAGCTAGGGTTGAGAACTATGGATTTTCAGAAAATACTTGATAGATACCTCTTTTGCTTTCCCATGGTACCCTCACTTATCCACTTCACTAACACTATCACATTTGTTTTTTATTTATATTTGACTTTTCTTCTAGGCTATTCTTTGAAGGTGTAGACTGTTTATAGTCTAGGTTGACCAACCATTCTGGTTTTAGCGATAAATGTCCTGAGTCCTAAGAAATCCTTTCAGCTCCTATCAATGTATTTGGCACATAGTAGGTACTCAAGTGTTTCTTGATGGTAAAAAAAAATCATAACTCAAATGATAGGATAGGGCTTACCTGTGCCTACTCTTTTGGGGGATACTCTTCTCCATAGACACTTTTAATCTCTTACTGTTTCTAATATTTAAGCTCATAGACCTGTTGATCATGAAGCTTTTTAACCATGATAATTCTTTATTTTCACTCTTGTGAAATCTCATCTGTACAATATGTTACAGGATGAACCTATTGCCTTAACCTGTCTAGTGATTAGAACCAATGATCTTTAACAGTATTTGTTTGTGAACCAAGAGAATGTATGTCTATCGGAATTTTGTTTTCATACAGCTCTATTTCTTGGATAGATGCAAATTTACCCTCAGAGATCCACTCTTAATATCACTTAACCCTGAGCCCATTGATGCAGTGAACCAGATAGCTGATCACATTCTGGTTTATTAATAACAGTGCTAAGACCACCATAACCAGTTGCCAGAGGAAAATAACTTTTATCATTACCCACACAATTTGTGTTTGATTTTTTTATATGTAATTCTTGGGAGAGCCTACTACTACCTAATTATTTTGTTTTTAAGAATACTAATGTGTCTTCTAGGGTTCTTTATTCATTTCTATTTTTAAAAAGTACTTGAAAAAATACAGGCTTTTGCTATGTTTTTGGAAAGAGAGAACAAAAAGGCAACAATCTAGCCCACAAGGGCCTTGTTTTTCCCTGTCTCAAATTTGTACAAAAATATATGAGAATATGATCTTATTATTTCAACCTTGAGAATATTCTGGTGTGGGAATGTAAGGGTGGGAACATTTTCTTAATGATAGTTTGCAAAATATTCCTTTCAGCCACTTTCTGAGTAGCTTGTACAAATCCAGAGAGCTGCCAAATAATATTGTGTTTTTATTTGGAAAAATGAAGAATATACAATCCTATCTAATAAGAATGACATGAAATTAATATCTGGTGATAAAAATTGGGTGAACATAGAGAAAAAAGTGACAGTCTTAAAAACAAAAGAACTGGCAAGACCTGAATAGCTAAAGATACCTGTTATTACAAGATTATGATACCACTTCAGCATTCTTGCCTTGAGAAGGCCGTGAACCATATGAAAAGACAAAAAGATATGTATGACACTGAAAGATGAACAACACCTCCCCCAACCCCGACGCCCACCAGCTCAGTAGGTNTTTTAATCTCTTACTGTTTCTAATATTTAAGCTCATAGACCTGTTGATCATGAAGCTTTTTAACCATGATAATTCTTTATTTTCACTCTTGTGAAATCTCATCTGTACAATATGTTACAGGATGAACCTATTGCCTTAACCTGTCTAGTGATTAGAACCAATGATCTTTAACAGTATTTGTTTGTGAACCAAGAGAATGTATGTCTATCGGAATTTTGTTTTCATACAGCTCTATTTCTTGGATAGATGCAAATTTACCCTCAGAGATCCACTCTTAATATCACTTAACCCTGAGCCCATTGATGCAGTGAACCAGATAGCTGATCACATTCTGGTTTATTAATAACAGTGCTAAGACCACCATAACCAGTTGCCAGAGGAAAATAACTTTTATCATTACCCACACAATTTGTGTTTGATTTTTTTATATGTAATTCTTGGGAGAGCCTACTACTACCTAATTATTTTGTTTTTAAGAATACTAATGTGTCTTCTAGGGTTCTTTATTCATTTCTATTTTTAAAAAGTACTTGAAACAATACAGGCTTTTGCTATGTTTTTGGAAAGAGAGAACAAAAAGGCAACAATCTAGCCCACAAGGGCCTTGTTTTTCCCTGTCTCAAATTTGTACAAAAATATATGAGAATATGATCTTATTATTTCAACCTTGAGAATATTCTGGTGTGGGAATGTAAGGGTGGGAACATTTTCTTAATGATAGTTTGCAAAATATTCCTTTCAGCCACTTTCTGAGTANGTCTCAAGTTTGTACAAAAATATATGAGAATATGATCTTATTATTTCAACCTTGAGAATATTCTGGTGTGGGAATGTAAGGGTGGGAACATTTTCTTAATGATAGTTTGCAAAATATTCCTTTCAGCCACTTTCTGAGTAGCTTGTACAAATCCAGAGAGCTGCCAAATAATATTGTGTTTTTATTTGGAAAAATGAAGAATATACAATCCTATCTAATAAGAATGACATGAAATTAATATCTGGTGATAAAAATTGGGTGAACATAGAGAAAAAAGTGACAGTCTTAAAAACAAAAGAACTGGCAAGACCTGAATAGCTAAAGATACCTGTTATTACAAGATTATGATACCACTTCAGCATTCTTGCCTTGAGAAGGCCGTGAACCATATGAAAAGACAAAAAGATATGTATGACACTGAAAGATGAACAACACCTCCCCCAACCCCGACGCCCACCAGCTCAGTAGGTGTCCAGTATACTACTGGAGAAGAGCGGAGAAATAGTTTCAGAAGTAATGAAGAGGCTGAGCCAAAGCAGAAATGACATCCAGCTGTGGATGTGTCTGGTGGTGAAAGCAAAATCAGATGCTGTAAAGAACAATATTGCATAGGAAGTTGGAAACTTAGGTCCATGAATCAAGGTAAATTGGAAGTGGTCAAACAGGAGATGGCAAGAGAGAACATCAACATTTTAGGAATCAGTGAACTAAAATGAATGTGAATGAGTGAATTTAAATCAGATGACCATCCTATCTACTACTATGGGCATGAATCTCTTAGAAGAAATGGAGTAGCTTTCATATTTGCAAAAGAGTCTAAAATCGAGTACTTTGGTGCAATCTCTAAAACAACAGATGATCTTGGTTCACTTCCAAGGCAAACCCCAATATCACAGTAGCCAAGTCGATACCCCAACCACTAATGCCAAAGATCCTAATATTGAGTGGTTTTATGATATGACATACAAGGCCTTCAGGAACTAACACCACAAAAAAAAAAATGTCATTTTCATCATAGGGAACTGGAATACAAAAGCAGGAAGTCAAGAAATACCAGGAGTAACAGGCAAATTTGACCTTGGAGTACACAATGAAGCAGGGCAAATGCTGACAGAGTTTTGCCAAGAGAATGCACTGGTCATGGCAAATATTTCCCTCTTCCAGCAACCCAAGAGACGACTGTGTACAAGGACATCACCAAATAGTCAATACCGGAAACAGATTAATTATATTCTTTGCAGCTGAAGACGGACACTCTATATATTTATCAAAAACAAGATTGAAAGCTAACTGTAGCTCAGATCATGAACTCTGTGTTGCAGAATTCATACTTAAATTGAAGAAAGTAGGAAAAACCACTAGGCCATTCAGGTATGACCTAAACAAAATTCCTTATAATTATACAGAGGAAGTGACAAATTGATGCAGAGGATTAGATCTGACAGAGTGCCTGAAGAACTGTGGATTGAAGTTTATACAGGAGGCGGTGATCTAAAGCATCCCCAAGAAAAAGAAATGCAAAAAGGCAAAATGGTTGTCTCAGGAGGCCTGACAAGTAGCTGAGAAAAGAATAAAAGTGAAAGGCAAAAGAGAAAAGGAAAGATACACCCAAATGAATGCACAGTTCCAGAGAACAGCCAGGAGACATAAGAAAGCCTTCCTTAGTGATTGATGCAAATAAATAGAGGAAAGCAGTAGAATGGGACAGAATAGAGATCTCAAGAAAATTAGAGATATTGAGGAAACACTTCATGCAAAGATGCACAAAAAAGGACAGCAGCAGTATGGACTTAACAGAAACAGAAGATATTAATAAGAGGTAGCAGGAATACACAGAAGAACTGAACAAAAAAAGGTCTTAAATATCTGGATAACCACGATGGTGTGGTCACTCACCTAGAGCCAGACATCCTGGTGTGTGAAGTGTGGGCCTTAGAAAGCATTACTAGAAATAAAGCTAGTGGAGGTGTTAGAATTGCAGCTGAGCTATTTCAATTCCTAAAAGATGATGCTCTTAAACTGCTGCACTCAACATGCCAGCAAATTTGGAAAACTCGGTGGTGGCTATGGTAGTAGAAAAGGTCAGTTTTCATTCCAATCCCGAAGAAAGGCAATGCTAAAGAATGTTAAACTACTGTACTACTGTACTCAGTTCAGATGCTAGCAAAGTAATGCTTAAAATTCTTCAAGCTAGGCTTCAGCACTACATGAACAGAGAAATTCCTGATGTACAGCTGGATTTAGAAAAAGCAGAGGAACCAGAGATCAAAGTGCCAATCTCTGATGGATCATAGAAAAAGCAAGAGAGTTCCAGAAAAACATCATTTTCATTGACTACACTAATGTCTTTGTGTGGATCACAACAAACAGTGAAAAATTTGTAAAGAGATGGGAATACCAGACCACCTTACCTGTCTCCTGAGAAACCTGTATGCAGGTCAAAAAGCAACAGTTAGAACCAGACATGGAACAATGAACTGATTCGAAACTGTGAAAGGAGTAGGTCAAAGATTGTTTAACTTATCTGTCACCCTGCTTATTAAACTTGTATGCAGAATACATCATGATAAATGCTGGGCTGGATGAAGCACAAGCTGGAATCAAGATTGCCAGGAGAAGTATAAACAACCTCAGATATGCAGATGACACCACCCCTAAGGAAGAAAATGAAGAACTAAAGAGCCTCTTGAGGAAAGTGAAAGTGAAAAAGTTAGCTTAAAACTCAACATTTAGAAAACTAAGATATTGGTATCGCGTCCCATCACCTCATGGTAAATAGATGGGGAAACAATGGAAACAGTGATAGACTATTTTCTTGGCCTTCAAAATTACTGCAGATGGTGACTGCAGTCATGAAATTAAAAAGATGCTTGCTCCTTGGAAGTAAAGCTATGATAAACTTAGCATATTAAAAAGCAGAGATATCACTTTGCTGACAAAGTTGGTTTAATCAAAGCTATGGTTTTCCTGTAGTATGTACGGATGTGAGAGTTAGACTGTAAAGAAGGTTGAGCACTGAAGAATCAATTGTTTTGAACTGTGGTGCTGGAGAAGACTCTTGAGGGTCCTGTGGACTGCAAGGAGATCAAATGAATCAATCCTGAAGGAAGTCAATCCTGAATATTCATTGAAAGGACTGATGCTGAAGCTGAAGCTCTAATACTTTGGCTACCTGATGTGCAGAGCCAACTCATTGGGAAAGACCCTGATTTGGGGAAAGATTGAGGGAAGTAGGAAAAAGAAGCCACTGAGGATGAGATGACTGGATGGCATCATTGACTCAATGGACATGAGTTTGAGCAAACTCTGGGAGACAGTGAAGGACAGGGAAACCTTGCTTTCCTCTGTGGCATCGCAAGGAGTCAGACATATGAGTGACTGAACAACAACATGCTATTATATGAAATAGAATTTTAAGAAATCAAGTCCTACTAATCACTGTTTCTCTGGAGAGGATCTCAGAGGAACTCTATACACAGGTTACATTTAGGAAATACATCCCACTTTACTAGCTGAATTATTGTTTAAAACATAGATCTAGTTAAGTTGGAGTGGAGCACAACAATTTAGGCCTGAGACTGAAGAGCTATTAATATCTCTTTTTTTCTCATAAAGCTGAGATTTGAATGTACTTGTGGAAAGAAAGAGACGTATCAGTTAGTCTTGAGACAGGTCCTGGTCTTTTATTATCATATCAGTAGCAAAATGGTTCAGTTCAGTTCAGTCACTCA
>SJYW01034116.1:433074-448896 GCA_006410735.1 Raphicerus campestris
CAGTTCAAAAGTATCAATTCTTCGGCGCTCAGCCCTCTTCACAGTCCAACTATCACATCCATACATGACCACTGGAAAAACCATAGCCTTGACTAGACAGACCTTAGTCAGCAAAGTAATGTCTCTGCTTTTGAATATACTATCTAGGTTGGTCATAACTTTTCTTCCAAGGAGTAAGCGTCTTCTAATTTCATGGCTGCAGTCACCCATCCGCAGTAATTTTGGAGCCCCCAAAAATAAAGTCTGACACTGTTTCCACTGTTTTCCCATCTATTTCCAATGAAGTGATGGGACCGGATGCCATGATCTTCGTTTTCTGAATGTTGAGCTTTAAGCCAACTTTTTCGCTCTCCTCTTTCACTTTCATCGAGAGGCTTTTTAGCTCCTCTTCACTTTCTGCCATAAGGGTGGTGTCATCTGCATATCTGAGGTGATTGATATTTCTCCTGGCAATCTTGACTCCAGCTTGTGTTTCTTCCAGTCCAGCGCTTCTCATGATGTACTCTGCATAGAAGTTAAATAAGCAGGGTGACAATGTACAGCCTTCTCCAACACCACAGTTCAAAAGCATCAATTCAAAAGCATTCATTTTTCTTTATGGCCCAACTCTCATGTCCATACATGACTACTGGAAAAACCATAGCCTTGACTAGACAGATGTTTGTTGGCAAAGTAATGTCTCTGTTTTGAATATGCTGTCTACCTTCAGCTTATCTTCCAAGGAGCAAAATAGTAGAAGGGCAAAAATACACATATGGGTGGACATGGCCTTTCCCATCATGAAATGCATCTCCGTCAGAGTATCTTGCTTTGACCTTCCAATCTGCAGCCCTCCTCTTGGGTAGAGGAAGTGGGAGGTGGTGTAGAAGAATCTGAGGACCTGTGCTTTGCCACTTGATCTGAGGTGGTGGCACTATCACTCTCCTAGAGAGAGGTGGATGGAATCCAGATATTTGAGAAGGTGGAATTGAGGTCAGATGCAGGGAGGTTAGCAGAAGCATACAAACTCACAAAGCCTGTGAGTATAAAGTTTAGTACCTGAGTGTCAACCACTGGGGACCAGGACCCGAAAGGTCAAACTGGAGAAAGTGTCAGAAGCTCAGTCAAAGTGTAAGAACAACTCAGGATTAGTACCTGGTTCCAAGATTTTGGGTAAAAAAGGTCTAGATTGCATAGTCTTTTCTAATTCCTACCAGCATCTGCTGCTACTGCTGCTGCTACTGCGTCGCTTCAGTCGTGTCTGACTCTGTGCGACCCCATAGACGGCAGCCCACCAGGCTCCGCCATCCCTGGGATCCTCCAGGCAAGAACAGTGGAGTGGGTTGCCATTTCCTTCTTCAATGCATAAAAGTGAAAAGTCAAAGTGAAGTCGCTCAGTCATGTCTGACTCCTAGTGACCCCATGGACTGCAGCCTGCGAGGCTCCTCCATCCATAGGATTTTCCAGGCAAGAGTACTGGAGTGGGGTGCCATTGCCTTCTCAGACCAGCATATGCTGCTGCTAAGTGACTGCTAAGTCACTTCAGTCATGTCCGACTCTGTGTGACCCCATAGACGGTAGCCCACCAGGCTCCCCTGTCCCTGGGATTCTCCAGGCAAGAACACTGGAGTGGGTTGCCATTTCCTTCTCCAGTGCATGAAAGTGAAAAGTGAAAAGGAAGTTGCTCAGTCGTATTCAACTCTTAGCGACCCCATGGACTGCAGCCTGTCAGGCTCCTCCATCCATAGGATTTTCCAGGCAAGAGTACTGGAGTGGGATGCCATTGCCTTCTCCAAGACCAGCATATGAGCAGGCCTCAAATTTCGGTAGGTGGGACTGAGCCCACAGGAGTCAGTGAGAAGGTGCAGCTACCTACGAAGATATATAAAAGGGCAGGAGACATTAGCTAGCAGTCAGTGTAAAGTCTTGCAGTCCAAGGGATTCTCAAGAGTTCTCCAACACCAGAGTTCAAAAGCATCAATTCTTCAATGCTCAGCTTTCTTCACAGTCCAACTCTCACATCCACACATGACCATGCTTGACACACTAGCTTACTTATAAATGGAATTGATTCTTGTTCAGTTCAGTCGCTCAGTCGTGTCTGACTCTTTGCAACCCCATGAATCGCAGCATGCCAGGCCTCCCTGTTCATCACCAACTCCCAGAGTTCCCTCAAACTCACGTCCATTGAGTCGGTGATGCCATCCAGCCATCTCATTCTCTGTCATCCCCTTCTCCTCCTGCCCCCAATCCCTCCCAGCATCAGAATCTTTTCCAATGAGTCAATTATTCTTATTAGTTGCCTTAATAATATATCTCACAATATAATTGGAGACCTGGACAAAAAAGCAGGTTTTTAGAATAATTTTGATATGTCGTATCAATGAAAAATGTATAAGGTATAGCAATAGCACAGATAACATTACCATCTCTTCCTAGAGTGGTGATGAGATTAGAAGTCAAGAGGAAATTATACTTTAACTGAATCTTGAAGAGTAATACAAGTTTTCCAGGTAGCTCACAGATGCAGGGCACTGTAGAAAGAAGAAAAATACTCAGTGATAAGAAGAATAAAAGAGCATAGTTTGTTTAAATACTTGTCAATAATTCCACTTGGTAGGAGTTGTAGCTGGAGAGGTTAGCAGAGTCCAGATCATAAAAGTCTTACTGAATAACATGTAAAAAAAGTGTTTAGGCTTATTTTCCATGAGGACATTCGTGGATCTTGAGGAATGACAGGGGGTGACAAAGGTTTGTATTATAAAAAAATTACTCTTGCATCAGCTTATTTTATATACTTGACAGAGGCAAGAGACTAGTTAGGAAAGGCTAAGTAGGAGAAACCTTGTTCTGTGGTTGGAACAGAGAAAGGCAGTAGCAGCAGCAGTGGGAGAGAAATAATACACCAGTTTTAAATGGAATAGCTGAGGTGATCAATGTACTCAGGGATGTGAGGGTGTAAAAGCAAAAGCATGTTTTTGATAACTTCTAGGTTTCTGAATCAGGTGACTAGATGGGTGACAGTGTGATTTTCTGAGATAGGGGTTATATAAACAGGGAATCAGCTACATTTTATGTTTGTATTTAATGCATACTGTTTTGTTGTGGTGGTGGAATTTATGGTGGATGGGATCAAAATAAATAATTAATAAGCGGTTTTCATTTTGGGATTGTTATGTGAGTGCCTGTGGGATCTCTAGTTGATATACCTCTGGATCTAGAGTTTAGGAGAACATTATTAAGATATTTGAATTAACCATGATTATCCCATCCAATCCCGTGACATCAATCATGCATGTATGGCCCTCTAGAATAAACAGAGGAATCAGAATGGAAGAAACCTTAGGAAACAGTGATATTTAAGTGGATGAGAAGCAAAGGGGAATGTGGTCCATGAATATCGTGCTCTGGGAGTCAATGGATAAGAGCTTTAAGAAAGGAATAGTTGACAGGGTAAGTTATATCAATGAAACACAGAGCCCCCAGGACAAAAGGAATAATATTTAGAAGCCAGAAAAATGTGGCAGTCAACAAAAGAGCCCTAGAAAATATTCTTAATGACAAAATCAATCTTATCAGAACCAAGTCCCTCACAGCAACCTGTGGAAAAATCTTGTAAAAGTTCTGTCCATGTTTTAACCCACACAAATTATAATCCTCCAATAAAGCTTTCTATGATCATATCTCTCACACTTTCTTTATTTTTAAAGTTTGACTACACTGATTGTTCTAGAAACTGAACATAAATTGTTTAATGTTGGATAATGTTTGTTTCAGGCAAGGACCTTACTGTTTATATTTCATGTTCCTTTAATTCTCTCATGGAATTTAATAAGTGGATTTGGTTTCATAGTAGAGCTTTCTGAGGCTTCCCTGGTAGCTCAGGTGGTAAAGAATCTGTCTGCAATGCAGGAGACCTGGGTTCAGTCTCGGGTTTGGGATGATCCCCTAGAAAAGGGAATGGCTACCCACTCAAATTTTCTTGCCTGGAGAATTCCATGGACAGAGGAGCCTGGTGAGCTACAGTCCATGGAATCACAAAGAGTCAGATACGACTGAGTGACTAACAATTTCACTTTCCAGTATTCTTGCCTAGAAAATTCCATGGACAGAGGAGCCTGCCAGGCTGCAGGCTATGGGGTTGCAAAGTGTAGGATATGACTGAGCACACACACACACACCCACACACACACACACTTCAGGTATAAACACAGCACACGTATGTGCACATGCTCAGTATGTATCTTGTTTAGTACTGCATCTCCATTTGCATGTGCCTCTTCCAAGACCAATTGTCTTCACGGGATCATATATTTTTGTAAAATTTCCAAAGATATTTTCACAGAAATTAATAAGACTACTGTCTTTTCCCAACTCACCTTCCCTTGAGTCATGGCTGCAGATATATATATTTTAAAATTATGAATGTATGATAACCCATTTACAGGATACTTGGAGAATACAGAACAAAGTTGCATATTTTTCCTATATGTATATATATATTGACTTCCCTGGTGGCTCAGGGAAAGAACCACCATTCTTTCCTCGGTAAAGAATCTGTCTGCAATGCCGGAGACCCAGGCTCGATCCCTGAGTTGGGAAGATCCTTTGGAGAAGGGAATGGCAACCCACTCCAGTATTCTTGCCTGCGAAATCCCATGGACAGAGGAGACTGGCAGGCTACATACAGCCCATTAGGTCGACATGACTGGGTGACTGACACTCACTTTGCCATATATTACAATTATTTTTTAAGTAGATAAGATTTTTAGTTGGAGTTTAAATATCAAACTCTCAAAAACTAATAGAATGAATAGGCAGAAAAGTAGAAGGATATAGTAGACCTGAAAAGCACTATGGACCAATTGAACATAATTAAGATTTGTACAATTTTCACACAACAGCACAATACAAATTCCATTCAAGTTCCCATACACTATAAACCCAGAGACACTGGAACATATCCAGGGATGTAAAAATGTAAAACAACATGCAAAAATTTCATGGCCTAAAGGTATTGAAATCATACGGAGTCTGTTCTCTTATCACTGTGGAATTATATTAGCAAATGATATCAAAAGATATTTGAAATAAGAGACATATTTTCAAGTGCCATGTGATACTTACCAAGAGAGGTCTTTGACATACTTATTAAAAGCCTCAATAAAATTAAAAGATTGAAAAAATACAGAGGGTGATTTTAGAGTAGAAAGCATTTAAGTGAGAAATTAATATCAAAATGAGAAATTAACATTGCAGATACTTAAAATCCCCATATATTTGGAAATCAAGTGTCCACTTTTAAATGATGGGTGTATCTAGGAAGCCATAACAAGGAAAATTAGAAAACATTTGTAATGGAATAAAAATGAAAAGAGAATTTATCAGAATTTGTTGCATGCAGCTGAAGCTGCTCAATGCAAATAAATATAAGGTGGCATCTTGAATAAGGTATAGAAACAAATAATGGCTACTAGCATAACATTTTGTGAAATTTGAAAAAAATCAGTACTTTAGTTAATAATATTGTATCACATATTAATTTCTTATTTTTCTTTTACAATACGGTATTCCTTTATATTCTCAGAATTGGGTTAGAAGTTTCAAGATTCATCAAATTTTTTTTTTCAAAAATCGCTAAAATAATAAGCTTTCTGGATTTCTAGCAGTCATACTAGATATCAGAATAAGTGGAATTATATGAAAATTTTGAGTGACCATAAATTAGAAATCTAGCATTCTATTCATACTTAGTCAAACAAGTAGAACCAAAATGTCATACACTTTTTAACTAAGCAAAAATTCATGTTTTCTAAAATATATATATTATACATCTATATATATGCTGCTGCTGCTGCTGCTAAGTCGCTTCAGTCATGTCCAACTCTGTGTGACCCCATAGACGGCAGTCCACCAGGCTCCTCTGTCCCTGGGATAATTCAGGCAAGAACACTGGAATGTATATAAAAGCTTTTCCACTACACATAATAAAGGCTTTAGAAAGAACAACAATAGAAAAAAAGAGAGATTGGAAACATAAGCTGAATGAAATGCGAGCAGTGAATATGAAACATAAAAAAACGGGAACAAACTAGATAAAAGTAAATGATCATCATCTAGTCCAGTTGTTTTTGAACTTGGCTGCTCATTGGAATCATGTCAGCTGCAGATATTTTTGTGATCTGGTCAAGAGTAAGTTGCCACAAAAAATTAACTTGATGAAGATCAAATAAAGCTCATTGTAAGGCACTGTATAAAGGACATTGCCATGGAACTGGTTAATTCTCAAACAATATTTAAGCTTTTGCATACAAAACCTTGAAATGTTTTGCAATTTTATATTTATCAGCAATTCTAATAGAGCTTTTCTCAGTTTTTAACTTGTTATAAACCTAAAATAAAACGTTATAATCTATTAATAGAGAAATAAATTTAAATATGCTTAGTCTGACTCCTCAGAAATAGGAGCTTGAGACAGAGGGATATGTACTCCTTTATGGTTGGGGAGTGCATGCGCAGAGGGCAGATGTCAGGTACCAGGAGCGGGGCAGGCTTGTTACATGTCTGGCGGCCCCTAAGAGGGGTAACTGGAGAAGGAAATGGCAACCCACTCCAGTATCCTTGCCTGGAATAGCTCATGAACAGAGGAGCCTGTTGGGCTGCAGTCCATGGGGTCGCAAAGAGTCGGACTGAGCGACTAACACACACACACACACACACACACACACACACACACACACACACACACGAGGGGTAAAAGGCTCTCTGGGTGGAGCCTCCTCCTCATGACTGCTGTAAAGCACACAATGTTTTCACAGTTGCTTGCCCTACCAATGCCAGGAGGTGTTTGCTATTGGGATGGGGAAACATTTAGCCTTACAGTGCTAACCTGGCTTAGAGATAGGAACCTTTGCACCCCCTTTCTCAATAAGGCTGCTGCCTCTCACCATACCTGCGTGAAACTCTAGAGCAGCGTCTGCCGCTGACTCTTCTATAACCGCCTTTTATTTGTTTTCTCGAGACTTTTAGGAATACATTGTTAGCAAACAAGCGATGCAAGTACTTTTGTTTTTTGAGCTTTTATTTATTTTTAATTTAAATTTATTCATCCTAATCGGAGGCTAATTACGCTGCAGTATTGCACTGGTTTGCCATGCATCAACATGAATCCGAGAGGCACGGCTGCGTAGAGCAGCCTTGTGGACTCTGCAAGCAGGCTGTTAACAATTAAGAGAGGACTAGTAGTTGGTAGATTTTTCATACATTTTAATCATAACTGAACTATCCTGTACTACTTGAAAAAAATATTTGATGTAGAGGTAGAGTTTATTTTAAGGAAATTAACTTTAAATTAGTAAAAGTTAGGCAGTAAAAAAGTACTGATCTGGGAACCAGAGTACCAGGCTCCATAGTGTCAATAATTAACTGGCCTAACATTCAGGTAATCTAGATTATAATGCTACCTCCTTCCTCAAATCTTTTTGTAGCTTGTCAAGTCCACTATGTCCAATCAAATGGCTATCATTATATTGTACAAATTTGAATGGGTTATCAGCACCCAGCTGAACTAGCTGTTTAATGCCAAGGAACAGCCACAAACAAGATTACTTTAATCAATTTATACTGGCACATACTTTAGTCACATTTAAATGGCTAGTGTTAATTTAGACATGTCTAGGAAAATTTTTTGTGTGCCTGTAACAATCAAACTAAGCAGGCAGTAGTATCTAAGGAGAATAAAAAGGAACAGTTTTGAATTACTCCTTACTTATTCTTTGAATACATAAAGTTGATATTTTTTCATTCTAAGAAATTATACCTGAATATATAAGCTGGGGTCCAGTAATGAGACATGCGTGGAGTCACACGCTGGTCCATACACAGTCTTAGGCTAGTCAGCTAGTCAATCAACCAGGCAACTTTGAATGTGTCCCTTTTGACCCAGCATCAGTCACCTTTCATGTCAGGCTTCTTATCTGTCCATGGTATTGCTCCTACTTCCGTCAATCTCACAGATGCTATCGTGTGAATAGAGTGAACATGTGAAAATGATCCTCTGAGTGTGTGTGGAGATGTTTGCTGTNCTGCTGTAAAGCGCACAATGTTTTCACAGTTGCTTGCCCTACCAATGCCAGGTATTGGGATGGGGAAACATTTAGCCTTACAGTGCTAACCTGGCTTAGAGATAGGAACCTTTGCACCCCCTTTCTCAACAAGACTGCTGCCTCTCACCATACCTGCGTGAAACTCTAGAGCAGCGTCTGCCGCTGACTCTTCTATAACCGCTTTTTATTTGTTTTCTCGAGACTTTTAGGAATACGTTGTTAGCAAACAGGCGATGCAAGTACGTTTGTTTTTTGAGCTTTTATTTATTTTTAATTTAAATTTATTCATCCTAATCGGAGGCTAATTACGCTGCAGTATTGCACTGGTTTGCCATGCATCAACATGAATCCGAGAGGCACGGCTGCGTAGAGCAGCCTTGTGGACTCTGCAAGCAGGCTGTTAACAATTAAGAGAGGACTAGTAGTTGGTAGATTTTTCATACATTTTAATCATAACTGAACTATCCTGTACTACTTGAAAAAAATATTTGATGTAGAGGTAGAGTTTATTTTAAGGAAATTAACTTTAAATTAGTAAAAGTTAGGCAGTAAAAAAGTACTGATCTGGGAACCAGAGTACCAGGCTCCATAGTGTCAATAATTAACTGGCCTAACATTCAGGTAATCTAGATTATAATGCTACCTCCTTCCTCAAATCTTTTTGTAGCTTGTCAAGTCCACTATGTCCAATCAAATGGCTATCATTATATTGTACAAATTTGAATGGGTTATCAGCACCCAGCTGAACTAGCTGTTTAATGCCAAGGAACAGCCACAAACAAGATTACTTTAATCAATTTATACTGGCACATACTTTAGTCACATTTAAATGGCTAGTGTTAATTTAGACATGTCTAGGAAAATTTTTTGTGTGCCTGTAACAATCAAACTAAGCAGGCAGTAGTATCTAAGGAGAATAAAAAGGAACAGTTTTGAATTACTCCTTACTTATTCTTTGAATACATAAAGTTGATCTTTTTTCATTCTAAGAAATTATACCTGAATATATAAGCTGGGGTCCAGTAATGAGACATGCGTGGAGTCACACGCTGGTCCATACACAGTCTTAGGCTAGTCAGCTAGTCAATCAACCAGGCAACTTTGAATGTGTCCCTTTTGACCCAGCATCAGTCACCTTTCATGTCAGGCTTCTTATCTGTCCATGGTATTGCTCCTACTTCCGTCAATCTCACAGATGCTATCGTGTGAATAGAGTGAACATGTGAAAATGATCCTCTGAGTGTGTGTGGAGATGTTTGCTGTGATGCTATCACTTTTACCAGGAAGACGCTCTGAGCTAATGTCTTCTTATAGACTTCTTGTAGCTAAGGTAAAATGTAGTAGGCCAAAAAGAATGGTTTTAGAATTGGAATGTAAACATAAGCTAATGAGTAAATTTTCTGATCTCTGGGACAATGTTGCTAGTCTCTCCCTGAACAAGTAGAATAAATAAATTGTGGTTCCTTTCATCATTAATAAACCAATACACTTCTGCTTTGTAATGGACTGTATCTTGAGGTTAAAGACGGTCCTGTTCCCCTGCATCCACAGGGCTGGCCTTTGCGGTTCTGTCATCCGTGCACCCGGTGTTTGGCTTGTACGGGTCTCTGTTTCCCGCCATCATTTATGCCATATTTGGAATGGGGCGTCATGTTGCCACAGGTAATAATTTCTGCCTATTCTTATGCTTCCCATGTTACTAATGAAAGGGACTCAGAGTGATCATTTGATAATGATAACATTTCCAACGCAATTCTCACTTTACTATTGAAAATATTAGGGCAAATATTATCAGCAAATAATATCAGTAATGTGGATGTGAGAGTTGGACTATAAAGAAAGCTGAGCGCCGAAGAATTGGTGCTTTTGAACTGTGATGTTGGAGAAGACTCTTGAGAGCCCCATGGACTGCAAGGAGATCCAACCAGTCCATCCTAAAGGAAATCAGTCCTGAATGTTCATTGGAAGGACTGATGCTGAAGCTGAAACTCCAATACTTTGGTCACCTGATGTGAAGAGCTGACTCATTGGAAAAGACCCCTGATGCTGGAAAAGATTGAGGGTGGGAAAAGAAGTGGATGACAGAGGATGAGATGGTTGGATGGCATCATGGACTTGATGGACATGAGTTTGAATAAGCTCCAGGAGTTGGTGATGAATAGGGAGGCCTGGCTTGCTGCATTCCATGGGGTCACAAAGAGCTGGACACGCCTGAGCGACTGAACTGAACTGAATATCAGTAAATATTAGGATAAGATATTTAACTTTTTGTGTCCAATACATACTGTGACTTATTGCTCTATTCTTATGTAACCAAGGTTATTGTTAAAGATTCCATTCATTTTTAAGTTGTGAGAGAAGGGCAGTGTTCTCAATTTACAATGAAATGAAAATAAGCACACTGAGGAAAAGAAAAGACGGTATAAAACTTAGTCACTCAAATGTTAAAAATTACTTTCCACACATTTATATTGGATTAGGGCTTCCCTGGGGCACGGTGGATAAGAATCCACCTGCCGATGTAGAGGGCATGGGTTCAACCCCTGCTCTGGGAAGATTCCATGTACACTGCAGTCCCTGAGCCCGCACTAGAGAGCCGTGAGCCACACCTCCTGGAGTCTGCAAGCCCACAGCCTCCCCAGCCAGAGAGAAGCCACCGCAGTGAGAAGCCCATGCACGGCAACGCAGAGTAGCCTCCACTTGCCACAACTAGAGAGCTCCTCAGAAAGCAATGAAGACCCTGTGCAGCAAAAAAAAAAAAAAAAAAAAAAAGGATTATACAACCTTTTAGGTTTCTTCCAAGCTAGATTCTACATGCCCTCTCATTAGTATACCTCTTGTCTTGCCTAACATTGCATTATCAAATGAAATGTGAATCACAAGTAATCTAATAATAGAGTAGGCTAGTTAAAAACAAAGACTTGGAAGTTAGATAGATCTGGGTGTGTGTCACATTTGTTCTTTGCTATCTGCATGACTTTGGGCAAAGTTTTAAAGATCTATTTGCTGCTTTCTTGATAGGAAAATGCCAAAAAAAAATCATGATTGTAGTGAGCATTAGATGAGATAATTGATGGGCAAGTATCTAGTTTGTTACTTGCTACCTAAAAATTAATAAAAGCTGTAACCATTACAGAAAAGCTGTAACCATTCCTCAGTCGTGCTCAGCTCTTTGTGACCCCATGAACAGTAGTCTACCAGGCTCCTTCATCCATGGTATTTTCCAGGCAAGAATACTGGAGTGGGTTGCCATTTCCTTCTCCAATGCGTGAAAGTGAAAGTGAAGTCGATCAGTCCTGTCTGACTCTTTGCGACCCCATGGACTGTATCCATGGAATTCTCCAGGCCAGAATACTGGAGTAGGCAGCCTTTCCCTTCTCCAGGAGATCTTCTCAACTCAGGAATTGAACTGGGGTTACCTGCACTGCAGGTGGATTCTTTAGCAACTGAGCTATGAGGGAAGCCCGGATTACAAATGAGATGTGGCTAAATCTGAAGCCCAAGCTTTTCCTCTTTTCAACCAGCTGCTCAAGGATGCAGTTTCCTTTTGTGCTGATATAAAGGGAAAAAAGCACAATAATGATTTATAAGTTCTTGAAGCCTATTATATTCAAATTTTCCCGCTCTCTAATTTCCTAACAATTTATTTTCATTCTTCAAAACAGTTAACTATGTCACTAGCACGAAAAAGTAGATTCTTGTAGAGCTGACCTTGAAGCATTGCCTCTGTTAAACAAAGGATACGTGAACAAGGTAAAAAAAATTCCCAGTAGACCATAATTACTTTCCAAAGTCTAAAACACTTAACTTGATATATCTAAGTATGAGTTTACATAAACCACTTTATTTCCTAAGGAATCATTATAGACATTTTACTGGTGGCATTGCTGTGAAACTGCCATTTATATAACATTTTGTATTTAACAGATGTTGTTAACAGCTAACAGTTAACAAATATTATTAACAGGAATCTTGTGGTCTACTAGGTTAATATACATTTCAAAATACATATAATTTACAGACTTTCCTGTAGACACCATGCAACACAATAAATGCTTAAGGCATTTTATTTCTGCATCTGTATCAATACTTCTCCAAAGGACAGAGTCAGCTGGACCTTCTCATTCCTCTGTTTATCCTAAGAGACTTAGAATTCTTTAGAATAGTATTAAAACATTAATACTGTGTATCTATTTATACTCAAGAAATATGCTGATTATTTTTTGCCTTCCTATGATCTTAAATTTAGGAACCAAGTGAATCTCACCTAAATTTCCTGAAAATATTTAGTATAGAGAACATATTTTTCTTTTCAATAATTTTGTTGTACTTTAGTATAGAAGTGTGTGAAGCTTCCTACTTCCATTTTACTATTAAAAGACTGATGTTGCTTTCATAAAGAACAGTTACTTTATCTGGGATTTTAACTCCAATTCAGGTAATCAGAATGCAATAATGAATTAGGAAATGCAATAATAAATTATGCTTGAGGTATGTTTAAAAGCAAATAACTTAAAAGCCAGACTATAAAGATATCAAATGTACTGTTTTTTAACAATGTGAATTTTTTTCTTATTTTAATTTAAAATACATATATATTTTTTAAAGGATTAAATCACTGATATCTTCTTGTGACTTGCAGACAATGTCTTAGAATAAAGAGGAAAAGAACAGAAACTTGGGTATCAATCCAGTGGAAACAAAATTGTTCAAGATGACCTTTAAGTGACAATTTGTAAGAGCTAATTATTTTCTAAAATTAGAGAAAAATATTTTTAAAGGGAATAATCTGTTCAGCAACTTAGAGAAAAGATTAAGGAGATTGTTGAGAGTAGTCTTTAGAAGAAAAGTAAGCAAATATTTATTTACCAAATGGGGTAGGACTTGTGATAGATGATATTTACATATGAAATCTCACTGAATCTCTACCCAAATTTTATAACTAGATTTTTATCATCATTTTACCAATAAGGAAGCTGAGTGAGGAAGCTGAGTGAGATTCAATAAGTTGACCAGGAATTTTAACTTAGGTCTGTCCAATCCTGAGGCCCTGCTACCCACGGTACTCTAAAGTGACTAGATAGGTTAGTGGCTGTGGCTCGGATGGTAAAGATTCTGCCTGCAGTGGTAGACCTGGGTTGGATCCCTGGATTGGGAAGATGCCCGGGAGAAGGGAATGGCTACTCACTCCAGTATTCTTGCCTAGAGAATTCCATGGACAGAGGAGCCTGACAGGTACAGTCCATGGGATCACAGAGAGTTGGACATGACTGAGCTAGTAACACTCACTTACTTTCAAAGTTACCACTTGTAGGCTTAAAGCCTCCTGCTGCTGCTGCTAGGTCGCTTCAGTTGTGTCTGACTTTGTGCGACCCCATAGATGGCAGCCCACCAGGTTCCCCCATCCCTGGGATTCTCCAGGCAAGAACACTGGAGTGGGTTGCCATTTCCTTCTCCAATGCTTGAAAGTGAAAAGTGAAAGTGAAGCTGCTCAGTCGTGTCTGACTCTTAGTGACCCCATGGACTGCAGCCTACCAGGCTCCTCTGTCCATGGGATTCTCCCTAGACAGGATGAAAAGTTGACAAAGTGAGGGAAGGAGCAGAGAAGTGGGGAGGAGATCAAGATGAAGCCAGACCAATAAGAGAGAGAAGGTTAAGTGTCATTCACAGCACCCTCCTATAGTCACCACAGCCTCGACATCCTTGACTGTCATCAGCTGTCTCAGAAGCAGCAGAGTAGCAGCCTTTGAAAAGAGGCAGCACTTCCATAACCGTGTTGGCACAGTGTATCCTGTGCCCTTTCTGGGAATCTCTCTCTAGAGACACATCTTGGGGTGTGACTTTTTAGATGGCCTTTTCCTCTTACCATTCAAGTCCTTCTTCTCCTCTTCCAAATCCTAGGAAAGGAAGGCCTAAGCTTAAAAATTAACCCTAGATCATCTTTGCTCCCAGTTCTCTAGTTGTTTGTTCAGTGGCTTTCGTACAAATCATTTTGCTCCGTGTCCTAGACTTAAAGGCCAAAAGACACATTCTTTACTCTCCGGACTATCAAACTTAGAGGAATTTTATTGTAACATATTTGGGAAAAATGTCTTATCAAGAACAGATTCTATGGCAGATATTCTTTATTTGGTATTGCCTATCTTTGATGACAGAACCTTGTCTCTAATCATTAGATATGTTTGTTCTTTGATGTGTTCTTAATTTAATAATCTATGATGAGAACAGTGATCATGGCAGTTGGTAGTTATTGATGATTTATTGAGAATGACTAAGCTTCCTGAGAGAACTATATTCAGTTTTCTTCCATTTTTTTGTACCGTCAACTCAATGGAACAGTTAGTATTGTATAATAGAGCATTTTGATTTTAGTCTCATGAATTATTTTTTAGGTGCCATATGTTGTGATATGTGGCATATATATAAATGTGTGTGTGTGTGTGTGTGTTCCTAAGTCATGTCCAACTCTTCTGACCCCATGGACTCTAGCCCACCAGGCTCCTCTGTCCGTGGGATTTTTCAGGCAAGAGTACTGGAATGTGCTGCCATTTCCTTCTCCAGGTGTTTACATGATTTCTTTTAAGTCTCATCACAACCCCATTGGGTGAGGAATGCTTTCTATGTTTAGATAAAGAGACTGAGATTCAGTGTGCTGGGATTTAAGGTGAGGTGTATTGGAGGTTACCATCATCATACTGTTCTGAATCACAGCACATACTGCCTTCTCCTGTGAAACCAGGAGATTGCTTGTGTTGGGTTTTTACTGAGACCTTGTCTCTGTTTGAATTGGCTCTCTTGCTCTATGGGGCTGCATGTCATTTGTTGAGATGTCTACACCTTATGATGTAGACTCTTTTCCACAAAGTGTCAGTTATGATCTGGGGCAAACTAAGGTCTTTAGGTAGTGAGCTGAAATGTTTGCACGATGCTGCAATTTGTTTCTTTAATCCCAAATTGCTGCACCCACTCTGTGGGAACTGGCATCCGCCAGTTGTGTGCAGTTCCCGCCCGTGTGGCTGCATTCTCAGACATGCTGTGACAAGATAAGAGCATCAGAGCTCTTGGCAGAAAGAGAGGAACACGGAAAATGACCCTGCATTTCTGTGAGGCCAGGACAGTTCTTGGGAAATGCCTTTGAACCACATCTAGGCACGGTAGACGGGAATGGTATATTTAACATTTCATGGGCCACAGCCTGTTGTTGTTTCTGTGCCCTGAATAGAAAGATTCAGCCTGGCCTGGAAGGTCTGGGATGGAGCTATGCTGAATATGGGATTTGAGGCAAACAAGGAAAGACAACAGTAGATTGTCTAAGTAGATTGGAGGAGCAAGCATTTCAGCAATGAGTCTCAGATTCAGCAAAGGGTCCCGTTTTCCATATGAGCTTATTGAGGTGTTTATCATCTCTTTCATATTCCTCTCAAACTCTGGAATATAGGCATTATTACCCTCATTTTAAAAAAAGAAAAGCAGAGACATTACTTTGCCGACAACGATCCATATAGTCAAAGCTATGGTTTTTCCAGTAGTCATGTATGGATGTGAGAGTTGGACCACTGAGAAGGCTGAGTGCTGAAGAATAGATGCTTTTTAACTGTGGTGCTGGAGAAGAGTCTTGAGAGTCCCTTCTGCAAGGAGATCAAACCAGCCCATCCTAAAGGAAATCAACCCTGAAGTCCTGATGCTGAAGCTGAAGCTCCACTACTTTGGCCACCTGATGCAAAGAGCCGACTCATTA
>SJYW01034116.1:450356-463181 GCA_006410735.1 Raphicerus campestris
TGTGTGTGTGTGTGTGTGTGTTCCTAAGTCATGTCCAACTCTTCTGACCCCATGGACTCTAGCCCACCAGGCTCCTCTGTCCGTGGGATTTTTCAGGCAAGAGTACTGGAATGTGCTGCCATTTCCTTCTCCAGGTGTTTACATGATTTCTTTTAAGTCTCATCACAACCCCATTGGGTGAGGAATGCTTTCTATGTTTAGATAAAGAGACTGAGATTCAGTGTGCTGGGATTTAAGGTGAGGTGTATTGGAGGTTACCATCATCATACTGTTCTGAATCACAGCACATACTGCCTTCTCCTGTGAAACCAGGAGATTGCTTGTGTTGGGTTTTTACTGAGACCTTGTCTCTGTTTGAATTGGCTCTCTTGCTCTATGGGGCTGCATGTCATTTGTTGAGATGTCTACACCTTATGATGTAGACTCTTTTCCACAAAGTGTCAGTTATGATCTGGGGCAAACTAAGGTCTTTAGGTAGTGAGCTGAAATGTTTGCACGATGCTGCAATTTGTTTCTTTAATCCCAAATTGCTGCACCCACTCTGTGGGAACTGGCATCCGCCAGTTGTGTGCAGTTCCCGCCCGTGTGGCTGCATTCTCAGACATGCTGTGACAAGATAAGAGCATCAGAGCTCTTGGCAGAAAGAGAGGAACACGGAAAATGACCCTGCATTTCTGTGAGGCCAGGACAGTTCTTGGGAAATGCCTTTGAACCACATCTAGGCACGGTAGACGGGAATGGTATATTTAACATTTCATGGGCCACAGCCTGTTGTTGTTTCTGTGCCCTGAATAGAAAGATTCAGCCTGGCCTGGAAGGTCTGGGATGGAGCTATGCTGAATATGGGATTTGAGGCAAACAAGGAAAGACAACAGTAGATTGTCTAAGTAGATTGGAGGAGCAAGCATTTCAGCAATGAGTCTCAGATTCAGCAAAGGGTCCCGTTTTCCATATGAGCTTATTGAGGTGTTTATCATCTCTTTCATATTCCTCTCAAACTCTGGAATATAGGCATTATTACCCTCATTTAAAAAAAAGAAAAGCAGAGACATTACTTTGCCGACAACGATCCATATAGTCAAAGCTATGGTTTTTCCAGTAGTCATGTATGGATGTGAGAGTTGGACCACTGAGAAGGCTGAGTGCTGAAGAATAGATGCTTTTTAACTGTGGTGCTGGAGAAGAGTCTTGAGAGTCCCTTCTGCAAGGAGATCAAACCAGCCCATCCTAAAGGAAATCAACCCTGAAGTCCTGATGCTGAAGCTGAAGCTCCACTACTTTGGCCACCTGATGCAAAGAGCCGACTCATTAAGACCCTGATGCTGGGAAAGATTGAAGGCAGGAGCAAAAGGGGACACCAGAGGATGAGATGGTTGGATGGCATCACTGACTCAATGGACATGAGTTTGAGTAAACTCTGGGAGATGGTGAAGGACAGAGAAGCCTGGCGTGCTGCAGTCCATGGGGTCACAAAGAGCTGGACATGACTGGGCAACTGAGCAAGAGCAAGAGCAACACCCCCACTTTATGGATGAGGCAAGTTAGACTCAGAGCAATGTACTTTATGGTGCAATAGTGGTAAATGGAGGAGCTGGATGCAAGTCCATGCCAAGTCCATACTAGGATCTTTATCCCTGTCCTGCATTCTCTATGTAGATCTTCAGAGAGGTGGGAAAACGTATGGCCTAAGAGGGAATAGCAAGTAGATGCTGTGGCTGTATGTGCAAGAAATATGTGTATATAAAGGTGGGTTTCTGTTTATTCCATGGAGTGAAGGGTAGAGTAGTGGGGATGTAGAGGAGAGTGCTTTTAATAGGTCTGTTTTGGTTTTACAAGATAGATTCACCTTTAATGGTGGAATACAATGACGTGTATTCAGTTTGATACTAACAGAGGATTCCCTTCCCTGTTTTAGGCACTTTTGCCTTGACATCCTTAATATCAGCTAATGCAGTGGAACGACTTGTCCCTCTGAGCAGTCAGAACCTCACCACACACAGTAACACAAGTGTACTGGGATTATCTGACTTTGAGATACAAAGGATCAGTGTTGCTGCAGCTGTTTCCTTTCTGGGCGGTGTGATTCAGGTAAGTATACCGAAATTTGTGAGTAAAGAAAGGGAGAGAGTGGCCAAGAAAAGGAAATTGGTGCTTTATTAAATTAAACTTTTCTTCTCAACTGAATTTTTCTTCCAGTTTTATTGAGATAATTGGCCACAACACTGTGTAAACTTAAGGTATACAGCATAATTACTTGATATACATACATCATGAAATTTAAGTTTAATGAACATCCATCTCCCTGGTAGCTCAGTTGGTAAAGAATTCACCTGCAGTGTGGGAGACTTGGGTTCAATCCCTGGGCTGGGAAGATCCCCTGGAGAAGGGAAAGGCTACCCACTCCAGTATTCTGGCCTGGATAATTCCATGGATTGTATAATCCCTGGGATCACAAAGAGTCAGACAAGACTGAATGACTTTCACCTTCATTTACAGCAGTGATGTAATTTCAAAGTAAGGTAGAACCATTTAAAATGTCAGTATCAGTTAGTATTTTTGCTGGGGAAAAAAAGCACTCAGTAAAAATTATGGCAGTTTAAAAACCAAAACAATTTTTCTCTTTTCTCTGTAGCTTTTATTGTCCTCTATAATAGGCACTTTGCCTTTTTTCCTTTTTCCAAGAACTTATAGGGGTCTGGGATTACCTTTGGAAAATTTCCCAAGCTTTACTTTTCTGAAGCAACCACTGGACAAAATTTCTGCCCCAGAGGACATGGGAATATACAGCTCCTTTGACAGTTACACAAGCATGGGATGACATAGCTGGGGGTATTTAGTGACATAGCCTTATATTATTGTACTAATACATTCTGGAAACACATAGTCTTACGTCTTACAGGATGATAAGAACAACTGCAGACCCAAATAAGAGATTCTCCACTTAATTTTAATTGTGTACTAGACCTTTTTTTGCATCTTTTAAATAAAGGGATCATGAGTATAGAAAGGATTTAAGATGTTAACTACTTTAACCTGCCTATTCAACAGATCATTCTTAACTCCTTCCAGAAAAATCAATTTTATCCTATTATAATGCTGGGGGAGGGCAATCTAAAGTTCCTTTTAATGATGTTTCACTGTTCCATCACCATTACAGACAAGAAGCCATTACTGTTTAAATCTTTCCAGCTGTGCTTCTACCTAGTAAAGCAAAGACACAATTCACTTAATAAAATTAGAATTAAAAAAAATAGAATTAAAATCCTTAAAATTATAAATTGAAAATTCCTCACATTAAAAATAGTAATTATATTTATTACCCTACTATGTGCTAAGCTCTGTTTTAAGCTTACTGCATGTATTCATGTATTCAACCTCTGTCACTATTTTATGAAATAAATATTCTTCTTCCCGTTATACTGATGAAGATATTGAAAAGTAAGGCAACTTATTTAGAATTGCATAATTAGGAATTGGCAGGGTAGGAGTTGAATTCAAAAATACAGTTTCTTAAGTGCTATGCTGCAGAGCTTTTTAAACTAATACAGTGAAAGGAAGCAAGGAAACGCAGCTCACCTTTTCAAGCCGAACACCATGCTAGTGTCTCCCACGCTTTATCTCCTCAACAATAGCAGCAGCCGTGTTTTAGGCATGATTTGTCTGGTGGGGCAGTGTCCTTGGTTATATAACTGTGTGTCTGCCGTTCTTGAGACCTTCAGGGTCTTTCTCATACCGCTTATATGGCACCGCTTGTACTTCTTTCAAGGCTCAGCTCAAAGATAATCATCTTAGAGAAATATTCATTGATATCTCTGGACTTCCTCTAAAAGACTTTGGACGTGACTTACATGTTAGGACTTCTAAATCTACAAGAAAATATTTTCCGGGTATTTGCCTCTCTATCTGGACTTGGTCTCTAGAACTGTTGAACTCTATAATTCTAAGAGCTGGTACAGAATAAATGTGAGTTGAATCACTTGAATAAGAATAAAGTCAACAAAATGTTCATCTCATTATCGTGTCAAATAAGCAAAATTAAATTGAGATTTTATTTTTGTGTCTTCTAATTTATCATTTTCTCTCTCCACCCCACCACCAGAAGATAAGGAATGGGTATATATCTGTTTAAATTGTAACACAATTCTTAATGAAAAAGGAGTAAAAAAAATGTATTATAATTTTTTAGTTTGGTCTTTGATTTTGTCAGATCCATCTAGCTAAAAGGTGAAGACTTTTTCAGTGAAATCTCCCACCTCTTCTCACAACTATTCCCCAGCCAACGCCTGAAGAAAAATAAAAATATAATCACTCCTACACCTCCCCCACTCCTCCATGTCTTTTAATAATATCATGCTCCAATCATCCCATTTTAAAACTTAGTTGTTTTCTTTAGCTAGGGCAGAATTCCATTCCTATAGAGTGCACGCATAGTCACTAAGTTGTGTCTGGCTCTTTGGACTGTAGCCTGCCAGGCTCCTCTGTCCGTGGGATATTTCAGGCATGAATACTGGAATGGGTTGCCACTTCCTATTCTAGCAACTATGCCCGATCCAAGGATCAAGCCTGCATCTGCTGCACTGCAGGCAGATTCTTTAACTGCTGAGCCATCGGGGAGGCCCAGTGGAAGGGCAGGATGGAAGGCCGAAGAGTCAAATTGTTGTCCATCCCTTGCAGTTCTGATTCTCACTGCCTCTTACATTAGAGGCTATTTTCTTTTCTACAAAAGTCTGAGAACTGAAAAGATTATGGTGCTGCCTTCAACTATGCAATTGCAAATAAAAGTAATTCTTAAGCAGTGAATTTCTAATCTCAGTTCAGTTTGGTCACTCACTCATGTCTGACTCTTTGCAACCCCATGAATTGCAGCACACCAGGCCTCCCTGTCCATCACCAACTCCCAGAGTTCACCAGACTCACGTCCATTGAGTTGGTGATGCCATCCAGCCATCTCATCCTTTGTCGTCCCCTTCTTCTCCTGCTCCGAATCCCTCCCAGCATCAGAGTCTTTTCCAATGAGTCAACTCTTCACATGAGGTGGCCAAAGTACTGGAGCTTCAGCTTTAGCATCATTCCTTCCAAAGAAATCCCAGGGCTGATCTCCTTCAGAATGGACTGGTTGGATCTCCTTGCAGTCCAAGGGACTCTCAAGAGTCTTCTCCAACACCACAGTTCAAAAGCATCAATTCTTTGGTGCTCAGCTTTCTCACAGTCCAAATCTCACATCCATACTTGACCACAGGAAAAACCATAGCCTTGACTAGATGGACCTTTATTGGCAAAGTAATATCTCTGCTTTTGAATATGCTATTTAGGTTGGTCATAACTTTTCTTCCAAGGAGTAAGTATCTTTTAATTTCATGGCTGCAATCACCATCTGCAGTGATTTGGGAGCCCCCCAAAATAAAGACTGATACAGTTTCCACTGTTTCCCCATCTATTTCCCATGAAGTGAATTTCTAATCTATTCTGTAATTTAAAAAAATATGAATTGTGCTGGTTTCCTAAACATAAGTTTACCTACTGAACGGTCCACGATTTTTCTCAGATCTGTTATCCATTCCTGCTATGTCCAATGTAGGTGTTTTTGTCTCTTTTACACTTGCTACTCCTCTCAGGAGGAGAAGGGGATGACTGAGGACAGGATGGTTGGATGGCACCATTGACTCAGCGGCCATGAGTTTGAGCAAACTCTGGGAGATAGTGAAGGATAGGGAAGCCTGGTGTGCTACAGTCCATGTGGTCACAAAGAATCAGACATGACCGAGTGCCTGAACAACAACAACAACAACTGCTCTTATACTAACCTTTTAAACAGCCAGTTGTTTCACATAATATCATCAGACTGACACTACCCAAGCACAACTTGATTTCTGAGCCAGCGTGCAAGGTTGTCACTGCTTCCAATGCGTATTCAGGGATGATTTCCCTTAGGAAAGCGTGCAGCATACTTGTTTGCAAAATTAGGTGTTTAATAAAAATATGGAAGAGTGATGCCACTCACACTTGGAAAACTTATTTTCACTACATTTTGTTGTTATTGTTCAGTCACTCAGTCATGTCCGACTCGTTGCAACCCCATGGACTGCAGCATGCCACGCTTCCCTGTCCTTCATTACCTACCAGAGTTTGCTCAAGCACATCTCCATTAAATCAATGATGTCATCCAACCGTCTCATCCTCTGTTGCCCCCTTCTCCTCCTGCCTTCAATCTTTCCCAGCATCAGGAAAAGCATCACTGTTTTTAAAGTGCTTTATACTCTGACCTCAAAATGGCTTGCTTTAATGTTATTACCACCTTTTGGCTAGTTGTGCTTCTAAGCTAACAATGCGGTGTCTTCCATACATAGTCTATGCTATCCTGCTTTATATTGGAATTCTTCTCTCTTTCTGGAATGCTTTCTTTTTTTTTTTGNACACATCTCCATTGAATCAATGATGCCATCCAACCATCTCATCCTGTGTTGCCCCCTTCTCCTCCTGCCTTCAATCTTTTCCAGCATCAGGGAAAGCATCACTGTTTTTAAAGTGCTTTATACTCTGACTTCAAAATGGCTTGCTTTAATGTTATTACCACCTTTTGGCTAGTTGTGCTTCTAAGCTAACAATGCTGTGTCTTCCATACATAGTCTATGCTATCCTGCTTTATATTGGAATTCTTCTCTCTTTCTGGAATGCTTTCTAATAGCCTCTTTCCTCTTGGATTCCTTAAAGGCCAAGATATAATTATATTCCTGTCTAGCAGTATTGCATTCTCCTTCTAAAAAACTAGTGGCACATTTTCTATCCCTCTCTTTTATCTGTGTGCAGGTTTGTCTTGGTGTGGTTATCTGCACACATTGTGTCTCTGAAACCCAGCTGCCTGGAGCTTCTCCTAGAGTCCCTCTTTTCCCCTATCCTAAGCATGTGGAACTTGGGAACTTGTACTGAACAGTACATGCATGTTGGAGAAATACAGACTTACTTGAGGTTTCTGTGAGAGAGGTAGAGGAGGTTTTTTTCTCTTTTTCTTTTTTTTTTTTTATAACAAATTTCTTGAATTAGAATTTTTTTTAAGTTGCANCTAAGTATGTGGAACTTGGGAACTTGTATTGAACAGCACATGCATGTTGGAGAAATACAGACTTACTTGAGGTTTCTGTGAGAGAGGTAGAGGAGGTTTTTTTCTCTTGTTCTTTTTTTTTTTTTATAACAAATTTCTTGAATTAAAATTTTTTTTAAGTTGCAAAGATAGTACACAGTTGCCACGTATCCTGCCCACCCACAATTTCCCCTATCATTGATATCTACATTAGTCACAACTAATGTATCTGATTATATACACTGCTTTTAAGTAAAGTTTATATATTGTAATCAGATTTCCTCAGATTTTGCCTGATGTTGTTTTCCGTTCCAGAATCTCAGCTGGTATACCACTTTACATTTAGTTGTCTTGTCTCCTGGTAGGGTCCTCTTAACTGTTAAAATGTATGAGACTTTTCTTGTTTGTGATGATCTTGACAGTTTTGAGGACTATTGGTCAATAGTCTCTAGAATGCCCCTTAACTGGGACAATTTGATGTTTTTCTCATGATTAAATTTGGGTTGTAGATTTTGGAGAGGAAGATGAGAGAGAGAGAGTGATATTCTCATCACATCTTATTAAGAGTACAGACTCTCAACTTAACCACTCTTAATGTTAACCTGGATCACCAGGCTGGACTAGTGTTAGTTTGTCAGATTTCTTCAAATTACTCTATTTTCCACTTTTCCAAACTGCAGTTTTTGTTAAGAAGTCCGTATGCACAGCCTACTCTTAAGATATGGGAGTTATGTTAAAGAAAGGTTAAGATAAAGACTGGGAAGTATCTACATAAATTACTGGAATTCTTCTGAACAGGAGTTTTCCAACTCTCTCATTTTAAAATGTAATCAATCACTTATATCAGTATGGACTCAGGGTTATTTACTTTATCCTTTGGGTTATAGTTCAATACTGCTTTATTTATGTTGTTCTTCACATTGTGCTGGCTTTGAGCACTGGGAGCTTTATTCGTTGGATTTTATGTCCTCTCTTGATATGCTCTCATTTATTTATTTATTTGCTAGTTATTTTTGGAGCTCTTTTTTACTTTCTGGAACTATAAGATGATCCATGCTCATAGTATATATTTCCTACCCTAGTCATAGAATCAGTCATTTTTTGAAGGAGATCTGATTTCTTTTATTGGAGAATGCTATTAGAAATTAAGATTCATGTGCTAGGTGTGCTCTTTGCCATGGAGGTGTTGTTACTTCTAAGCTGACACAAGCAAGGAAATACATATGTATCAACCAATAGGCTTCCTTGGTGGCTCAGATGGCAAAGAATCTGCCTGTAATTCAGGAGACCTGGGCTCAATCCTTGGGTCAGGAAGATCCCCTGGAGAAAGAAATGGCTACCCATTGTTGTATTCTTGCCTGAAGAATTCCATGGATAGAGGAGCCTGGGGGGCTACAGTCCATAGGGTTATAAAGAGTCAGACATGACTGAGTGACTAACACTTTCACTTCTTGTCAACCTATGTATGTAAACATATCTCTCTAATTTTAAAATATATCCATCTATATCTATGTTAAACATGATTTCCTACTAATGTCCGCAATTCTTATCCCTTCCACACTGATCTTTCTAACCTTCTCCCCTTGCTTGCTATAGATTTATTCAATAGTGAGAAATCTGGCTCCCACCATCTACTATCCACTTATTTCATTTTTCAGTCCCAGTGTATACTTATAGTGGTTTCAGAATTATTAACCTCTACACCCATTGGAATTAACTTTATCTACTCAAGGGCAGCATCTTTATCATCTTTGGTTTTACATACTTCGGGCTTCCCTGGTGGCTCAGCTGGCGAAGAATCCACCTGCAATGTGGGAGATCTGGCTTCGATCCCTGGGTTGAGAATATCCCCGGGAGAAGGGAACAGCTACCCACTCCGGTATTCTGGCCTGGAGAATTCCATGGACTGTATAGTCTATGGGGTCACAAAGAGTCGAGCACAACTGAGCGAATTTCACTTTCACTTTACATACTTCACTCATTTTCAGAGTTATTCATGTGAGCACATTTTTTGCATCCCTTTCAGTGAGGTTTTTTCATAACTTTAACTAATCTGAAAAGTCTATATATTGTATGAGTCCATTTAAATGCTACTTAGAAAAGGCAAACATAAAAAGATAGTAAATGCAGCTTTGGTTGTCAGATTCTTTGTCACATTCTGCAGTCTACCCTGGGACCTCCCAACCTCCAAATAATTTTCTAAAAATTTCATACACATTAAGGTTCATGGGTTTTGATAAATGCTTAACGATGTACCTACCATTATAGTACTGTGCAGAGTAGTTTCACCATTCTAAAACATTCCCTGTGTTTCACTGAGGACATTCTCCAAGCCCCCGGAAACTACTGATCCGCTTACTGTCTCTTTAGTTTTGCCTTTTCTAGAATGTCGTATAATGGAATCATGCAATATGTAGCTTTTCTAGACCATCTTCATTCACTTACAGTATTAAGATTCATTATTCATTCAAGTCATTGCATGACTTGATAGGCCATTTCTTTTTATTACTGAATAGTACGGAGGAGGGCTTTATCGTCTGAATTCCACAGCACATAAGTTCACAGCACACAACTTCATAGGTATCCTTTTGACATTGTTTCTCTAGTTCTCTGGCCACACAGAGGCTTTTTCCCTGCCGTATCCCTGTGGAGCACTCAAGTTGTTTCCTTGCTAAGCACGTCGAACTCTTTTGCGGGCTCATGAACCGTCGCCCTCTCGTTTCCCTCTGTCCATGGGATTTCCCAGGCGAGAATACTGGAGTGGGTTGCCATTTCCTTCTGCAGGGGATCCTCCTAACCCAGGGATTAAACCCACGTCTCCTGCAATGGATTCAGGAAGGTTCTTTACCACTGAACCACAGGGAAAGCCACCTGATCTATTATCAGGAGCAATTTAGCTCTCTTCCCCAAGTCTGCATGCAACGCTCAGTAGAGAACAAAGGGCTTTTCGAGTTCTAGCCCCCACTCAACTTCTTAGTCTCTGCCTTCCTAGAAACAGCTACACGGCAGCTCTTTACACTCCTGGTTAACAATACCTACTCCAGCATCAACACGTTGCCTCACTGCATAAGGTCTGTCAAAGTATGAACTGCACCTTTATTTCTGTATTCTGCAACAATATTGTGTCTTGCCCCTAGTAGGTATTTGATAAATATGCATTGCACAAACAAATAAATGATTTGGTGTAATGTAATTTCACAGACTGCAAACCGATAAAGCCCGAAATGCAGGCAGTGTTCCCTCCACTTGGTCAGTGTAGTTGTTTGCTAGGCACTCTTTTCTTTTTTCACTACTTGAAGGCCTCTTGCAAAAAATGGTTTGAGATCTGAGATACATTCAGTTTATATAGAACACGTGGTGTTTATAAGAGCATTACCAAATAGTATCATGCTAGTGAACCTTGGTAATGTGTGTCAGAGGTTTTCACCATTAGCCCAGAATATCCACATTACTACAAACAGCCGAAATATACTGTATGAAATTAATTTTCTCATAAACTGTTGCATGGGCAAATTTTGGGAGTTGGCTAGCCAGATTATAATTATCATCATCCCAGTTATTAGTAAAAGGAGTTGTGGCTGTTTATTGTCATTAACCTAATATTTTTTGACATTGGTATAAAATTTAAGTATTAGGCCTTCAAGCAATCCTCATTTTACATACTTAAATTCCAGGATAATCTTGGAAACTACAGTTCCATCTGTGGATACTTCTTACAAAGCCTGTGTGTTATAGGTTCTTGCTACTTCAACTTGTGTCCCTCAGCCTCTGTATACCAGAGCCCTAATTTTGATGTTAATACACTGTTGAAATGTGGGTGGTGAGGAAAGAAATGTTTTAAATTTCTCCTTCTTTTTCTCTTCCTATCCCTCTTTTTTTCTTCTTAAAATGTCTGCCCTTGTCCTGGGTTATGGAGAATGTTGTCATCCAGAAGAAAGTAATTTCTCTTTAGTTAAATCTCACATGTTTGCAATCATCCTTCACAAACACAATGTTTTGTATCAGAAAGGAGGTCTTAAGGGGCTTGGTGAACTTTTAAGAGTCAAGAAGTCTCCATTTTAGGAATTTATCCATTACTGGGAAGGTTTATTCTAAAGCATAAAAATGTGTACAAGAAGAGTATTACAAAAATACATGTGGTCTTTGGATAAGTTTTACAGGAGATTACTGCAAACTTTTTGGTTTATATTGTGAGGTAGGTACATATATTTTCAAGATTTGAAATGGCTGAGCTCTATGTTTTGAACTTTTCCTGATCTTTCTATTTGTAGCAATCTGGTTGTGGAAATGACAAAGAAGTTTTTACTAGAAGATAGTGGTTAGCTGCAAGTGGTTGGTGTATCACTTCAGGTTAGGTGGCCTTTGTTTCTCAGTCATGGGAAAATACTAACCCCTCTTCGTAGGTGCTGGGTAGCAAACAAATAAAAACCAGAATGTAAAATGGTGATGATATGTACACGTCCTCTCAAAGGAGTTTGCTTCTCAAAACAAATGAAAATAAGGTTTCTTCTCATACAGATAAGAACTTTCTGACATTCCATATAGGTGTAAGTTCCATGTAGGCAAGCAGGTTTCCAGTTTCAAAGATTTGGATCCCTTGTATGCTGCATTTCAGTGAAATGAAAACTCAACTCTCAATAATATTTTATTTTTTCCTAATTGTACCTCAATCATATGCTAGTTTCATCCTCATGGCCTGTAAGAATTAGTGTCATAATTTGGAGCTAAGTAATAGAAGGATACGTGGAAAAAATTGGTTCCATATTTTTCTTAACTAATTGTGTTTTTAGGATCAAAATCAAAGACTATGAATCAGTGTGTTTCACTTGTACCTACACCATTGATTGATTGGATATTTCCCTTGGGACATTTCTATTTGACAAACCGACACAATTTCTGAAAAAAAAAAAAGAAAAAGTTGGTAATAGAAGCTGTTGCTCTGCTTTCATTTTTTGGTGAAAGAATTGCCTGATCTCTATGTTGGCAACCTGTACTGTTTTCTTTATTACATATTGAATAAAAGGGGGTTGCAAAAATGCAAGCAATTCAAATACATTTCTTTTTGCATTGATAAATTCTTTAATGCTTTCTTGAGTTGGAAAGTACGGTGTGGCTTTTTTACATTTCCAAATCTAGGGGCTAGTTTTCCATGCTATGTAAATATATATGGCACCTTATGACATTCCAGGTACAATACACATGTTGCATATTTTATGGGTTTCAAAACTCTTTCATATGTTATTTCACATTCTCAATAATTCTTAAAAATCAATAGAGCAGACATCATTCTCATTTTTTATAGATGATGAAGTGAAACTTGGAAAATTTTAACAGATATTCTATAGGCAGAAAACTAGGATATGGTAAAGTTAGAAATCAAGTTTTCAGATTTGAGCCCAGAAAACTCCATCCTAAATACAAGTTTAGAGTATTATTGTTTTTGGTCAAGGGGCATTGTGATGTGAAGGAAATGATATATTTTGCAGTGTATGCTCTGGGAGTATTTAGCACTTTATACTTCTCATTTTTATTACTATGTGATCTTGATAGAAGGAAATTTCATTGCTATTCTTTTACTAGATTTATTTAATACTTAATCTTATTTTCCAACAAGAATTTTAAGATCTGACCTAAATATTATAATTAACACATTAAGAAGATATATCAGCATAACCCACTTCGTGTTCCCTTTTTCTGTGTGAATACTCATGAATATAATTTAATGTTACTTTCTTTTTTTTTTTTTT
>SJYW01034116.1:482630-498237 GCA_006410735.1 Raphicerus campestris
CTCTTTGCTACCCCATAATGTGCAGCAAGCAGGGCCTCACTGCCACCAACTCCCAGAGTTCACTCAGACTCACGTCCGTCGAGTCAGTGATGCCATCCAGCCATCTCATCCTCTGTTGTCCCCTTTCCTCCTGCCCCCAGTCCTTCCCAGCATCAGAGTCTTTTCCAATGAGTCAATTCTTCGCATGAGGTGGACAAAGTACTGGAGTTTTAGCTTTAGCATCATTCCTTCCAAAGAAATCCCAGGGCTGATCTCCTTCAGAATGGATTGCTTGGATCTCCTTGCAGACCAAGGGACTCTCAAGAGTCTTCTCCACCACCACAGTTCAAAACATCAATTCTTCAGCACTCAGCCTTCTTCACAGTCCAACTCTCACATCCATACATGACTACTGGAAAAACCATAGCCTTGACTAGACGGACCTTCATCGGCAAAGTAATATCTCTGCTTTTGAGTATGCTATCTAGGTTGGTCATAACTTTTCTTCCAAGGAGTAAGCGTCTTCTAATTTCATGGCTGCAGTCACCATCTGTAGTGATTTTTGAGCCCCCCAAAATAAAGTCTGACACTGTTTCTACTGATTCCCCATCTATTTCCCATGAAGTGATGGGACCGGATGCCATTATCTTTGTTTTTTGAATGTTGAGCTTTAAGCCAACTTTTTCACTCTCCACCTTTACTTTCATCAATAGGCTTTTTAGTTCCTCTTCACTTTCTTCCATAAGAGTGGTGTCATCTGCCTATCTGAGGTTATTGATATTTCTCCTGGCAATCTTGATTCCAGCTTGTGTTTCTTCCAGCCCAGCATTTCTCATGATGTAAGTCACCACCAAATGTAGGTTGAGAGAGCCTGACTGCCATCTTGGCTAATTTGCTGTTTCCTTACATAACTCATAAGAAGTGGCCAGGAAGTGGGCTTAAACAACGTAATTCCAAGCTCCAGATTAAACAAAGGCAGACCAAAGCAGCTGTGCATTATCCGGTTACTGGCTAAGCTACAACTTTGGGTGACACCGGTCTGTGCCAGCAGAAGCCAATCAGTACTAGATTGTCTTGACCTCCTGGCTGCGAACAGCATGCTTATCTGTGCATGAACTATGCGTAAAGAAATACATGCTGGTTACAAATTGGTCACCTCAGTCATGTTCACGTTACACAAATAATCATTCCTTTTTTCACTAGTTGTGTTGAAAGAATCTGGGTAGCCTGATAGGAGAACAACATTTGACCTTTCAGCTTGTTTCTCTGGTGGCAATGTACGTAAAATGCTGCATTGAAGTGTTTTGTGTATGATTTTTTTTTTTTTGACTTCTTGGAAAGTAAACTACAAGCTACATTTTCATTACTTAGTAGATGAGATGTTGTAATGTGTCTTTTGGGGGTCTTTTGTAAGTTCTTATACTGAAATTGAATCAGATTTAGACACAGTTTTAGATGGCTAAGTTCGCATCCCTCAGTTGGAAGCAGTTGCTAAGCTTTGTGAAGATGGAAAACAGAAAAGTTGCTCTTGCTTTTCAAAGTCACATATCCCCATACTATTAAATATCTAGGTTGGAATGATGCTTTGGTTCTTTGCCAAGATCTCAAAAGTAATGTTGATATTGCAATGTCAAAAATTATTGCAATCTGAGCATTACATTAAGAAATAAATTTTGTATCTTGTATAGGTTACACTGGGACATTTGGAAGGCTGAAAAAGAATCTGATGGTGATAACATAAACATTAACTTGCCATAGATCATTTAGGTGGGATGTGAGAGAGGAGAGGTGACTGAACTCAGCACAGAGGTATAGAACAGAGGACAAAATAGGGGCCTTGATCATCAGATAAGAGGACCTAGAAGAGAGTTATTTCACCCATTTTTGGATTTTTCCTTCTAGGTTCTGATAGCTGTTATATCATTTACTAAAATTACTCATGCTGGTGAAGGATAAAGAATCTGCTAATGATATTCCTTGGAACATGAATTAATATCTAGAATATCCAGCTCTTATACAATGAGCCAGTCACCACTCCTTAGTCTTAGCTGGAACACTCAGATTTCCTGAAAGAATTCAGACTTGGCCAATCAAAATGCATATTGATTAAATCTAGGAAGAACAGTGCTTCTGGGCAATCTAAGGTCACTGTGTGTTGGGTATCTTCCATCTGCCACTACGTGGCCTCTATAGTGTTTTCTTCCTGGTGGCTGCCTGATTATGTTCTACTGTGTGTGCTGTGCTCACTCACTCAGTCCTGTCTGACTCTTTGTGACCCCACGACTGTAGCCCACCAGGCTCCTCTGTTTATGAGATTCTCCAGGCAAGAGTACTGGAAAGGGTTGCCGTGCCCTCCTCCAGGGGATCTTCCTGACCTAGGGATTGGATCTGCATCTCTTAGGTCTCCTGCATTGGCAGGCAGATTCTTTACCACTAGCACCACCTGGGAAGCCCCTATGTTCTAATAATAGAATCTAATTCTCTAGTCTGAAAAGTGAAAATCTCTGTCTCCTTGGTTATAGCCCTAGTGAGTAATCTGAAATCATATGTAAATGTTACGTGCTCAGTTCTGCCCTCTCAGATTATTGGACAAGCTTCCAATAATTTTTTGTTTTGAATTGTAGTTGATTTACAGTGTTTCAGGTGGGATTCCTTTTCAGATTCTTTTCCATTAAGCTTATACAAGGTATTAAATATAATTCCCTGTGCTATACAGTTGGCCTTCTTAGGTGGCTCAGCAGTGAAGAATCTGCCTGCCAATGCAGGAAACACCTGAGATGGGAGTTTGATCCTTGGGTTGGGAAAGTACCCTGGAGAAGGAAATGACAACCCTCTCCAGTATTCTTGCCTGAGAAGTCCCATGGACAGAGGAGCCTGGCAGGCCAGTCAATGGGGGTCACAAAGGGATGGACACAACTGAGCGACTAAGCATATTATACAATAGGTCCTTGTTTGTATATTTTATTTGTAGCAGTTTGTGTCTGTTAATTCTAGATTCCTAATTTATCCGTCACCCTTACGCTCTTTCCATTTTGGAAGCCACAAGTTTATTTTCTATGTCAGTGAGTCTGGTTTCTGTTTTGAAATATGTTCATTTTATTACTATATTTGTAGATTCCACATGTAAGTGATATCATATGATATTTGTCTTTTTCTTTTCGTCTTGAGGGTAGACGTAACCCAATATTTCACCCTGTACTACATCTGAAATGCAGGGCTCATGCCACCAGCTCCAGTTAGGCTCAGATGTTTAGGCAATTCTTTCTCTTCTAGCTGAAAACTGTTAATCAGCTTCCTCATATGAGGGATTCTTCCAGAAGTGGTAAATCCTATGAACATTTTCCACTGGTCCTTTGGGTAGCTCTCCCAGCATTTCTGGGGTCTGCATATTCAAAGGGAGGTTCTGGAATACTGTCATGACCTTATTTCTTTAAAAAAGTGAATAGAATTAGGTCTAAGCCATCATTTATCCTAATTTTCTTTACATATATTATTTTATTTTCCCTATGTTATTCAAATTTTGGGCTTCCCTGGTGGCTCAGAGGTTAAAGCGTCTGCCTCCAATGCGGGAGACCAGGGTTCGATCCCTGGGTCGGGAAGATCCCCTGGAGAAGGAAATGGCAATCCACTCCAGTATTCTTGCCTGGAGAAGCCCATGGACAGAGAAGCCTAGTAGGTTACAGTCCACGGGTTGCAAAGAGTCAGACACAACTGAATGACTTCACCTTATCACTTTATTAAAATTTTACGTTTAAATTCATATACTTCTAATAAAACTTTCTTTTAATGTTATAGCTGTTTCATAGTGAATTTAAAATATTCCTCTTCAGTTATATGTTGCTTAAAACTTAGTTTTTTTTCTCTAAGTGAACTTTGAGTTCTGATGATTTTGTTAGGGCCCATGCAATCAGGTAGACAGTAATTGAACTGTGTTTTTTCCTTTAGAAAGAGGCAGTGGAACTAGAGCTTTAGAATCAGAGAAGCCCTAAGTCAGATCATGGCTCTACTCTTGAGTAAATGACCTTGTAACTTTGACTTCCAGTGGTCTACTGTATAAGTTGGTGATACCAACTGGGATTCATTCCCCCAAAAAACTGCCTGGAACATGGTAGGTATACATTTAATGGAAGTGATTATTTTTGTACTGCTGCTGCTGCTGCTAAGTTGCTTCAGTCGTGTCCGACTCTGTGCGACCCCAGAGACGGCAGCCCACTAGGTTCCCCTGTCCCTGGGATTCTCCAGGCAAGAACACTGGAGTGGGTTGCCATTTCTAGTAGTGAATAGTTAAATATAACAAATTAGAGAGTTNTCTGTGCAGCCCCAGAGACGGCAGCCCACCAGGTTCCCCTGTCCCTGGGATTCTCCAGGCAAGAACACTGGAGTGGGTTGCCATTTCTAGTAGTGAATAGTTAAATATAACAAATTAGAGAGTTTTAAAAAGTCTATTATTTTTAAATAATAGATACTAATGCTTTTCCTCTCTAGAAGACTGTTAATCAGATAAAACAAATCTAGACAATATATCAAAATTATGTATTTTTGCAACTTACAAATAAAGATGATTCCAAAATTTATAAAACTTAAAAAAAATACCTGCTATTAATGAGGCTAGTCAGCTGGAGTGGAGAAGGCAATGGCACCCCACTCCAGTACTCTTGCCTGGAAAATCCTATGGATGGAGGAGGCTGAAGTCCATGGGGTCGCTAAGAGTCAGGCACGACTGAGCGACTTCATTTTCACTTTTCACTTTCATGCTTTGGAGAAGGAAATGGCAACCCACTCCAGTATTCTTGCCTGGAGAATCCCAGGGACAGAGGAGCCTAGTCGGCTGCCGTCTGTGGGGTAGCACAAAGTCTTGGACACGACTGAAGCGAATTAGCAGCGGCGGCAGCAGCATTCAGCTGGAGTAAAGGAATGCGATTTTTTTAGGTTATTTAAAAATATTTCCATCTATTCAGCTCAGTTCCCCCAAGCAGTTATAAATCCCTTTAATAAATTATGGACAATTCTGCAGTATATTTAAAAATAATCAGAAGCAATATTATTGTAAGAGTCACTTCTGTTTTGGGACCGTGGCTCACCAGTTAAATCATTTTATTCCTGTGTTCTCAAAAATGTTTTTCTCTAGTTTATTATATTTGTAATTTTACTTTTTAGGCCTCACAGGTATATGATATATAATATAGTATTCGTCTTTGTCTGACTTACATCACTTAACATAATACCCTCCAAATCCATTCATGTTTTTGCAAATAGCAAAATTCCATTCTTTTTTATGGCTGAATAGTATCCATATCTTGGCTATCACAAATAATGTTGCTATGAACGTTCTGGTACATGTGACTTCTGGAATTAGCATTTTCATTTTTGAGGGATTAATACCCAGGAGTGAACTTACAGGATCATATGGTAGTTCTATTTTTAATTTTTTGGAGAAGACATCATATTATTTTCCATAAGAGCTCTACTAATTTACATTTCCACTAATGGTGTACTAGGGTTACGTTTTGAGAGATTAAAAAAATGAAACTTTGAAGTTTTATACTCATTAGAAGTCAAAATTCTCTAATTGGTAAAACCAAAATCTAAAGAAAAAGTCTAACTATGTGACTTTTTGAAGCCCAAACACATCTGGAGAAGGCAATAAGAGAGGAAGATTGGTCAAAACCAAATAAATTTTTTTATCAAATTTAAAATTTCTGATTGATAGTTGGTCCCACAAGAGGGAAAAGTTTAATGATTCTTTTCAATTAACATTGATTTTTATATTGAGAACTAATGTATCTTTTTATTAGAAAGTTGTTTTCCCCAAAAGGCACAATAAAAGTTACAGAAATTCTTAGCTCACATCAGCACTTGTGGATTTCTTTGAAGTGGTGCCAAGTGTCTCAGCCNTAATTAAAATTGATTTTTAGATTGAGAACTAATGTATCTTTTTATTAGAAAGTTGTTTTCCCCAAAAGGCACAATAAAAGTTACAAAAATTCTTAGCTCGTATTAGCACTTGTGAATTTCTTTGAAGTGGTGCCAAGTGTCTCAGCCTGCAGCAGCCTATGATACATTTGGCAAAGCTGTTTTCATTTGCATGACTTTGTATGAGTATCCTTNCAATTAACATTGATTTTTATATTGAGAACTAATGTATCTTTTTATTAGAAAGTTGTTTTCCCCAAAAGGCACAATAAAAGTTACAGAAATTCTTAGCTCACATCAGCACTTGTGGATTTCTTTGAAGTGGTGCCAAGTGTCTCAGCCTGCAGCAGCCTATGATGCATTTGGCAGAGCTGTTTTCATTTGCATGACTTTGTATGAGTATCCTTCAATATAATTATGCACAGTTCTGTTCATTAAACCCAAAGCACAAGCCAAGCTTGGCAATATATTCAACTAACTTTTTGGGAAATTTGTATTTCCTTTCTTAAAATTCAGGTTTTCAGAACCAAAAAGCAATTTCATCCCCATTCCCATCCATGAAGTGCAAGCAAAGCATTTTTCTAGTTTGGATATCCCTGAAGGCTATGAAGCAGGAACTAAGAATGTTAACAAAATGGGACAAAATCATCAGAAGGAAATCAGAACCAATGAAATATTTTCTTTTATAGAGAATGAAATCACAATCAAATACATACAAATAAGAGTCATATGTGGAGAACAAATCTACTTTGAAGACACAGGCCCCCTGAGATTTCTGAATCAAGAACACACTTTGGTGGTTTATAGAAATGCACATTTTCTCCACAGTTTTTGTGACATTTCTGTTGTGACTTTTGAGAACATTCAGTTCACTCTGAAAAATGGACAGAATAAATTGAAAGAAAAAGAATATTCATCTGCAGCTTGAATTCAGTGACACAGGGGATAGAAAATGTTGCAGGTTTAATTTGGATATGAGACAATTATATGGAAATTAGTAATAAGGATTACCTTAAAATTCTAAATCTTATAAGGCAGGTATTTTAGCAACTCAGTTGTCTTGGACTAAGCTCTCCATCCTACACACTTCACGGAAGAAATACATCACCATAAAATGTAGTTGTTTAACTGATTCAAATTAAACTTAGTTTTCTGAAGAAGGGATGGCTGGATGCCGCTTGGACCTTGGCGTGCTTGGCTGTGAGTTTGGGCCTAGTGAGTTTTGTGCTTCCGTGTTGTCTCTAGTCGATTAACATACCATACTTCCTCTACATCATATTTTGTTTGGAGATTTACTGTATCCCTTATAGCAGTAGGTTCCTGGGATAAATTCCCAATGTGAGATACAGTTATTGATCAGAAATTTGCATATAAAATGATGTAAAGAATAGTAGAATGTTGTAACTTTTTCTTCCCTTTAAGTTATGTTTGTATTCATGAAAACAGAGACGGGGGTTGAGCTTTAAACTTAATACCAGTCTTGTTTTCCTATTAATGTGTGCTACTTTGGGAAGTAGAGGGATTAGGGGAGCTTGATTTTAACAACAACTATTCTAAGTTATTTAATGATATAATGATATGTACGCAAAGTTTATAGGTGACATTATGTTCTTAAGAACAAAAAGAACTTGTACCAACATCAATTTTAGAATTATTATAGATGGCTTTAATTGTCCCTGAGTAGGAATCTAGGCTTGTTTAGAGGTAGATTTAAATATAACCAAGTTAAAAGCAAGTTGGGGCAGAGAGAGGGTATTCCTGGGAAATTGTGGCTCATGTTTAAAGACTCCAAGGATGTGAAAGCTACTTTAAAAAACAAAAACCAAGGCTGGCAGCGGACTTCATTCTCCTCACCTGCAAAGTGGGAGAATTGGACTAAATATGAAGCTTCAAAACCAGAAATACTCAACAGAATAATCCACACATGGATGGGAAGAGATTAGTATGCATGCTTGATTCAAGAATTGCTATAATAGATTTATTCAACAGATGCTGTTTGACTACTTCATAGGTGATGAGGATGCAGTTGAGAAGTGACCCTCCCTCTCCCACAGCTGCTGCTGCTGCTGCTAAGTCGCTTCAGTTGTGTCAGACTCTGTGCGACCCCAAAGATGGGAGCCCACCAGGCTCCTCCATCCCTGGGATTCTCCAGGCAAGAGTACTGAAGTGGGTTGCCATTGCCTTCTCTGCCTTTCCCATGGAGTTTTATTGAAATGCTGAGAGGGAGGATGTGAAATAGGATAGGAGACAAACTGTTGAACAAGATAATCTCAGATAGTGTTAATGAAGCAAACCAGGCAGTGTAATTGAAGGCAGATAATGTGATAAAGAAGTAATTATGCTCACTTTGTATTAATTGGGAAATTAAATGACTCACTCCATATAAGATGGCTAATCAAGCACCTGGAAATGTCAGTTCTCCAACTCTTCTCGAAAGTGCTGAAATTTAAACAGTTTCACCCATTTTTTCCCGCCTCAATCTGCCCTCAAACCATATGTTTGTGGTAAGTGAAAGTGAAAGTCGCTCAGTCATGTCCAACTCTTTATGACTCCATGGACTATACAGTCCATGAAACTCCAGGCCAGAAAACTGGAGTGGGTAGCCTTTCCGTTCTCCAGGGGATCTTCCTGACCCAGAAATCTAACTGGGAACTCCCACATTGCAGGTGGATTCTTCACCTACTGAGCTATCAGAGAAACCCATGTTTGTCACAGAGTTAATATAAAAGTATCTCTCAATTTGAGGTGGTGAAAAGGAATTAGAGTGATTACACTGTATAGACACAAGTATACTTTCACCAAATGTGTATGTTTAAAAAAAAAAGTCATGGTTCCCTCTTCTCACAGTTGTTGCATTCAAGTAGGAAGGCTTTGTTTCTTTTCTTTGATGTGATCCTGCTGCTGAAGAGCTTGTTTGCTGAGAAGCAGCCAGGTGCCATTGAATACCACCACTAACCAGGATCAAAGACTCCATGTTCCATGATAGTCTCTCTTTCAAAGTGTGGCATCTCCTCTCCACACATCCTATGGGGAAAAGGAAACACCAGGGAAGTACGGAAAAATTGTTTCCTGAATTGAAAGAAGAAAGTAGTGTGTGAGGCACTGGTAAAATGGTGAACGTGTTGGTCAGAGAACCTGTGTTGGTCTTGACTCTCACTCACAAGTCAACTCACCTGGGATAGGTAAGTTATATATCTTTGCAACCTTGGCTTCTATGTCTGTAGAAATTCTTAAAGATGTGGGAATACCAGACCACCTTACCTGCCTCCTGAGAAACTGTATGCAGGTCAAGAAGCAACATTTAGAAGCGGACAGGAACAATGGGCTGGTTCAAGATCAGGAAGGGAGTACATCTAAGCTATATATTCTTACCCTGCTTATTCAGCTTGTATGCAGAGTACATCAGGCAAAATGCTGGGGTGTATGAAGCTCAAGCTGGAATCAAGATTTCTGGGAGAAATACCAATAACCTTAGATATCTAGATGATACCACCCTAATGGCAGAAAGCAAAAAGAAACTAAAGAGCCTCCTGATGAAGGTGAGACAGGACAGCGAAAAAGCTGGCTCAAAACTCAACATTCCAAAAAATGAAGATCATGGCATCTGGTCCCATCATTTCATGGCAAATATATAGGGAAATAGTGAAAAGTGGCAGACTTTATGTTCTTGGGCTACAAAATCACTGTGATGGTGACTGCAGTCATAAAATTAAAAGATGCTTGCTCCTTGGAAGGAAAGCTTGACCAACCTGGGCAGCATATTCAAAAGCAGACACATCACTTTGCCAACAAAGGTCCATGTAATGAAAGCAATGGTTTTTCCAGTAGTCATGCATGGGTGTGAGAGTTGGACTATAAAGAGAGCTGAGTGCTGAAGAATTGATGCTCTTGAACTGTGGTGCTGGAGAAGACTCTTGAGATTCCCTTGGACAGCAAGGAGATCAAACCAGTCAATCCTAAAGGAAATCAACCCTGAATAGTCATTGGAAGAACTGATGCTGAAGTTGAAGCTCCAATACTTTGGCCACCTGATGTGAAGAGTCTCTGTTTTGGAAAAGACCCCGATGCTGGGAAAGATTGAAGGCAGGAGGAGAAGGGGATGACAGAGGATGAGATGGTTGGATGGGATTACCGATTCAATGGACATGAGTTTGTGCAAACTCCAGGAGACAGTGAGGGACGGGGAAACCTGGTGTGCTGCAGTCCATGGGGTTGCAAAGAGTTGGACATGACTGACTGACAGAACAACAAGAATGAGTTATACTCAACTGGTTGATTTCTAAGGTCCTTCTAGTTCTGACAGATGTCTTCTAAATACTGACTTGTTAGGCACTATAGCTGAAATCCTTTCCAGAGCTATTTGCCACACTTATTTGTCTGTGATAGATATTTAGTCAGTTGTCTGTCTCTCTTAATGGTACAGAATTGTTGCTTAAAGAAATTATTGACTCGTTTATGGCTATGCTGGGTCTTCCTTTTGCATGGGCTCTCTCTAGTTGCAAGCAGGGTTACTCTCTCTTGCAGTGCTCCGACTTCTCGTTGCAGTGGCTTCTCTTGTTGCAGAGCACAGGCTCCAGGCACGGGGCCTCAGTAGTTCTGGCACATGGCCCCCGCTGCTCCACAGCCTGCGGAATCCTCCTGGACTAGAGATGGAATCTGTCCTCTGTACTGGCATGTGGATTCTTATCCATGGCTCCACCAGGGAAGTCCCTCTTAATGGTAGTCATTGTTTAGTCACTGTTACTAAAAGCTTTCTGTTTCATTTCATTTTTTGTTTTAAAATACTTTTATCTTGGTTAACTTGAAGAGAATGGAATTTATTAGGGCATAGGGAAGTGAAATCAAAAGTCGCTCAGTCGTGTCTGACTCTGCAACCCCACGGACTGTCCATGGAATTCTCCAGGCCAGAATACTGGAGTGAGTAAGTAGCCTTTCTCTTCTTCAGGAGATCTTCTTAACCCAGGGATGGAACCCAGGTCTCCCGCATTGCAGGTGGATTCTTTACCAGCTGAGCCACAAAGGAAGCCCAAGAATATTGGAGTGGGTAGCCTATCCCTTTGCCAGTGAATCTTCCTGACCCAGGAATTGAAGTGGGATCTCCCACATTGCAGGCAGATTCTTTACCTACTGAGCTATCAGGGAAGCCATAAAGTGAATCCCAAAGACAAATACTGTGAGTCCCTTTGTCTTCTGTATTGCTAGGGCTGCCATGACAAACTGGGTGACTTAAAAAATAGAAATGCATGTTCTCCCAGCTCTGAAGGCTGGAAGTGAAAGGTCCAGGTGTCTTAGGACTAGTTTGCCCTGAGGCCTCTCTTTTTCGCTTGTGTATAAGCATCCTCCTGCCTGTGCGTGTGGTAGGACCTCTGTGTGTGTGCATTCCTCGTGTCTTTCTGTCTGTCTTCATCTCTTCTTTTTATAAAGACACTGGTCAGATTGGATAGGGGCCCACCCTAAAGGAGTCATTTTAATTTAATTTCCTTTTTAAAGGCCCATCTGGTTGGATGGCATCACCAACCCAATGGGCTGACTTTGAGCAAGCTCCAAGAGATAGAGAAGAACAGGGAAGCCTGGCATACTGTAGTCCATGGGGTCACGAAGAGTTGGACATGACTTAAGGAGTGAATAACAACAAGTGTTCATAGTGAGAAAAGAGGAATATGAGTTCTTTCTCTCTGTGTTATTATGCTTATTCAGGGTAAAAGCTATTCCTATTTACATTTGGTACTATTACCATATTAAATGAAAACTTTTATTAATTCAGTAATATTTATAGAGTGCTTGATATCTGCCAGACACTATTTTAGGACTTGAGACTCCATCATTGAAAAAAAAAAGTATTAAGAATGGCAAAGTCAGATAAAAACACATTATAAAGGAAGGTATATGTATAAATGTGTTTGTATATGTAAATGTCTGTTAAGTGCTTCAGAAAAATTTTCTCACTAAAGAAAATAATGAAAAATAGTGTGTGTGTGTGTGTGTGTGTGTGTGTGTGTGTGTGTATATATATATATATATATGATTGATAGGCTATTTCATTCTTTGAAATATCTCAAAATTGATTTGTTTATGTGTACCAATGTATTTTTTATTTCATGCCAAATTATATTAAATGGACAATTTAAAGAATTACTAGTATTATAGTCTCAAAGTGAGCTTAACTCATATTTTACAAAACAGATTGGCTAGGTTCTGATGAATAGTTTAATTATTTATCCATACATACATGAACTATCTTTGCTTCTCTGAGGGCTCAGTTCAGTTCAGTTCAGTTGCTCAGTCATGTCTAACTCTTTGTGACCCCATGAACCGTAGCATACCAGGCCTTCCTGTTCAACACCAACTCCCAGAGCCTATCCAAACCCATGTCCATTGAGTCAGTGATGCCATCTAACCGTCTTACCGTCGGTCGTCCCCTTCTCCTCCTGCCCTCAATCTTTCCCAGCATCAGGGTCTTTTCAAATGAGTCAGCTCTTCGCATCAGGTGGCCAAGGAATTGNTGAGAAAAGAGGAATATGAGTTCTTTCTCTCTGTGTTATTATGCTTATTCAGGGTAAAAGCTATTCCTATTTACATTTGGTACTATTACCATATTAAATGAAAACTTTTATTAATTCAGTAATATTTATAGAGTGCTTGATATCTGCCAGACACTATTTTAGGACTTGAGACTCCATCATTGAAAAAAAAAATATTAAGAATGGCAAAGTCAGATAAAAACACATTATAAAGTAAGGTATATGTATAAATGTGTTTGTATATGTAAATGTCTGTTAAGTGCTTCAGAAAAATTTTCTCACTAAAGAAAATAATGAAAAATAGTGTGTGTGTGTGTGTGTGTGTGTGTGTGTGTGTGTGTATATATATATATATATATGATTGATAGGCTATTTCATTCTTTGAAATATCTCAAAATTGATTTGTTTATGTGTACCAATGTATTTTTTATTTCATGCCAAATTATATTAAATGGACAATTTAAAGAATTACTAGTATTATAGTCTCAAAGTGAGCTTAACTCATATTTTACAAAACAGATTGGCTAGGTTCTGATGAATAGTTTAATTATTTATCCATACATACATGAACTATCTTTGCTTCTCTGAGGGCTCAGTTCAGTTCAGTTCAGTTGCTCAGTCATGTCTAACTCTTTGTGACCCCATGAACCGTAGCATACCAGGCCTTCCTGTTCAACACCAACTCCCAGAGCCTATCCAAACCCATGTCCATTGAGTCAGTGATGCCATCTAACCGTCTTACCGTCGGTCATCCCCTTCTCCTCCTGCCCTCAATCTTTCCCAGCATCAGGGTCTTTTCAAATGAGTCAGCTCTTCGCATCAGGTGGCCAAGGAATTGGACTTTCAGCTTCGACATTAGTCCTTCCAATGAACACCCAGGACTGATCTTCAGAATGGACTGGTTGGATCTTACAGTCCAATGCTGTCTAGGTTTGTCATAGCTTTTCTTCCAAGGAGCGAGTGTCTCTAGGCAAGAATAAAGTAGATTCTTTAGTGCTGAGCCACCAAGGAAGCCCTTAACAGAGCCTATAGTTATTTGAGAACCCTTATTTGCTCTTAATAGTGAATCTGCATGTAGCTAATGAGTTTTAGATCTCTGCCCATTGAAGTGACTGAGAAGGAGCTAGAAGTGTTGTATTGTCCTTATGTAGGAAGGAATACTGAGTTTGGTGGACGAATAAAGGGGAAAGCAAATCTGTACATGCAAATGAATCATAGTCTTATCTGTATCAGCCCTGACTGATATATCCTTCTAAGCACCACTGTTTCACAACTCTCCCTTTCAGGTATTTTTTTGCAAGACATCACAGAGTTCATCTGGGGCTAGGTTTTATTTTGGTATATTGTGAATGACCCTGAAATTTGTTTGTATTTTTCCTCATTACTGTAGATCTATGCATATATCTTTAAGAACATCAAATCTGTGAGACTGGAAGCACTGCTCTTATCCTTGCTAAGCATCGTGGTGCTTGTACTGGTTAAAGAGTTGAATGAACAGTTTAAGAGGAAAATTAAAATTGTTCTTCCTGTTGACTTAGTNAACATCAAATCTGTGAGACTGGAAGCACTGCTCTTATCCTTGCTAAGCATCGTGGTGCTTGTACTGGTTAAAGAGTTGAATGAACAGTTTAAGAGGAAAATTAAAATTGTTCTTCCTGTTGACTTAGTTTTGGTAAGTACAAAATGAACGTTTAACTTTCTTCTCTGCAATGCTTGCAACTGCTGTGGATAATGTGCGAAGGCACACCTCATTGTCCATAGTAACCCACAATTAGTCCTGCCTCTCATTAAAGCAGGACTAATTTGGCTACACATTCATGTAAAGACAGGAAATATTTTGAGTCAATAATTTAAAAGAAGCACACATGTTTCTAATTTTTGCAGAATTTCTCATATGCTTGTATATTTTCAGATAAATAAGAGAACATATAGCCTAAAATTTTAAATATGGAGACATTTTAAAAGATGAGACTCAAAAGATCTCTGGCATGATTCTCCATAAAGCAATAAAAAGTGAAACCACATCTTTTTGATATGGAATCTATATGCTACATAAAATGTGATCAGTCAACAAATGTGCGTTAATGGTTGATAGATTTATTATATTTACTGACCTAATTTTTCTTTGTTGAAAGGATATTCTCATAATTTTCACTGGCCAAGGCTGATTTTCTAAGATATTTTTGTTCCTGTACTTGGCAAAGTAACAAATTTTACTTTACTCCTAAGGCTTATGAAATTAAAAAACACATTTTGATTTTTTTTAACTTTACAATACTGTATTGGTTTTGCCATATATCAACATGAATCTGCCACAAGTGTACATAAGTTCCCACTCCTGAACCCGCCTCCCACCTCCCTCCCCATACCATCCCTCTGGGTTATCCCAGTGCACCAGCCCCAAGCATCCTGTATCCTGCATCGAACCTAGACTGGCGATTCATTTCTTATATGATTTTATACATGTTTCAGTGCCATTCTCCCAAATCATCCCACCCTCTCCCTCTCCCACAGAGTCAAAAAGTCNCAGCTTCAACATCAGTCCTTCCAATGAATATTCAGGACTAATTTCCTTTAGGATGGACTGGTTGGATCTCCTTGCAGTCAATGGGACTGTCAAGAGTTTTCTTCAACACCACGGTTCAAAAGCATCAATTCTTCGATAATCAGCTTTCTTTATAGTCCAACTTTCACATCCTTACATGACTACTGGAAAAATCATAGCTTTGACTAGATAGACCTTTGTTGACAAAGTAATGTCTTTACTTTTTAATATGCTCTCTAGGTTGGTCATAACTTTCCTTCCAAGGAGTAGTTCAGTTCAGTTCAGTTGTGTCTGACTCTTTGCCACCACATGAATTGCAGCACGCCAGGCCTCCCTGTCCATCACCATCTCCCAGAGTTCACTCAGACTCATGTCCATTGAGTCGGTGAGGCCATCCAGCCATCTCATCCTGTCGTCCCTTCTCTTCCTGCCCCCAATCCCTCCCAGCATCAGAGTCTTTTCCAATGAGTCAACTCTTCGCATGAGGTGGCCAAACTACTGGAGTTTCAGCTTTAGCATCAGTCCTTCCAAAGAACACCCAGGGCCGATCTCCTTTAGAATGGACTGGTTGGATCTTCTTGCAGTCCGAGGGACTCTCAAGAGTCTTCTCCAGCACCACAATTCAAATTCTTAGGCAACAGTTCTTTGG
>SJYW01034116.1:508142-534250 GCA_006410735.1 Raphicerus campestris
CACTCTCCACTTTCACTTTCATCAAGAGGCTCTTTAGTTCTTTGCTTTCTGCCATAAAGGTGGTGTCATCTGCATATCTGAGGTTATTGATATTTCTCTTGGCAATCTTGATTCCAGCTTGTACTTCCTCCAGCCCAGTGTTTCTCATGATGTACTCTGCTGCTGCTGCTGCTGCTGCTAAGTCGCTTCAGTAGTGTCTGACTCTGTGCGACCCCATAGACGGCAGCCCACCAGCCTTCCCTGTCCCTGGGATTCTCTAGGCAAGAACACTGGAGTGGGTTGTCATTTCCTTCTCCAATGCATGAAAGTGAAAAGTGAAAGAGAAGTTGCTCAGTTGTGTCCGACTCTTCGTGACCCCATGGACTTCAGCCCACCAGGCTCCTCCATCCATGAGATTTTCCAGGCAAGAGTACTGGAGTGCTGCATAGAAGTTAAATAGTCAGGGTGACAATATACAGCCTAACGTATTCCTTTTCCTATTTGGAACCAGTCTGTTGTTCCGTGTCCACTTCTAACTGTTGCTTCCTGACCTGCATATAGTTTCTCAAGAGTCAGGTCAGGTGGTCTGGTGTTCTCATCTCTTTCAGAATTTTCCACAGTTTGTTGTGATCCACACAAAGGCTTTGATATAGTCAATAAAGCAGAAGTAGGTGTTTTTCTGGAACTCCCTTGCTTTTTTTGATGATCCAGTGGATGTTGGCAGTTTGATTTCTGGTTCCTCTACCTTTTCTAAATCCAGCTTGAACATCTGGAAGTTCACAGTTCATGTATTGTTGAAGCCTGTCTTGAATAATTTTGAACATTACTTTGCTAGCATGTGAATGCAGCACTTTCACAGCATCATCTCACCTACAGTGAAATTCATGAGTATATACATGGATACTTTTGCCCCAGCACCCAAATTCCGAACACATCTCCACTTTTCACCCACACAACTGTCCCTTGTTCTTACTTGGACCATGCTGGAAGCAGAGACCTGGAGAAGGTATCTGGAAGCAGACTTTGGCAGGAAATTATAGATTCCTGGGAATTCAGTGTATGATCCAAAAATATGAGCCCAGGTTTGAGTTAGTCCCCTTGTCCCCACAAAACTCCCATTTTATGAGAAGAGTTACAGTTGGAAGATGGCAGATTAGAACCTTCTAAAGCACTATCTGAAAGACAAAGTTAGTGACTTAAGTTACTTAATTTTAATATTGGCTATGTGTATTGAACACCATGCATTCTTCCATTTTCAGTAAGGATTCAGCATCTTGTGGCTATGGTATATTTTCTTTTACAGCTCACAGTATTTTCTGATGATATAAATATTTCATGAAAATTATTAGCAATTGAAATGTATTAAGTGGCCTAGAAATTTTTGAATACATTAATACATCTGATTCCAACCTAATAGCCTGAATTTTTTTACTACTATTGTATTTAGAAAGTAAAATTATGTCATAATATTTATAAAGTTTGAAACTATTACCTTTAAAAAAATTCTCCAGTCTCCTTTGTTTTTTAACTCTATTTAATGTTTTAAGAAATATTATAAATTCAGTTAAATATCATCACAGAGAAGACAAATATATAGTAAAAATCCCTACAAAGTAATATTATTGGACATTGTTAGATATTCCTTATTTTGCTAGTGTGATTTTTTTATACCTTTTTTCTGACCATGTATATGGTAAATTTATACTTTAGGTAATTAGTGTGTTTCTTTTTAACAAAAAAGCATAGTATAGAAATGATTAAACAGATATCAAACTGATAGATAACCCTGTGAAATAACCAGTACCTATTAAATAATCAAAAGAATGAAGAGAATGTGAAAATGGATGGAAAACATTAAGGTAATATGACTGGTCAAAACAAATCCTGAACAGAATTCTGAACATACATTTTAAAGGGGACTGTGGATACTTGCAGAAAATACAAGGCCTTGCTTGCCATATGTCATACAATAGAGGTTCAGGCTCTTGAAACTCCAGGGAAGTAATTCAAAACATACTGGGATCAACACATTATTAACTAGCATATTTTTCTTCACGAAATAACAAAAGATCAAAATTTAAGATTATTCAAGGAGACTATAAATCATCAATTGCTAACCTACATTAGAAATATTGATGCAACATCTTAAACTCTTTGGTGACTACTCCAATGAAAGGAAAATGTTAGGTGTTGAAACATTCTTTCATATCATGAGAGACAAGTATTTAGTTTGGATTGTGGTATCTGTGTGTGTGCGCGCGCACACATACACACACACACAAACACACATTCGTATATTCTGTATTCTGCACCCCTTCAGAATCAGACATAATTGGGTTGCTATAATTGGAAAGGATATGATAAAAGTTGTATTATTGTAATGCCATTTAATTTTTGAGACTGCAGATTAAATGCTCTCAAATCTCAGAGGGATTTTTAAATTTACATATTTTCTTAGTTTTTAAAAATTTGTGCAAATACTATATTACTCTTGATAATCATGGAGCTCATGAGTAATGTTTGCTTTAAAAAATAGTTTTAAGATGTTTGAGAGACAGGAATAATTTTATTTTTCTCTTTTTCAAATGGAACCACACAGATGATTGCTGCATCTTTTACTTGTTATTGTACCAATATGGAAAACACATATGGATTAGAAGTAGTTGGTCATATTCCAAAAGGGTAATGTAGTCTTTTTTTCTTTCTCTCTTTCCTTTTGTTTGTTGATGGAGGAAGCAAATGGGGAATAGGTGGGTATGAATTTTATTTCTTTCATATATGGGACAAAATTCTAGTTAATTCAATTTTACAGTGATAGAAGCAGTTCACAATAAAGAAAAATAACTTCTTAAAGTGTATATCTATTATTTGAGAAGTTGATAACTATTTTTTACAGTATTGCTTCAAGTAAATGATTTGGAGATTATTAATACACATCATTTGAAAAAGAAAGCAGAACATTGAGTTTCCAAATTAGAGTCATGCTCTAGTCTTCCCTCTTCCACTCACACATTCCTATGACTATTTTTATTTCACTTAAAATATAGTAAATATACACAAGCATCATCTTAAATAGCAAACATATAGACATGAATGGTATGCACTGGTGAAAGAGAAAGTGGAACTAGAAATGAGAGCATGTTTCCCACCTGTCTTAAAGCCTTCCTTTGGACATGAAGAGAAGATTAACAAAAGGAAGACGTGTTCACCCTGAAAGCACACAATATTTTTCCAAATATAGCCTGAAAGAAAGCAACATCATCTTAGGGGAGAAAGAGGATGTCTTATGAATTATTCTCTTTTAATGGGCTGTGCTATACACCAATATTTATAGATTTGGGGCAAAATTAGAGTTGTTGGCTTCTCTATATTTTTATCTTCTACACATAGGCCAATAGTGATTATTGGAATCATCTTGTGTTTTCTGAAGGGTTCTCTACTTTACCTTCAAATTCAGTTTATTTTTTTATTCCTATAGGTTAATTTATCATTATTAATAATTGGGCAAGCTTGATTTTCATGAAACAAAATTTCTTATAGTTTTAAACACTTTTATGTGTATGTCTTTGGGCTTGTAATGGTACAAATCAACTTGACTTAGGGTTAAACTTGAGGGAGAGGGCAAAAAATACCATGCCTCTCCTTCATCTAGTCTACTTATCCTTTATTTTGAGTGACTTTTACAAACTCATCTTCTTAAAGAATCACAGAAAAAGTATGGCATTGATAAGAGATGGAGCTGAGGTTGAATCCCAGCTCTACTATAACTTTGTGATTAAGATACATTGTTTAGAATGTTTTCTTCCCTATACATTACACTCATGGTACTTGATCTGGAGATTGTGATAAAACTGCTACTGTGAAAGTGCTGAACATTCAGTTTACATGCTCAATACTATATCAATGTAAATTATTTCCCGCTTTTCTCCTGTTGTTGCCCCAGAGGGATTTTTCTTTAAAGAGAGAAGGTAAGTGTCACATAGCATCATCAGGGATAAATAACCAATGATACTTTGGCTCAAGTGGTTTAAAAAAAAAAAAAGACACTGACTGGGTATTAGTTGGAAGAAATATTTTAAACAGTTGTTTAAAACTGAGAAACAGAGTCGCACAAGCCTCTTAGGATGATCCAACAGAGGGCAGACAGAAGAAGTAGGAAGAACTACAATCCCGCAACTTCAAGACCAAAAACCACAACCACAGAAAGTTAATCAAAATGAAANAGAGAAGGTAAGTGTCACATAGCATCATCAGGGATAAATAACCAATGATACTTTGGCTCAAGTGGTTTAAAAAAAAAAAAGACACTGACTGAGTATTAGTTGGGAGAAATATTTTAAACAGTTGTTTAAAACTGAGAAACAGAGTCGCACAAGCCTCTTAGGATCATCCACCAGAGGGCAGACAAAAGAAGTAGGAAGAACTACAATCCCGCAACTTCAAGAACAAAAACCACAACCACAGAAAATTAATCAAAATGAAAACCAGAAGATTATGTTCCAGGTGAAGGAACAAGATGAAATCAAACTAAAAGAACAACTAAATGAAGTGGAGAGGGCAAGCTTCTGACAAAAGAGTTCAGAATGATAGTAAAGATGATCCAAGGTCCTGGGAAAAGAATGGAGAAGATGCAAGAAGTGTTTACCAAAGACCTAGAAGAGCTAAAGGACAAAGAAACAGAGATGAACAATCCACTAGAAGGAATCAACAGCAGGATAACTGAGGAAGAATGGGTAAGCGACCTGGAAGACAGAATGGTGGAAATCATCACAGCAAAGCAGAATATAGAAGAAAAGAATGAAAAGAAATGCAGACAGCCTAAGAGACTTCTGAGACAACACTAAATGCACCAGCATTCACATTATAGGGGTGCCAGAAGGTGAAGAGAGAGAGAAAGCACCTGAGAAAATATTTGAAGAGATAATAGCTGAAAACTTCCCTAACGTGGGAATGGAAATAATCAACCAAATCCTTGAAGTGCAGAGAGTCCTAGTTAGGATAAACCCAAGGAGGAATACACTGAGACACATAGCAATCAAACTGTCAACAATTTGAGACAAACATAAAATGTTAAAAGCAACAAGGGAAGAATGGCACATGCCCTTGTGTGTTTTATGTATTATTAGCTGATTTCTCAACCAAAACTCTACAAGTCAGAAAGGGATGGCGCCATGTATTTAAGGTGATGAAAGGGAAGAACTTACAACCAAGAATACTCTACCCAGCATGACTTTGTTCAGATTTGATGGAGAAATCGAAAGTTTTACAAACAAACAAAAATTAAGAAAATTCTCTAGCACCAAATCAGCTTTACAGCAAATGCTAAAGGAACTTCTCTAGGCACAAACTTAAGAAAAGGAAAAGACCTACAAATATAAACCCAGAACAATTAAGGAAATGGTAATAAGATCATACATATTGATACTTATCTTAAATGTAAATGGATTAGATGCACCAACCAAAGGCAATGGATTTATTGGGTGGATTAAAAAAAGACCCATATGTATGCTGTCTACAGAAGACCCACTGCAGACCTAGGGACACTGACAGACTGAGAATAAAGGAATGGGAGAATGTTTTCTACGCAAGTGGAAATTGTAATAAAATTGGAGCAGCAATACTCATTTCAGAAAAAGTAGGCTTTAAAGCAAAGGCTGTTGTAAGAGACAAAGAGGACACTACATAATGATCAATAATTCAATCCAAGAAAAAGATAAAACAACTATAAATATATATGCACCCAACATAGGAGCACCTCAAAACAGAACCCATTTGTAGTGCAGCAATGGAGATGCAGACATAGAAAAAAGACTTGTGGACTCAGTGGGGGAAGGAGAGGGTGGGACAAACTGAGANGCCACCTCATGCGAAGAGTTGAACAATTGGAAAAGACTCTGATGCTGGGAGGGATTGGGGGCAGGAGGAGAAGGGGACAACAGAGGATGAGATGGCTGGTTGGCATCATGGACTAGATGGACGTGAGTCTGAGTGAACTCTGGGAGATGGCGATGAACGGGGAGGCCTGGCGTGCTGTGATTCATGGGGTTACAAAGAGTCAGACATGGCTGAGTGACTGAACTGAACTGAATCATGGTGCATGATGTTTTTAATGTGTTGTTAGATTCTGTTTGCTGGAATTTTGTTCAGAAATTTTTCACCTATGTTCACCTTTGATATTGACCTGTAATTTTCNCAGACATGGCTGAGTGACTGAACTGAACTGAATCATGGTGCATGATGTTTTTAATGTGTTGTTAGATTCTGTTTGCTGGAATTTTGTTCAGAAATTTTTCACCTATGTTCACCTTTGATATTGACCTGTAATTTTCCTTTTTTGTGATGTCTTTTCCATCAGGGTAATGGTGGCCTTCTAGAATGAGTTCATTAGTGTTCCTTCCTCTGCAATTTTTGGGGAAGAATTTAAGAAGGAACAGCATTAACTCTTCTCTAAACGTTTGATAGAATTCACCTGTGAAGCCATGTAGCCCTGGGTTTTGTTTTCCATGTTTGAGATTGATCTGTTCGTATTTCTGTTTATTCCTTGTTCAGTCTTAGGGGTTGTGATTTTCTAAGAATTTGTCCATATTTTTCCAGGTTGTCCATTTTATTGGCATATAGTTGCTTGTAGTAATCTCTTACGATCCTTTGTATTTCTGCATTAGTCTGTTGCAACCTCTCACTTTTCATTTCTAATTTTGTTCATTTGATTCTTCCTTCTTTCTATCTTGATGAGTCTGTCTAATGGTTTATGGATTTTGTTTTTCTTCTCAAAGAACCGGTTTTCAGTTTTATTGATCTTTGGCATTTTTTCTTTCATTTCTTTTTTATTTATTTCTGTTCTCATCTTTATGATTTATTTACCTCTACTTACTTTCTGTGTGTTTCTTTTTTTGTTTGTNTAATGGTTTATGGATTTTGTTTTTCTTCTCAAAGAACTGGTTTTCAGTTTTATTGATCTTTGGCATTTTTTCTTTCATTTCTTTTTTATTTATTTCTGTTCTCATCTTTATGGTTTATTTACCTCTACTTACTTTCTGTGTGTTTATTTTTTTGTCTGTTTTTTTGTTCTTTTCCCAGTTGCATTAGTTTGTCTATTTGGTACTTTTTCTGATTTCATGAGATAGGATTACATTGCTATATACTTCCCTCTTAGAACTTCCCAATAGGTTTTCGGTCCTCATGTTTTCTGTGTCATTTGTCTGTAGGTATTTAAGAAATCTTTTTAGTAGCCTTTTGGCTGTTAAGAAGTGTATTATTTAAATCTCCATGTGTTCGCATTTTTTTTTTTTACACTTTCTTTCCTATTTTTAATAGCAACTGTTATAGCACTGTGGTCAGAGAAGATACCTGTTACAACTTCAATTTTTTTAAATTTAGTAAAGTGTGATATGTGACCCAAGATGTGACCTATCCTGAGAATGTTCCATGTGCACTTGAGCAGAAAGTGTATTCTTCTGTGTTGGATGGAATGCTCTGAAGATATCCATTAGGTTCATCTGATCTCATGTGTAATTTGCAGCTTGTGTTTCCTTATTAATTTTCTGCCTGGATGATCTGTCAATTGGTAGAAAAGTCCCCTACTATTATTGTTACTATTGATTTCCCTTTTATGTCTGTTAATGTTTGCTTTATGTATTGAGATGCTCCTATGTTGAGTGTGTGAATATTTACAGTTGTTCTATTTTCTTCTTGGATTGATAGCTTGATTATTATGTATCATCCTTCCTTACCTCTTGTAATGTTTTTTATTTTAAGGTATATTTGTCTGATATGCAAATTGCTACTCTGGCTTTCTTTTGATTTCCATTTGCCTGGAATACCATTTTCTATGCTCTCACTTTCAATCTGTGCCCCTAGGTCTGAAGTGTGTCTCTTGTAGAGAGCATCTACAGGGGTCTTGTTTCTGTATCCATTCAGCCAGTCTGTGTCTTTTGGTTGAAGCATTTACTCCATTTACATTTAAAGTAATTATTGGTATATATGTTTCTTTGGGCATTTTCTTAATTGTTTTGAGTTTATTTTTGTAGGTCTTTTCCTTCTCTTGTGTTTCCTGCCTTTAGAAGTCCGTTTAGCATCTGTTGTATAGCTGATTTGGTGGTGTTCAATTCTCTTGACTTTTGCTTGCCTGTAAAACATTAGGTTTCTGCCTCAAATCTGAATGTGATCCTTGCTAGGTAGAGTAATCTTGACTGTAAGTTTTTTCCTTTCATAACTTTAAGTCTAATCCTGCTACTCCCTTCTGGCCTGCAGAGTTTCTGCTGAGAGATCAGCTACTAACCTTATATGGGTTCTCTTTATTTTACCTGTTGCTTTTACCCTTGATGTTTTTAGTATTTTTTTCTCTGTGTGTAATTTTTGTTGGTTTGATTATAAGTGTCTCAATGTGTTTCTCCTTGNCTGAGAGATCAGCTACTAACCTTATATGGGTCTCTTTAGTTTACCTGCTGCTTTTACCCTTGATGTTTTTAGTATTTTTTTCTCTGTGTGTAATTTTTGTTAGTTTGATTATAAATGTCTCAATGTGTTTCTCCTTGAGTTTATCTTATGTGAAACTCTCTGTGCTTCTTACATTTGTTTGGCCATTTCCTTTCCCACGTTAGAGAAGTTTTCAATTATAATTGCTACAGAATGTTTTCTCAGGCCCTTTCTTTCTCTCTTCTTCTTCCGTTGTTGGTGTTCAGTCACTAAGTTGTATCCAACCCTTTGTGACCCCATGGACTTCTGCACACCAGGATTCCCTGTCCTCCAGTTTTGTGTGGATCTGTATATTCCCTTCCTTGTCCTGGTCAGGGACTCCTGCCAGTACTCAGCTGGTGTTCTGGAAGATCTTCTGCATCTGGAGATGCATTTCTGATGCATTCGTGGAGAGAGGTGTACTCCACATCCACCTAGTCCTCTATTCTTGCAGAGAGATTTCATCACAGGAATGCTGTAGAATAAGACTGTGAGGAACTTAGCAATCGGGAGAAAGATGAGCATACCAAAGGACCCATACATTCTGTCTCCTGTTCTCTTTCAGGGCATATGGGTCAGTACATACATATTTACAGTATGTTTTGCTGCCAATGTTGGGCTGCTGTTTGGTGTTGTGTGTACCACAGCTATCGTGATTGGTCGCTTCCCAAGGTAAGATATTATTTAAATGTTGTTTATTCTGACACAGCAGCAAAATATATGGTGTTGTCAGTTACTCTTATTTCTGTGGAATAGATAGTAATATAATCTCATGTTTTTAGATTTAGAGCTAGAAAGAGAATTTTTTTTATCTACATGTGATATATAACAATATTGGTCTTAATGGAGAAGAACTGGCCTTAATGGAGGAGAAATATTTTGTTATAGTTATAAAATAGAATATATAAAATCTATTAAAGTGAATAAATTAGCATCATAGCCATTTACTGCATTAGAGTTACTTTTTTATTTTTATTTTTTGATTAAGGGAATGTTTATGGTATCTAATGAGACACAAACCATATAGCAATGTAATAATTTGAAAAGTTAAATAACCTCAATAAATTTAACTTTTCTGAAGTTGTATTAATTTATCTACTTTTTCTACATAGCTTATTAAAAAGTACATTCTTTTTGTTTTTTACTAAACATCTATAAAGCCCTTCCATATTTTGGTTATTTTTCTGTTTTCTCAATGTTCACCATTTGATAAAGCTTCTACTCACATCTCATCCTTCTTTTGAAATTCTTTGTAAAATAATATATTCTTAAAAATGAAAGTTTTATCTCTATAGATTCAACCTTTATAGTCTATCAGTTCAGTTCAGTTTAGTTGCTCAGTGACATCTGACTCTTTTTGGCCCCATGGAATCCAGCATGCCAGGCCACCCTGTCCATCACCATCTCCTGGAGTTTACTCAAACTCATGTCCATTGAGTCAGGGATGCGATCCAGCCATCTCATCCTCTATCATCCCCTTTTCCTCTTCCTTCAATCTTTCCCAGAATCAGGGTCTTTTCGAATGAGTCAACTCTTTGCATCAGTGGCCAAAGTATTGGAGTTTCAGCTTCAGCATCAGTACTTCCAGTGAATATTCGGGACTGATTTCCTTTAGGTTTGATTGGTTGGCTCTCCTTGCAGTCCAAGGGACTCTCAAGAGTCTTCTCCAACACCACAGTTCAAAAGCATCAATTCTTTGGCACTCAGCTTTCTTCACAGTCCAACACTCACATCCATACATGACCACAGGAAAAACCATAGCCTTAACTAGATGGACCTTTGTTGACAAAGTAATGTCTCTGCTTTTTAGTATGCTGTTTAGGTTGGTCATAGCTTTTCTTCCAAGGAGTAAGCATCTTTTAATTTCATGGCTGCAGTCACCATCTGCAGTGGTTTTGGAGTCCAAGAAAAGAAAGTCTGTCATGGTTTCCATTGTTTCCGCATCTATTTCCCATGAAGTGATGGGACCGGATGCCATGATCTTAGTTTTTTGAATGTTGAGTTTTAAGTCAACTTTTTCACTCTCTTCTTTCACTTTCATCAAGAGGCTGTTTAGTTTTTCTTCGCTTTATGCCATAAGGGTGGTGTCATCTGCATATCTGAGGTTATTGATATTTCTCCTGAAAATCTTGATTCCAGCTTTTGCTTCATCCAGCCCAACATTTCACATGACCTACTCTGAATATAAGTTAAATAAGCAGGATTACAATATGCAGCCTTGGTGTACTCCTTTCTCAATTTGGAGCCAGTCCTTTGTTCCATGTCCAGTTCTAACCATTGCTTCTTGACCTGCATAAAAGATGGACAGGTCATAGTGGAGAGTTCTGACAAAATGTGGTCCACTGGAGAAGAGAATGGCAAACCACTTCCATATTCTTGCCTTGAGAACCCCATGAACAGTATGAAAATGCAAAAAGATATGACAGTGAAAGATGAACACCCCAGGTCAGTAGATGCCTTATATGCTACTGGAAGAGTGGAGAACTAACCCCAAAAAGAATGAAGAGATGAAGCGAAAGCAAAAACTGCCCAGTTGTGGATGTGACTGGTGATGGAAGTAAAGTCTGATGCTGTAAAGAGCAATATTGCATAGGAACCTGGTATATTAGGTCCATGAATCAAGGTAAATTGCAAGTGATCAAACAGGAGATGGCAAGAGTGAACATTGACATTTTAGGAATCTGTGAACTAAAATGGACTGGAATGGGCGATTTTAATTCAGATGACCATTACATCTACTACTGTGGGCAAGAATCCCTTAGAAGAAATGGAGTAGCCCTCATAGTCAACAAAAGAGTCTGAAATGCAGTACTTGGGTGCAGTATCAAAAATTACAGAATGATCTCTGTTTCCAAGGCTAACCATTCAATATTGTAGCTATCCAAGTCTATGCCCCAACCACCAATGCCGAAGAAGCTGAACAGTTCAATGAAGATGTACAAGACCTAACACCAAGAAAAGATGTCCTTTTCATCATAGGGGACTGGAATGCAAAAGTAGGAAGTCAAGATATACCTGGAGTAACAGGCAAGTTTGGCTTTGGAGCACAAAATGAAGCAGGGCAAAGGCTAACAGAGTTTTGCCAAGAGAACGCACTGGTCATAGCAAACACCCTCTTCTAACAACACAAGAGATGATTCTACACATGGATATCACCAGATGGCCAATACCAAAATCAGATGGATTATATTCTTTGCAGCTGAAGATGAAGAAGCTCTATATTCTCAGCAAAAAGAAGACTGGGAGCTGTCTGTGGCTCAGATCATGAACTCCTTATAGTCTCTCTCTCTCTCTCTCTGTATATATATACACATACACACACACATTATTATCTGATCCTATCTTGTTACTGATTCCCTCTTTCAGTTCACTTCAGTTGAGTTCAGTCGCTCAGTTGTGTCCGACTATCTGCGACCCCATGAATTGCAGCACTCCAGGCCTCCCTGTCCACCACCAACTCCCAGAATTTACCCAAACTTATGTGCATGGAGTCGGTGATGCCATCCAGCCATCTCATCCTCTGTCGTCCCCTTCTCCTCCTGCCCCTAGTCCCTTCCAGCATCAGGGTCTTTTCCAGTGAGTCAGTTCTTCCTATCAGGTGTCCAAAGCATTGGAGTTTCAGCTTCAGCATCAGTCCTTCCAATGAATATTCAGGACTGNTATCCTGAGAATGTTCCATGTGCACTTGAGCAGAAAGTGTATTCTTCTGTGTTGGATGGAATGCTCTGAAGATATCCATTAGGTTCATCTGATCTCATGTGTAATTTGCAGCTTGTGTTTCCTTATTAATTTTCTGCCTGGATGATCTGTCAATTGGTAGAAAAGTCCCCTACTATTATTGTTACTATTGATTTCCCTTTTATGTCTGTTAATGTTTGCTTTATGTATTGAGATGCTCCTATGTTGAGTGTGTGAATATTTACAGTTGTTCTATTTTCTTCTTGGATTGATAGCTTGATTATTATGTATCATCCTTCCTTACCTCTTGTAATGTTTTTTATTTTAAGGTATATTTGTCTGATATGCAAATTGCTACTCTGGCTTTCTTTTGATTTCCATTTGCCTGGAATACCATTTTCTATGCTCTCACTTTCAATCTGTGCCCCTAGGTCTGAAGTGTGTCTCTTGTAGAGAGCATCTACAGGGGTCTTGTTTCTGTATCCATTCAGCCAGTCTGTGTCTTTTGGTTGAAGCATTTACTCCATTTACATTTAAAGTAATTATTGGTATATATGTTTCTTTGGGCATTTTCTTAATTGTTTTGAGTTTATTTTTGTAGGTCTTTTCCTTCTCTTGTGTTCCTGCCTTTAGAAGTTCGTTTAGCATCTGTTGTATAGCTGATTTGGTGGTGTTCAATTCTCTTGACTTTTGCTTGCCTGTAAAACGTTAGGTTTCTGCCTCAAATCTGAATGTGATCCTTGCTAGGTAGAGTAATCTTGACTGTAAGTTTTTTCCTTTCATAACTTTAAGTCTAATCCTGCTACTCCCTTCTGGCCTGCAGAGTTTCTGCTGAGAGATCAGCTACTAACCTTATATGGGTCTCTTTAGTTTACCTGCTGCTTTTACCCTTGATGTTTTTAGTATTTTTTTCTCTGTGTGTAATTTTTGTTAGTTTGATTATAAATGTCTCAATGTGTTTCTCCTTGAGTTTATCTTATGTGAAACTCTCTGTGCTTCTTACATTTGTTTGGCCATTTCCTTTCCCACGTTAGAGAAGTTTTCAATTATAATTGCTACAGAATGTTTTCTCAGGCCCTTTCTTTCTCTCTTCTTCTTCCGTTGTTGGTGTTCAGTCACTAAGTTGTATCCAACCCTTTGTGACCCCATGGACTTCTGCACACCAGGATTCCCTGTCCTCCAGTTTTGTGTGGATCTGTATATTCCCTTCCTTGTCCTGGTCAGGGACTCCTGCCAGTACTCAGCTGGTGTTCTGGAAGATCTTCTGCATCTGGAGATGCATTTCTGATGCATTCGTGGAGAGAGGTGTACTCCACATCCACCTAGTCCTCTATTCTTGCAGAGAGATTTCATCACAGGAATGCTGTAGAATAAGACTGTGAGGAACTTAGCAATCGGGAGAAAGATGAGCATACCAAAGGACCCATACATTCTGTCTCCTGTTCTCTTTCAGGGCATATGGGTCAGTACATACATATTTACAGTATGTTTTGCTGCCAATGTTGGGCTGCTGTTTGGTGTTGTGTGTACCACAGCTATCGTGATTGGTCGCTTCCCAAGGTAAGATATTATTTAAATGTTGTTTATTCTGACACAGCAGCAAAATATATGGTGTTGTCAGTTACTCTTATTTCTGTGGAATAGATAGTAATATAATCTCATGTTTTTAGATTTAGAGCTAGAAAGAGAATTTTTTTTATCTACATGTGATATATAACAATATTGGTCTTAATGGAGAAGAACTGGCCTTAATGGAGGAGAAATATTTTGTTATAGTTATAAAATAGAATATATAAAATCTATTAAAGTGAATAAATTAGCATCATAGCCATTTACTGCATTAGAGTTACTTTTTTATTTTTATTTTTTGATTAAGAGAATGTTTATGGTATCTAATGAGACACAAACCATATAGCAATGTAATAATTTGAAAAGTTAAATAACCTCAATAAATTTAACTTTTCTGAAGTTGTATTAATTTATCTACTTTTTCTACATAGCTTATTAAAAAGTACATTCTTTTTGTTTTTTACTAAACATCTATAAAGCCCTTCCATATTTTGGTTATTTTTCTGTTTTCTCAATGTTCACCATTTGATAAAGCTTCTACTCACATCTCATCCTTCTTTTGAAATTCTTTGTAAAATAATATATTCTTAAAAATGAAAGTTTTATCTCTATAGATTCAACCTTTATAGTCTATCAGTTCAGTTCAGTTTAGTTGCTCAGTGACATCTGACTCTTTTTGGCCCCATGGAATCCAGCATGCCAGGCCACCCTGTCCATCACCATCTCCTGGAGTTTACTCAAACTCATGTCCATTGAGTCAGGGATGCGATCCAGCCATCTCATCCTCTATCATCCCCTTTTCCTCTTCCTTCAATCTTTCCCAGAATCAGGGTCTTTTCAAATGAGTCAACTCTTTGCATCAGTGGCCAAAGTATTGGAGTTTCAGCTTCAGCATCAGTACTTCCAGTGAATATTCGGGACTGATTTCCTTTAGGTTTGATTGGTTGGATCTCCTTGCAGTCCAAGGGACTCTCAAGAATCTTCTCCAACACCACAGTTCAAAAGCATCAATTCTTTGGCACTCAGCTTTCTTCACAGTCCAACACTCACATCCATACATGACCACAGGAAAAACCATAGCCTTAACTAGATGGACCTTTGTTGACAAAGTAATGTCTCTGCTTTTTAGTATGCTGTTTAGGTTGGTCATAGCTTTTCTTCCAAGGAGTAAGCATCTTTTAATTTCATGGCTGCAGTCACCATCTGCAGTGGTTTTGGAGCCCAAGAAAAGAAAGTCTGTCATGGTTTCCATTGTTTCCCCATCTATTTCCCATGAAGTGATGGGACCGGATGCCATGATCTTAGTTTTTTGAATGTTGAGTTTTAAGTCAACTTTTTCACTCTCTTCTTTCACTTTCATCAAGAGGCTGTTTAGTTTTTCTTCGCTTTATGCCATAAGGGTGGTGTCATCTGCATATCTGAGGTTATTGATATTTCTCCTGAAAATCTTGATTCCAGCTTTTGCTTCATCCAGCCCAACATTTCACATGACCTACTCTGAATATAAGTTAAATAAGCAGGATTACAATATGCAGCCTTGGTGTACTCCTTTCTCAATTTGGAGCCAGTCCTTTGTTCCATGTCCAGTTCTAACCATTGCTTCTTGACCTGCATAAAAGATGGACAGGTCATAGTGGAGAGTTCTGACAAAATGTGGTCCACTGGAGAAGAGAATGGCAAACCACTTCCATATTCTTGCCTTGAGAACCCCATGAACAGTATGAAAATGCAAAAAGATATGACAGTGAAAGATGAACACCCCAGGTCAGTAGATGCCTTATATGCTACTGGAAGAGTGGAGAACTAACCCCCAAAAGAATGAAGAGATGAAGCGAACGCAAAAACAATGCCCAGTTGTGGATGTGACTGGTGATGGAAGTAAAGTCTGATGCTGTAAAGAGCAATATTGCATAGGAACCTGGTATATTAGGTCCATGAATCAAGGTAAATTGCAAGTGATCAAACAGGAGATGGCAAGAGTGAACATTGACATTTTAGGAATCTGTGAACTAAAATGGACTGGAATGGGTGATTTTAATTCAGATGACCATTACATCTACTACTGTGGGCAAGAATCCCTTAGAAGAAATGGAGTAGCCCTCATAGTCAACAAAAGAGTCTGAAATGCAGTACTTGGGTGCAGTATCAAAAATTACAGAATGATCTCTGTTTCCAAGGCTAACCATTCAATATTGTAGCTATCCAAGTCTATGCCCCAACCACCAATGCCGAAGAAGCTGAACAGTTCAATGAAGATGTACAAGACCTAACACCAAGAAAAGATGTCCTTTTCATCATAGGGGACTGGAATGCAAAAGTAGGAAGTCAAGAGATACCTGGAGTAACAGGCAAGTTTGGCTTTGGAGTACAAAATGAAGCAGGGCAAAGGCTAACAGAGTTTTGCCAAGAGAACGCATTGGTCATAGCAAACACCCTCTTCTAACAACACAAGAGATGATTCTACACATGGATATCACCAGATGGCCAATATCCAAATCAGATGGATTATATTCTTTGCAGCTGAAGATGAAGAAGCTCTATATTCTCAGCAAAAAGAAGACTGGGAGCTGTCTGTGGCTCAGATCATGAACTCCTTATAGTCTCTCTCTCTCTCTCTCTGTATATATATACACATACACACACACATTATTATCTGATCCTATCTTGTTACTGATTCCCTCTTTCAGTTCACTTCAGTTGAGTTCAGTCGCTCAGTTGTGTCCGACTATCTGCGACCCCATGAATTGCAGCACTCCAGGCCTCCCTGTCCACCACCAACTCCCAGAATTTACCCAAACTTATGTTCATGGAGTCGGTGATGCCATCCAGCCATCTCATCCTCTGTCNCTCCTTTTCCTATTTGGAACCAGTGTGTCATTCCATGTCCAGTTCTAACTGTTGCTTCCTGACCTGCATATAGGTTTCTCAAGAGGCAGGTCAGGTAGTCTGGTATTCCCATCTCTTTCAGAATTTTCCATTTTATTCCCTCTTTACTTCCTGTATTTTACACATGATTTCTGAAATACCATATACTTTCTAGCTTTTTCCCTTCTTGCTCACTCTTTTTGTCAATTCACCTCCTACGCCTTAAAAATATGATTACTGGGAGTCCAGGTGAGATAAATCACCTTTTAAAAATCTCAGTTTAGATGTCTGTGCTGTTACTTTCCAGAGAAGGCAATGGCACCCCACTCCACTACTCTTGCCTCGAAAATCCCATGGACAGAGAAGCCTGGTAGGCTGCAGTCCATGGGGTTGCTAGAAGATGGACACAACTGAGCGACTTCCCTTTCACTTTTCACTTTCATCATTGGATAAGGAAATGGCAGCCTACTCCAGTGTTCTTGCCTGGAGAATCACAGGGATGGGTGAGCCTGGTGGGCTGCCGTCTATGGGGTCACACAGAGTCGGACACGATTGAAGTGACTTAGCAGCAGCAGCAGAAGCTGTTACTTTATTTCTGACGGTCCCAGAGAGATACACATTTACTAGTGTCTTATGAACAGTTGGAATGTAGCATGGAAACCACTCTGGATACTTTCTAAGTGTTATAATAAAGTGAGTCATCCTTTTTACTTTGTTGTGGTTAATGTAGTAACTTGGAAATTATGTTTTATATATGCTTTCATTCTAGAGCAAAGACTCTGAGTACAAAAAATACGAAAGAGATGGAATTTAAAGTGAAGACAGAAATGGATGATGTAAGTTTAGTTCCCTTTTCCTTTGTGTAATTAATAATTTTTGTAGGTCAGATAGTTTCCAGGTGTGAGAAGCAGATAAATTACTAGTTTTACAATGATACTTTTATTTTTGAATAGTTTGAACTTTTNAATGGATGATGTAAGTTTAGTTCCCTTTTCCTTTGTGTAATTAATAATTTTTGTAGGTCAGATAGTTTCCAGGTGTGAGAAGCAGATAAATTACTAGTTTTACAATGATACTTTTATTTTTGAATAGTTTGAACTTTTAAAGTGTATCTGACCACTGCATATATGGCAGTCAACATGCAACAGATCAATAGAGCAACAGAAATCTTGCGTCAGCATTCAAAGGAGAGAATAACATGGCACATATAGATACAGTAGAGTCACGGTCCAGCTCAGCTCAGTTATTGGAAACCCCTTTTCCATTTGACGTGTCTGTTAGTTTGTGTGTGTGTCACTTGGTCGTGTCTGACTCTTTGCGACCTCATGGACTGTAGCCCGCCAGACTCCTCTCTCCATGGAATTCTCCGAGAATACTGGAGTGGTTTAAAATTTCCTTCTCCAGGTGATTTTCCTGACCCAGGGGTCTCCTGCATTGCAGGCAGATTCTTTACCATCTGAACTCTAGGGAAGTCCCGGCTATTAGTTTAGGTTGACATATAACAGTCAACCTAAACTAATAGTGTATTCCAAATTAAATGATAGCGGAAGATGGGGAGTGGGGAAGGGAATAAAGAAAAGTGGGATCATGGTATTTTGGTAACACAGTCAATGAATCTTATTATCAGCAGAGTGTAATTAGCGACTCTAGGCTTGGTTTCTTGCACAGTGGACACTTTTTAAAGGAAATAACTTATATAAATTATCTCACCCTCAGGTGGCGCTAGTGGTAAAGAACTCACCTGCCCAGGCAGGAGACGTAAGAGATCCAAGTTCGATCCCTGGGTCTGAGATTCCCTGGAGGAGGGCATGGTAACCCAATCCAGTATTCTTCCCTGAAGAATCCCATGGACAGAGGAGCCTGGCTGGCTACAGTCCATAGAGTTGCACTGAGTCAGACACGACTGAAGTGACTTAGCAGGCACTCACGCAATCCATGTTTAGGCAGGCCAATTGTGTTTGAATTCTAGCTTCTTATTCTGAAGGACAACACCAGTGAAGAAAGAAAATGTTGAATGAAATTCTCGTCAGTTAAAAAAAATTGGCCTTACTTTGAAACTGCTTTGTGATGCTCGACTAACCTTTTTTATCTTTTTTTTCATTTTTACTTGTTTTAATACCTCATGATTGTCCTCAGAACAGACAGAACTAAACTCTTACCAAAAGGATCAATGTCAGGGTATTTCTAAGTAGACTGAAAGTAAAAAGTAAGCAACAGGAGTCCTTCTCTGACCCCCAGGGAAATGGCTTGTGTTTTTAACAAGCATGGAAAGATTTGCTTCATAGAAAGCTATCACAGTTCTATGACGGTGTCCCAGACTCAAGTTTTCCACCAGTGTTACCTTTCTTTCTTTCCTGTCTCTTTCTTTCCTTCCTTTAAAATTCTCAGGTGCCAAGTCCTAGACTGACTCAGGCCTCTGTGTATCCACCCCACACGTGCAGCTGTGTACCATTGCCTTGACATTCTTAGCTTTGAAGCAGAATTCAAGTTTGACTGTTTTTCAGTTTAAAGATATCTCATTAATAAATTGTACCTAGTCCATACCTTCTCCTCAAGCTAAATGTGTGAGGAAATGAATAGGGGATTTGCAGGAAGATGAAAGTGCCTCAGTTTCTCCACGTCTTGTACTTGATTTATTCCAGTCTAGTTACCTACCCGAATAATAATCATGTCACAGGAAATCTTAATTTTATTAGAACATTGCACCTCCCTGGTTATTTAATGTTTTGTATCAAAACTAAGAGGGAAAACACTAAGAGAAAGACTTGAATATGAACTGTTAGGTGGAGTTTTTAGCTAACGTCAAGTGTAATGGTGATCTGTCCCTCCCCTCTCCCTCTTCTTTTTCAGGTGAAACAATTTGAAAGGTCTCTTTCCACTCAGGGACTTCAGCTCTATCGAGAATTTCTTTTCTGGCCCAACTCCATTCTTTAATAAATGCCTATCTTTAAAAAGCAGACTAACTCAAAACATACTGGCGCGATCATATGGTGAGATTAATGAGACAATCTAAGATGCGGGGGCTTTGTCATAACTAAACACAACAGGCCGAATTTTGTCTTGTAAGAGATTTCCTCTTTATTAAAAGTTCCTTGGGTAACATAAAGGCTTTTATTTTCTTGAATTGTTTAGTTATGGCAAATCTCCTCACTTTCTAGAGCTTAAACAGTTATGTAGCTATAGAAACTTTTTGAGGTTATCCGGTTTAAAAATGTACCTGCTCTAGCTCTCACGATTCCAGTAGGGGAAGGAGGAGGAGGCAATGAGCAGAGTCGTTGGGGGTGCTGGGGGTGCGGCTGTTGTTTCTGCAACCGCTGCAGCACCATCTCTGCGCTGCTGGGATGGGAAAGAAAGTGAGGATCCCGGTGGAGCCAGCGGCAGTGCTGCTGCGGGAGGGTGGGCGTCAGAAGGCGATGGAGGGTCTAGATGGACAACACTGGCAGCATCATCCAATGGCTGCTGCAAGAGAGGGCCCAAGCCTGGCACAACGCCCAGCCACAGGGGCATGGAATCAGAGCACTGTGCTTGCTAAAGTCCTGAGAGAGCTTTCTCAGTTGGCCTACTGTCCTAGTAGGACTGAAAGCACCATTCAAACTATAAGGTGACATCCATGGGCAATCCTATATGCTTTGCTGTGACTTTCTGAGGACAGTGGTTTCCCTCCAAAAGTAATTACTTGTTTCTTGGGGCCTATGTGAACAAGGGAAAGCAGTCATTGGACACTCTATGCCTCTTACTGGCTTACAAAATCAAATATCTTTAGATTGTTTTCTTCTCAGAGGAAACCACAAATGTGACAATATCAGTAGAATTTAGTGATTTTATGATGAATTAAAAGAAGATATAACATTAAAGTATGGAAAACTTTCGCAGACTACTTTAATTGTTTATGGATAGCAGTCATCCCAGATAAGAAAACATTCTGCTGTCATGGAGGTTTATCACCAGATCTCCGATCTGTGGAGTGGATTTGGTGAATTATACAGCTAATCGATGACTTAGATCAAGATTGTCTTTGTGACCTTTTGTGGTCTGAACCTGATAAGGATGTTTTTGGCTGGTGTTTGAAAATGACAGAGGGTCGTGCTTTGCACTTGGTGCAGAAGTGGTTGCAAATTTCTCCATAAGTGTGATTTGGATCTTGTATGTAGAGCCTGTTGACGATGGATAGACGTTTTTTGCAAAGAGACGGTCAGTCTGTCTTCTTCATCCAGTTGTGTGGAGAGCTTGACAAAGTAGGTGCCATGATGAGTGTGGATGAGATGCTAATGTGTTCTCTTCAGAATTTACAGCCTGCAGAGAAAAAGAAGTCAAGTGCCCCAAGACCTGAAATACCTCCAAGGGCTATGATCACAAAGCAAGCAAAGAAATAAATGTCATTTTGACACTGCCTAGTCGGGCCTTGTAACATATATAGCTTTTATCCTTAAAGCTGTAATGTGTACTGGTCAGCTTACTTAAATAATGTTTTTGGGCCCCTGTTCCAGTTTTTACTTTATCAATAGTATTTGTTGATTTTAACAGCAAATAAAAGATTCCCCACCCTCAAGGAAAGATGCTTTATTTTGTTTAGTTCTCTGCTCCTTTGGCAAACAATGTTAGTGATAGTGCCAAAGCTGTGCACCCCAGGACAGCCAAAGCTGTGCACCCAGGACAGTTTATCCTGACTCAGGGATGAGTATACAACTGATCTTTCTTGAAATTTGGTGCAGCTCATGAATAATGTAAATATCCATTTTCTTTAGGATCTAAAGAGAGATCTAGGGTGCCCAGCGTATACATGCTATTGTCATAAAACGCATACTGTTGGATACAAAACACTGTGAAACTTTTTGTTTGCTTGCTTCAAAGAAATTGCTCTTTTTCTTGTCTTGTCACGTACACACTAGTTTTTAGAGTTATCAAAGTTAAGAATAACTTTCAACCTTGCCAGCATCACTTGTATGTATAGTTAATTAAAGTACACTTTCCCTGTGATAGACTTAAATGATAATTAAAGCCATTATTTTAAATGTTTGTGATTCTTTCCTAAAACCAAAGTTTCTATTGAAATATATATGGACACTCTCCTAAGTACAAGGTGACATGACTGTGTATCCCTGACACCTTCTTGGGGATTCAAAATAGGTATTTAAGTTTGAATAGCAATTAATAACATACGGCTGTTTACACTACTAATGATTAAAGTTAATAACATTTTGTAGGATTTTCAGTCTATTCATTAAGTAATCTTTTTACAGTTACATCAGGCCTGAACTGTCCATTCAGAAAGCTTCAATTCATAAAAACAATGCTGTTCTGTATGTGTGAGTGATTGTGCTGTCTTTGGCCTACATTCTTTATTCTGTGGTGAAGTTGAAGCTTGTAAGTCAAAACAAAGAAACTAACTTAGTATCCACCAGTTTACACAGAACTCACAGTATCTATGACTTTTTAAAACTAATCTCTGTTGTAAAAAAAGGAAAGCAGTTTCAACAGATGAGCATGTGCAATACCATGTGGGAAAAATGAATTCAGACTTCTTTAATGATGAACTTGTTTAAAAAGATTACCTACTTTAGAAAACAAGGAAGCTAAGAGAAGTTAAATGACTTATCCCAATTCACATTATCTATTATTTTCCAGTCTTTCTCTCTCTGTCTGAATGTGTCTGCAGGAGTACTGCTTTATTTAGTTGGTAAGGAATTGCCATTTCATAGAGCTTCCGTTTCTCTCAGTTTCTAAGATAGACCCCTGCTGCAGAGGTCATGGTGCTGTGCTGGGCTCAGTCGCTCAGTCGTGTCCGACTCTTTGTGACCCCATGGACTGTAGCCCACCAGGTTCCTCTGTCCATGGGGATTCTCCAGGCAAGAGGAGTGGAGTGGTTTGCCATGCCCTCCTCCAAGGGATCTTCCCAACCCAGGAACTGAAGCCAGGTCACCTGCATTGCAAGTGGATTCTTTACCATCTGAGACACCAGGGAAGCCCACAGGTCATGGCAAAGATGGTATTGCCAGGAAGACCTGGGCAAATGGCTGCAGCAGACAAATTTTGTATTGAAGTTTTTCCTTCTCCATTTCTTCATGTCTTTTCTACCTCCTGGCAATCCAATATAATCTAGGCCTGCCCAAAGTGAAATTACCTTCCTGATAATACCTCTTGGTTTCTTTCTCCCAATTAGAACTATCAGTCACTTGTAAGGTGACTTCCAGGTAAAGGAAGGTTACATCATTATGAGGTAAATGATTGACAGTTGACCTTTCAGGCCATATTTCATTTTAAAAGATATAGGATGGCGAGGTAAAGGAATTTTAAATTTCTGGATTGAGTGGAAGAGGTACTTTTAGGAGGATAAGTCTTTCTGATACTCTTTGGATAGTCTTTTGCCTCCCCACAACTCAGTAGGAATAAGGGGTATTTTCTGAAAGGCTACAGACTTATCTAATGATTGCTGATGTTTCTTAGTAAAGAAGTACATATTTTCCTTGAGATGTATGGTAGTATATGTAATCCTCCAAAAATTTTTAATAATGAAAACATAAGCAAAGAAATTGTCAGTCATGATTGAGTGACATTTGTACTTACAGGGTTTCAATTCATTGTAGGATTTATTTCATCCAGAACTCTGAATCTATTCATTTGTTTCCTCTAAAAGGAAACCCTGCAGCGGGTGAAAATTATCTCAGTAAACAACCCGCTCGTTTTTCTGAACGCAAAGAAGTTCCATAATGATATAATGAACATAATCCAAAAAGAAAATACTGGAAACCAACCACTTGATGAAATCAGAAAGGTAAGGTCAACTCTTTGGATTATATTATGCTACAGGTGATCCTATATCTTGATACCCCAAAAAGGAATCAGGTAAATATAATACATTATAGAAATGTTGAGAGGCCTCTTCCCTCAGTAAAATCTTAAGTTATAATTTTTATTTGGTTTGTAGTTAGCCTTTAGGTAACCACTCGTGTTCGCTCACTTGCTCATTCACTCCTCAGTTCAGCAAATATGTGAAGGACGTGTGTTTTGTGCAGTCCTGTGCTTAGTCACTTAGTTGTGTCTGACTCTTTGCGACCCCAGGCTCCTCTGTCCATGGACTTCTCTAGGCAAGAATACTGGTGTGGGTTGCCATGCCCTCCTCCAGGGGACTTTCCCAACCCAGGGGTCGAACCCAGGTCTCCCACATTTCAGGCAGATTCTTTACCAGCTGAGCCACAAGGGAAGCCTGTGTACTAGGTGCTATAACCCTGGGAGGAATAAATAAGACAATTCACTTAAATTAAGAATATTTTACCAAGAGAAAGAAGAGTCAGGTTTACCTCTACAAGAGAATATAGTAGATGACTCAAAGAGGTATAAACTGTCGGCCTCATTATGATAACATTGTCTTAAATTGCCATCATTTTTTATCTCCACAAATTATNTCAGGAAGATCTCCTGGAGGAGGGCATGACAACCCGCTCCAGTATTCTTGCCTGGAGAATCCCATGGACAGAGGAGCCTGGCGAGCTATAGTCCATAGGGTGGCATAGAGTCGGACAGGACCGATGCGATTTAGCACACATGCTTTATTTAGATTTGCTTAGTTCTACCTGATATCCTTCCTCTGTTCTAGAATTCCATCCAGTATATCATGTTACATTTAGTTGTTCTGTCTCCTTATTTTCCTCTTGACTTGACAGTTTCTTTGGCTTTCCCTTTATTGAATGGTCTTGACAATTTTGAGTAATACTGGTCAGATATTTGGTAGAATGCCCCTCTATTGGAATTATCTCTTATTTTTCTTGTGATAGCACTAGGAATATGGCGGTTTTTTAGGAAGAAAACTATAGAGGTGAAGCGCCATTTTCATCACATTTGTATCAAGGGTACATAATATCAACATTAGTTCTCACTGTAGATAGTAAGCTTGATCTTCTGGATGAAGCAGTATTTGTCAGGTTTCCCCCCTATAAAATTACTTTATTTCCCCTTTTGCATGCTGTACTCTTTGAAAGCGAGTCACTGTGTGCAACTTGTATTTAGGGAATGTGAAGGCATGCTCCACCTTCTTGAGGGTTGAGTATTTATATAAATAATTTGAAATTATTCTGCAGAAGAGGTTTCAGACAAGGTATTTNTTTGAAAGCGAGTCACTGTGTGCAACTTGTATTTAGGGAATGTGAAGGCATGCTCCACCTTCTTGAGGGTTGAGTATTTATATAAATAATTTGAAATTATTCTGCAGAAGAGGTTTCAGACAAGGTATTTTTAAGAGGAGAGAAAGGAAACTCACATTCATTGGCTGTGTTTCAGGGGCTCGTCTCTTTACCTGGGTTATCTAATGTATTTGTCATCAGCCCCATGATATAACTGACTATCTGAATGTTATTTAAAAAAAAAGATTGAGACTTAGAAATGTAAAATAACCTGGGGACAATTATTTGATAACTGCCAGAATCAGACTTAAAGTATAGAAGCTGCGCCAGTGGGTGCAGTACCAGTGGCTTCCCAGGTAGCGCTAGGAGTAAAGAACGCCTGCCAGTGCAGGAGACTTAAGAGACACGGGTTCAATCCCTGGATAGGGTTTGATCCCTGGGTTGAGAAGATCCCTTGGAGAAGGGCATTGCAACCCACTCAAGTATTGTTGCCGGGAGAACCCCATGGACAGAGGAGCCTAGTGGGCTACAGTCCATAGGGTCGTAAAGAGTTAGACATGACTGAGCGACTAACACACCCAGTGGGTATTAAGAAGGGAAATTGATATTCTATGGTCACCCTCCAAGATGAAAACTGATTTAATGGGAAAGTAGTATAATGTAGCAGTTTGGAGCAAGAGGTACAGAGTTGAAAGACATGAACTTAGGTTTTAACTTAATTCTTGCTAGCTTTATGACTTTGGTCAAACTATTTAACCATTTCAATCATTAGAAGTCTTTCAAATTAAAAATTTTTCCGACTTTCATGTGGAAAATGATGTCAGTAACTTCATAGGATTATTCTGAGAATTAAATGATTAATGTAAAGTTCTTAGTATACAGTAAGTACTCAAGCAATAACAATTGCTATCACCATGAACAGTAATAACAATGACATTTTTGAGAAATATATAGCATGTTTTAATTTTAAAGGCATCAATTATTTTTAATTTCAAAAAATTTAATTGTGGGATATGAAGTCATTTTCATTCTCCAGAATTTCCATAAATTGGAACTTTTTTCCTTGAACATTTCATGAAGCTTCAGATGAACAGCTAATTTTTAAAAAAATTATTTATTTTTATTGAAGTACAGTTTATTTACAATGGTTTGTTAGTTTCAAGTGTACAGCACAGTGATTCAGTGACATATGTATCTTTTTTTTCCTGATTCTTTCCCTTATAGGTTATTGCAAAACACTGAGTATAGTTCCCTGTGCTTTACAGTATGTGCTTGTCGCTTATCTATTACTGAGCGACTTCACTTTCACTTTTCACTTTCGTGCATTGGAGAAGGAAATGGCACCCCACTCCAGTGTTCTTGCCTGGAGAATCCCGGGGAAGGTGGAGCCTGGTGGGCTGCCGTCCATGGGGTCGCGCAGAGTCGGACACGACTGAAGCAACTTAG
>SJYW01034116.1:538942-583554 GCA_006410735.1 Raphicerus campestris
TACTCAAGCAATAACAATTGCTATCCCCATGAACAGTAATAACAATGACATTTTTGAGAGATATATAGCATGTTTTAATTTTAAAGGCATCAATTATTTTTAATTTCAAAAAATTTAATTGTGGGATAAAAAGTCATTTTCATTCTCCAGAATTTCCATAAATTGGAACTTTTTTTCTTGGACATTTTCCTGAAGCTTCAGATGAGCTAATTTTTTAAAAAATTATTTATTTTTATTGAAGTACAGTTTATTTACAATGGTTTGTTAGTTTCAAGTGTACAGCACAGTGATTCAGTGACATATGTATCTTTTTTTTCCTGATTCTTTTCCCTTATAGGTTATTGCAAAACACTGAGTATAGTTCCCTGTGCTTTACAGTATGTGCTTGTCGCTTATCTATTACTGAGCGACTTCACTTTCACTTTTCACTTTCGTGCATTGGAGAAGGAAATGGCACCCCACTCCAGTGTTCTTGCCTGGAGAATCCCGGGGAAGGTGGAGCCTGGTGGGCTGCCGTCCATGGGGTCGCGCAGAGTCGGACACGACTGAAGCAACTTAGAAGCAACCTAGCTAGCAGCAGCTGTGTGTGTTTGTTAATCGCAGACTCCTCATTTATCACCCCCCCGCCCTTTTCCCCCTGGTAGCTGTAAATTTGTTTTCTAGTCTGTGAGTGTGTTTCTGTTTTGTATGTAAGTTCCTTTGTATCATTTTTTTGGATTGCATTCCCTGTGTAAGTGATATTATATATTTATCTTTCTCTGTCTCACTTACTTCATATTACTCAGCCATAAAAAATACAATAATGCCATTTATAGCAACACGCATGGACCTCATCCTAAATGAATAGCTGACTTTTGTATAATATGAAATACGTATTTGGTGGCTCTCTCTTTGAGTTCTGTGTTAATAAGGTTAATTTCTGATTGGACACATATATGAAAAACATGTAAATGTTCACTTCTTGATGAAAAGAAGTCAAAACAATCTTGCAGAAAATGTTCTGAAAAAGAGAGTCTGACTTGATAAATTATCAACTGAGCTATCATAAACTTCGAGCTAACTTATGATTTACATTTGTTGTATTTATCATTCTGAAGAAAAAGCTAGAGAAAATAATTATTGGAGGCTATTTGTTGTTGTTGCTATTGTGGAGAAAAGAATGATGTTCTTTTTTAGGGACAGAAATGAGTTTTTATAATGTTATTCATCTTTTTATGTGTTTTTATTTCAGTATGAACACAGCACATTGGTCAATTCTCTGAGTGGCGTTTGCAATGGTGAGTTGCTACTGCTGCTGCTGCTAAGTCGCTTCAGACATGTCCGACTCTGTGCGACCCCGTAGACGGTAGCCCACCAGGCTCCCCCCTCCCTGGGATTCTCTAGGCAGGAACGCTGGAGTGGGGTGCCATTTCCTTCTCCAATGCATGAAAGTGTAAATTGAAAGTAAAGTTGCTCAGTTGTTTCCGACTCGGCGATCCCATGGACTGCAGCCCACCAGGTTCCTCCGTCCCTGGGATTTTCCAGGCGAGAGGCCTGGAGTGGGGGGCCATGGCCTTCTCGAATGGTGAGTTAGCATAAAGGAAGTGAAGCGTTCTGACTTGACTACAGAACCGAAGCTGAAGCCCCGGCCTCCTGGCGGCCTCCTGCCCCCGTCCCGGCCCCCTTGCCCCCTTGTCTGCCTCCGCGTTCCTCCCAGCCTCTCGCCTGTTCTGCCCGCCTGGCCGTTTCCCTCCCTTCCTCCTCCTCTCCTCGGCTCCTACTCTGTCCTCCCATTCCTCCCTCTTCTCTTCTATGTCTTCCTCCTCACACTCCTAACTTATTTTAGAGATTAAGTTCAGATGTGTCAGCGTACAAAGGAGGAAGGTATTCGTTATGAGGCATTAAATGAATACCTGAAACACTTAAATTAATGGTATTTTTTAAAATGGAAGGAAATACAATGTCCATCGATCAGAATACACAACGTTGAAAAGATGTCAGTTCTCAAGTTTTGTTATAGATATAAACTGAGCCACAATTAAAATTCTGATAGGATGTTTGAATGGCGGTTGATAAACTCATTCTAAATTTTGTACAGAACTCAAATGGCCAAGAAGAGGCACAGCTGTTGAACTATATGAACAAGAGGGGGAGCTTGTTTCCTTATGCATGTATCAATGTGTTATAAAGCCCTGATCATCGGTGCAGTGTGCTACTGGTTCAGAGATAAATGAACAGGTCGACAGGACAGAGCAGAGAACACAAAAGAGAGGAAAAGCACACGTATATTGGTGCTTTACTTGTGACAAATGTGGCGCTGCAGAGCAGTGAGCAAAAGACTGTCACTAATACACAATGAGGCAATCGCACACCCACGATGAATGGAATTAGACCTGCATGCTGCCCCGTCCCGTCCCAGCCCCCAGTCATCCCAGCTCAAAGTCCTAAGAGTGCCAGACAAACTAGAAATTTAAAAGAAAATATAGGAGAATATGTGCAAGAAATGTGAAACAGTATCATTAAACGTCACTGGATTATGAAGAGTTTTGTTTACCAAATGTCATCATATGAAGCACGAAAAGGTAAGCCAGGGTAAAAGAAGACAGACGTAATTTATAAAATGGAGAAGGAGTAAAAATGGCAGATGACTTGTTAGAAAAATGCGCAAGAGGCATGGACAGGTATTCCACAAAAAGAGACATTTTCAAATTTACTAATAAGCATATGCAGCTATGCTTACTTAAACTCACTGATGTTATTCATAATACTTGAGGAAATATAGATTAACTTTGCAATAAATAACACAATATATATGACTGATAGTTTTTAAAATCTGAAAATACCAAGTATTGGTGAGTATTTAGAGCAACAAAAAGTCTCTTGAAATGCTAGTGGGAGTGTAAACTGTAGCAACTACCTTGGAAAACAGTTTGGTAATATATAAATTTGAAGATACACAAGATACACAAACCAGCAGTTCCACACCCAGTTTACATTCTAACAAGGTACATAAACAAGAATGTTCAAACAGTATTGTGTTTATCCAAACCTGGAAGCAATTTGTATTTCCAAAAAAAAAAAAATAGCTGGTATGTATAAGTATGGAATATTTATACATTTGAATTTTTAGTTGATATATTTATTATATGGTACTGCTGCTGCTAAGTTGCTTCAGTCGTGTCCGACCCTGTGCAACCCCAAAGATGGCAGCCCACCAGGCTCTGCCATCCCTGGGATTCTCCAGGCAAGAACACTGGAGTGGGTTGTCATTTCCTTCTCCAATGCATGAAAGTGAAAAGTGAAAGAAGTCGCTCAGTCGTGTCCGACTCTTAGTGACCCCACGGCCTGCAGCCTACCAGGCTCTTCTGTCCATGGGATTTTCCGGGCAAGGGTACTGGAGTGGGGTGCCATTGCCTTCTCCCATTATATGGTACACATATACGATAATGAAAACTAGATGAGTCTTATAAACGTAACTGGGCCAAAATGAAAAGGCAAAGGAAAACATAAAATTCAAATTCTACTATATAAGCTTAAAAGAAAAAAGCAGGAAAAGCTGACATCCTGATTTTGGCTCTTCTAGAGACATTAATAAAGTTTCCACTTAATATCTGCATCTGGAAACATATACAAGATTGTTCATAGTAACTGTTTCTAATCTTCCCAAATGCAGAAAAATTAATACTTTTTAGAAGTACAGTGGGTAAAAGAACATGTGAAATGTTTATATATAAATATATATTATAGTATCTNGAAAAGTGAAAGAAGTCGCTCAGTCGTGTCCGACTCTTAGTGACCCCACGGCCTGCAGCCTACCAGGCTCTTCTGTCCATGGGATTTTCCGGGCAAGGGTACTGGAGTGGGGTGCCATTGCCTTCTCCCATTATATGGTACACATATACGATAATGAAAACTAGATGAGTCTTATAAACGTAACTGGGCCAAAATGAAAAGGCAAAGGAAAACATAAAATTCAAATTCTACTATATAAGCTTAAAAGAAAAAAGCAGGAAAAGCTGACATCCTGATTTTGGCTCTTCTAGAGACATTAATAAAGTTTCCACTTAATATCTGCACCTGGAAACATATACAAGATTGTTCATAGTAACTGTTTCTAATCCTCCCAAATGCAGAAAAATTAATACTTTATAGAAGTACAGTGGATAAAAGAACATGTGGAATGTTTATATATAAATATATATTATAGTATCTGTCACATTACTTTAAAGTACTCCAAGTAAATGTATAAAATATAGAATAGAATAAAATAAATATCATATAAATATACAAATTAATCCCATGACCCACATCAACAATATAGCAGTCAGATGCTAGCTTCTCTGGTCTTTTCTGATTTCTCATGACAAATTCACTTTCTTCTGCTTTGTGCTCTGAAAAGATGCTTTTATCATTCTGGTATCGCACTTATTTAGTGGTTGTTTCTTGCAAGTCTTTCTCTTCTGCTAGCCTGAAAACTTTACAAGGGCATTCTCACCTCTACATCCCTAGATCAGGCCCACTTTGCAGAGAGCAACAGCTGATCGACATGGTCACCCTCACTGTGTCCCTGGGAAACCTTTGGTACCCAGTTACCCTTTTATAGTAGTTAGGACTGGTTGACTAGAATGTTTTCCTGGTATCCTCCTTCTCTCTCTTCCGACACTCGAGTATCCTGAGTTCCCCTACCTCTCTCTCTTGTTCAGGAACAGCATCCAGCTGTCACTTCCCTGTGCTTTAAATGCTCAGGTTTCTTTTATTGTTCATGTTCTTGATTTCCTCTCAAAGTTTAAATAGTAAAACCTATAACTCTTGGTTTTGTTGTGTTTACGTTTTCACTTCTGTTACTCTGATTCTGTCCTTAACCGTATTCAAGATGGATTAGTATGACTTTCCTATTTTTTTTTCTGCTATGAGACAGTGTTGGTCTTACTCCATGAATAGAGAACACCCGGTTTCCTGTGATTACAGAAGATAAAATTAATTGATCAAGGCACTTCCTCCTATGAGCCAAAGTAACCTGAGAATCTTCTAAACAGGGAGTGCTAATAAGCTATTAGAAATGATTGGTGTTGACCAGGAGTTGGTGATGAACAGGGAAGCCTGGCATGCTGCAGTCTATGGAGTCTCAAAGAGTCTGACGTGGCTGAGCAACTGAACTGAACTGAACTGACACACAAGCTGAGATGCAGTTGCCATCCTAACTTTATTCCATTCTGTGATGACAGACTAATCCTAAAAGAAAACAAAAAGCTTCTTATCCATTAGCGACCTCTTCAGAGGATCAAGTGCCCAGTCCTCAGTCTGACACCTAAAACCCTTCCGTATCTTCTTAATCTGATTTCCCTTCTACTACACATTGCTCAAGTTCTCTATACCAGTCAGATGAATCATGGCTCCTACATCTAATTTAATCATTCCTGGATCTAATTCTTTAAAAAAATTTATTTATTTTAATTGGAGGTTAATTACTTTATAATATTGTGGTGGTTTTGCCATACATTGACATGAATCAGCCATGGGTGTACATGTGTCCCCTCATCCCAAAACCCTCTCCCACCTCTTTCCCCATCCCATCCCTCTGGGTTGTCCCAGTGCACCTGGATTTAATTCTTTATTCATATTCTCCCTCTAGAACCATCTACTTGTTTGCCAATCCAAATATTACACTTTCTTCAAGGTTTAATAGAGAAGAAAAGTCAAAGGGACATATTCTTTGGCAAACTCATTAGGTAGAAAAAGAAGTCAACCAGATCCATAGAGGCAAATATTCAATGAAGTGCAACTTAGAATTCAGTTCCTTCAGCTGTAAAATGGAAATTTAGTAACACGGAGAGACCACTACATGCCTCACTCAATCACATATCACTTTATATAGTTATAAAGTTGTTTTATTCATGCACATTTTCCTCCTAATTGTATTTTTAAGGGAAGAGATGCATTTTTAATGTCCATTGCATTATCCTTCATTGTCCAGTGAACACTTGGTCAGTGAATAAAAATAAACACTGCTAATATTTGTATAGCTCTTCCAAGTTTTCAAAGGATATTCTTTTAAATAGATGAAATGGATAAATGGTAATTATCATTTTCAAATAGGTGATAGGACACTCTTAGTTTTGCTGATGAAGTTGAGGCCGCTTTCACTTTCTGGGGGGCTGCATGCTGCCTATTGAATGTGTGTCTCTAAATAAACTCACTTTCACTTAAAAACAATTGAAGCCCTAGAGAACAGTTGGTTAGGGGCAGAGGAGGACCTCAAGGCCCCGTTGAAGGCCAATGTGTATAGGAAAGGGTGCTTAAAGCTGGGATTTGAGAGTTCGCAGCTAGATGCAGTCTGCAGAAACACAACCAGGAAGGGTGGGTTGGAGCTAATCCAGAGAAAATGAGGTGACAGAGAGTGGCAGTTTTCTCTCCTTTGGTTGCAAGCTTGGGAAAATGGAGATGAAGATGGACTTAAAAGAGATTTAAGTATGTAATTAACATAGCCAGCACTGTTTGGGTATTGAGGGAAGGAGGAGGGCAATACAAGATGATTCAAAACTCTNCTTGTATTTCTTAGGATGGTGCTTAGGGTAAACACACACCACATCTATATTAACCAATTGCTTGAATGGATGAATGAATGAAACAGAGAATGTACACAATAATATGTACACATGTTTTCCAAATATAGTGTTTTGATTTGTCCTAAATATTTCTGATTCCTTATTTTTTTGAGGAGTTAGAAGTATAAATCTGTTTCTCAATAATTACTGGATATCAACAGAAAACGCCTTCTTTTAAAAAATTTTGAGCAGTTCACAAACTGCCAGAAACTTTTTGAAGTATAAAAGAGCACTCCTAAATTATGCATCTATGAATACTTTTTAATTAAACAAGTTGATGAATATTCCACAGGAGAGAGCTGGCTTGCACAGTCTGGAGTTAATCACCCACCCACACCTGATGGTTAATTTCTTTCTTTATTTTTCTTTGATTTTTGTAGATAAAGCTCATCATTTACCACATCCCCCGTGAGTATATATTAGTTATCTCCTTTGCACATGCTCCAAGCTTACCTCATTTTGCTTAAGGCATATTAGCTGTTCATTCAGTTTTCAACAACAATGTGAATTTTATTGCACTGATTGATTTACTTAGAAGCTTAAAACACAAGTATATATTAATAGTCATAGAATCAGCACAATGACAGAACTGAAGGGATACTATATAAAAGAAAACTTCACTTATTTTTGGAAAGATTTCAAGAATGTCCATTGTATTTAAATTTTCATTTGAGGGAATTGGTAACTTTGCCATTAACAATGTCTTTTTTATTTGCAAAAAAAAAAAGAACTGCTTCTCTTAAAAAAAAAAAAAGCTTATTTAAATTATTATCCACAACTACATGGCACAATTCTTTTGTTTTATTTCTTTTGGACAGTCTGAAAATGTGCATCCATTTTGATTAAAGGAACACAAAAGAGGAACCTCAGATGTAAAAATGACGGACAAAGCAAGCACATTCTGAAACAAGAGAAAAATTTTTGTTTCACTATTGATTAAACCCAAACATTTTTAGTTAGCAATCTGTCATCACTTAAATTATGAAATAATTACAAGAAAATATAGAGAACAGCAAGTATAATTTATAGGTGAAATAAATAGGATAGAAAAGAAAAAAAAAACACCTTCTTTCTGAAATAATTTTCTGTATTCTTTTACCATCATTTCTTAGTCATTTAGATTAGTGTTCAATCTCTCTAAATGATATGCATAGTTTTTCCACTGGATTATTAATTTCAGATTGACAAGTAAAATTGCCTATGAACTAGTAGTGACTTTCTGAAGCACTGAATTGATAGAAATTCTAGGGTCTTCTTTGAACTGACTGGGAAATGATTAGCCATGTTTGGCTTGTTAAAGAATAGGGATGATAGAATGCATGTCATAAATTTAGTTGCAGATAATTTATGTACCTCCTTCATAAAAAGTAATTATAAATAAAATAGCTGTTAATTTTTTCTAGATTATATTGAGCATATATATTGAATTATATTCAATTTTACCAATGGCAATTATGTTTTCTAGTAAATGAAGAATAAGGCTTAAAGATCTCAAAGAATTCATAATTTAATTTGGGTGGATTAGATATTAATGATAACTTTTTCTACATAAATTTTTGAACTAAGAATTTTAGATTTAGCTTTTTTGTATGTACTGTACTATAAAAGACTATAAGGAGATGGAAAAAAAGACTTTGTTAATTTTGTTATCAAATTGTATCATCACTGTCATTTTAAGATCTATTGCTAAATATGTCAGAGGTTTAAGTCATTTATTTAATCCAGGATATTGAACTTTTAAAAAATTACTGATTATTTTCCTTGTGTTTAGTAAGAGTAACCAGATTTATATAATGATGTGTTGGTAAATCCAAAAAACTTGGAGTGGAGAATATGGCATGGGGTGGTGGAGAAATGTGATTTGTTGCACTTGCCAATTTCCATGGTGTAAATATTTTCAGGATACCACCATGCTGTCATTAAATGTGGAGCTTGAAAAGATATGTACACAGTTGACATGCTGAAAAGATGTCAAAATAGCTGGACTGAGTTATCTTCTAAAAAATCATATACGTTTTATTTTCTAAAACAGATATATTCAGAAGTATTGCATAGAAACCCTTCAAATTTTGAACTCTATGGTACATTGCAAATGATTAGTCTTACTAAAGCTTTTTACATCTAACTTTGTAAGGATACATCTAATCCATTATGTATACTTTATGCATGTATGACATGTGGATTATTGAACTTTTGTAGGGAAGCTTATCTGATATTCAATTGTTAAAGATTCTTATACTCTGAAAATTCAACAAAATGTTTCCAAATTGGATAAAACATGTTTATGAATCATAAAAAATTTGCAAGGAAGTACATATCACAGACAAATAATGAGCCAAATGTCTCAGCAAATCTTTTAATATTCCTTTAGTAATTCTGTAGCTCTAAGTAAAATGGAATAAAAGTATTTCTAGACTAGTTAATGTAGTGCCAACCTATGTATATGTGTTTGTGTGTGTGTGTTTGTGAGACTGGGAGATAAAAGGAATAAATACCAATCAGTGCTCCACTGTTTGTCCTTGCCTAGGGTTTATATTTTTAGTTTCCTGTCATCTTAAATCCACTCTCCAATCTCTGATAATAGCAATGACATATTATATCTTCTGTAGTAAGGCTAGGTCCTATTTTTAGGCAAGTATTGAATGATAATGATTACTACTGAGTGGCCAGTGGATGAATAAGTTGTGGTCACTTTTCATTTTTCGCGAAGTTCTAAGTTACCATTTTGAGCCAATGGTAGCATAGCCTGCATCTATACTTACCTTCAGAGCTCCTTCTCATGGGAGAAAAAGGGGAACAGAGGGCTCTACTGGAGTACCTGGCATGTGGTACTAAATTTATACAAATAGTAAATTTTTAAAAGTACACTTTTTAATTTATTTGACTGTGCTGGGTCTTAGCTGCGGCACGCGGGATCTTAGGTCTTTGCTGCAGCATGTGGGATCGTTAGCTGTGGCAGGTGAACTTCTGGTAGCAGCATGTGAGCCCTTAGTTGTGGCATGTGGGACTAGTTCCCTGGCCAGAGATCGAACCTGGACCCCTGCCTTGGGAGCATGGTGTGCTAGCCACTGGACCACCAGCGTAGTTCCCCCAATAAATACTGATTGAATGGGACAGGAAGATTTTGAGATCTTAAACTATCATCGGTGTTTAATTACAGTTGTTCATATGATTGGGATGCTTGCATTTCTATATTACTTCTACTTTTGGAATTAAATATAGGCTATTAAATTTGAGCCTACTTTTGCATGAAGCCTTCCCTGGTTGCTCCAGAGGGACATCTTCTTACTGTAAATTTCCATTCACTTTCATTTTTAATCATATGCTATTTACCAATATTATTCTTGGCAATCAAGTTATGTAGTAATAATTACCTGAGATAATATTGAAATAATCAAAAATCGGAGTTCAAAAATAATTAGTAGCCAACTGAAAATGTCGAATTAAAAGTGTTTGGAATTGATTTTGTTAAACTTTCCCTGAGCCATCCAGGGATTCCCTAGTGGCTCAGATGGTAAAGTGTCTACCTGCAACACGGGAGACCCCGGTTTGATCCCTGGGTCAGGAAGATCCCCTGGAGAAGGAAATGGCACCCCACTCCAGTACTCTTGCCTAGAAAATTCCATGGATGGAGGAGCCTGGTAGGCTACAGTCTGTGGCGTCGCAAAGAGTCGGACATGACTGAGTGATTTCACTTTGTTAAAACATTAGGCTACTGTTAATCTTCCCAATGTTCCACAAAGTCAGTAGTGAAAATCTCCAAGAATTCTCTCTGATTCAGCTCTGCTCCTCTTACAGAAGAAGCTACCCAGCCCTGCCTGAATCCAAAGTGCTCTTTAATCCTGGATTGCAGTGGATTGACCTTTTCTGACTATACTGGAGTCTCCATGCTTATTGAGGTATTTGTGCAGCTTGTGTTTGGACTGATTCTTTCCCTTCTCTTTGGGAACAGTATTTTCACGGACTCTTTCTCACCTCTGAGGTTGTGACCCTACTCATCTCACCCATTCTCCTCAAAGGACATAGACTTTGTGCCTCCTGCTACAGTAGATTTCTTTTCAGGAGATTTCATGAAGTTTCTAGCTGTGCGTGTATCAGGAGGGTATAAGGGGAGCAGAGTGGGTATTCACGTGGGGCATGAGTTTTTACATTTTCAGTTAGCTACTAATTATTTTTGAACTTTGACTTTTGATTATCCCAATATTATCTGAGAATATGTATTGAGATATAGTGGGCACGGTACATGCTGGGCAGTCAACTCCTAGGTTTCTAGAAAGAACGAGAAAAGCCCCCTCCATGAGCATGTTCCCTGAAGTTGGCAGGATATGGTCTTTCATATTATGGATGGGTACAGTCTGACCTGAAACCATTCCTGGCCTGAATTATTGAGAAACTACATCACAGGCAGGGACAGGGGGAGCTTTGGAAGCTCAGAGGAGAGCACGGCAACAGGTGTGTGTAAGGCCAAGTAGAGAGATTTCAGCACAAAAATCAGCACTGACCAACGTTTCCCAGCCTGAGATGCTTGACTACACAGCCACCCACCGTGTTGAGGGGGCCTGGGTGCTGAGGTGCAGGCTTCAGGGGTCTGACCCCAGGGAGGGGACTGGGATTGACTGCCATGAAGACACTCAGAGGAGGCTGGTAGGACACAGCTGAGGGAAAAGCCTGGGACTGCCACAGGGGCGACAGGTCATCGCCTCCACCTCTGCATGCTTACAGATGTTAGGACACGTGAGTGTCCTTCGCAGGTGCCCACAGTGGGACTGGCTGCAGCTGCGGTCTGCAACCCCAGAGGGACCTTGGCTGGCTGCTGCCAAGGCCGACGTGAGTGCCAGAGGCAGAACTAGTCACGGCTCTGGTCTGCAGCCTCAGAGGTGGGCACGCTGGCCAGCCACTGGAAAGGTTGGCATGAGTGCCACAGGCAGAACTAGTCACGGCTCTGGTCTGCGGCCTCAGAGGTGGGCACACCGGCCAGCCACTGGGAAGGTTGGCATGAGTGCCACAGGCAGGACAAGCCACCACTCTGGTCTGTAGCCTCAGAGGTGGGCACACCGGCCAGCCACTGGAAAGGCTGGCATGAGTGCCACAGGCAGAACTAGTCACGGCTCTGGTCTGCAGCCTCAGAGGTGGGCACGCTGGCCAGCCACTGGAAAGGTTGGCATGAGTGCCACAGGCAGAACTAGTCACGGCTCTGGTCTGCAATCTCAGAGGCAGGCACACCGGCCAGCCACTGGAAAGGCTGGCATGAGTGCCACAGGCAGAATTAGTCATGGCTCTGGTCTATGGCCTCAGAGGCGGGCGCACCAGCCAGCTGCCATCAAGGCCAGTGGGAGTGCCACAGGCAGGGGATGAGTAGCACCGCAGCCCCAACCCCAGGGGTCCAGGTGCAGGCAGCTGCAAGCAGGCACCAGTCACAGCCCGCACCTTCCTGGAGCTCATGCACCTTGGCGTTGCCGAGGTTCCCACGACCCGGGGCCACCTACCCTGGGAGAGTGCTTGACCTGCCTCAGGCTGCAGCAACACTCGAAGGCCTTTACCGCCCCAGGCCCTCCTCGCACGTTCCACTTGGCCTGCCATATCCCTCCCTCTTCCCGGCCCAGCTGAGTAAGTGAGGTCCCATACGCCTTTGCTCCTGCCCTATCTTGTCTGAGTGGGAAACAGACACCAGAGCGTAGCCTACAGAGGCAGGCCAAAACCAATGTGACCCGCAGACGCTGTGTGACCAGAGAGGAAGTGAATTCCTCCTGCAGCCACAGGAGTAGCAGATTAAAGCCCCACAATTGGCTTGAGGGTGTGGCGTTTGGGGGCAGCTGTGGACTTTGGAAGCAAGTACAAGTTGGAATGTGGACAGGTTTGAGTCTGAGCTGACCCCACAGTGCCCACAGCAGGTCTGGAGATCTTCCTAGAAATACTGGAGGTCTTCCTGATGAGGCACGTTAGCTGGAACGCACTGTGTGGCAGGGAAACTGAGACCTGAGGCCGCAGGAAAATGGTCTTCTTACCGCCTCTCGCTCTCGCTCTCTTTTCATTTTGTTCTGTTGTTCTTTTTTTATTAGTACTTTAATACTTTTTACTTAATATTTCCTTTTTGAAAGCTTTTATTTTTAAGTAAGTTTATTTTATTTTTTCCTATTTCTACACTAGTATTTTGTCCTGTTGTACTTTGCTCATGTTTTTGGTTCTGAATTTTTTCTAGCCTAGTTTATTGTGTGTGTTATTTATGGGTTTGCTTATTGGTTTGGTTGCTCTCTTCCTTTGTGGTTCCACTTTTTAAAATGTTATTTTAGTTTTTTGTCTGTTTTCTTTTTTTGAGTATGAATGTATGAGTCTCAGTGTGTTTATCTGTTCGGTGTTACTTTTATCATTTGTCTTGGGGATTTGTCTGTCCACTCATTTTTTGTTTGTGTGTTTGTTTGTGATTTTTTTTTTTTTCTATTTATTTCCTTTTCTCTTCTGTGCTGTGTGGCTTGTGGAGTCTTGTTGCTCCAGCCAGGGGTTGATTTTGAACTTCTGAGGTAGAAGGTCTAAGTTCAGGATGTTGGATCACCAGAGATCTGCTGATGCTGTGAAATATTAATTGGCAAGAACTTTCCCAAAGGCCTCCATCTCAGTGCTAAGACCTGGCTCCACCTAAAGGCCAAGCAAACTCCAGTACTGGACACCTCATGCCAAACAATTAGCAAAGCAGTAACACAAACCTACTTGTTAATAGACAGGCTGCCCAAAGCCATACCAAGCTCACAAACACCCAAACATACCATTGGATATGACCGTGCCTTTCAGAGGAACAAGATCCAGCGCTGCTCACCAGAACACAGGCATCTGGCCTCTTACCAGGAAACCTTCACAAGGGACTGGTCAAAACCCACCCACTGGGGACAGTCTTCAAAATTAAGAGGACTTAAGGCCTTAGAGCCTTCAGAAAAGAGACCCCAAACACAATAGTTCAGTTCAGTTCAGTCGCTCAGTCGTGTCCGACTCTTTATGACCCCGTGATCGCAGCACGCCAGGCCTCCCTGTTCATCACCGTCTCTCAGTGTTCACTCAGACTCACGTCCATAGAGTCCGTGATGCCATCCAGCCATCTCATCCTCGGTCGTCCCTTTCTCCTCCTGCCCCCAATCCCTCCCAGCATCAGAGTCTTTTCCAATGAGTCAACTCTTCGCATGAGGTGGCCAAAGTACTGGCGTTTCAGCTTTAGCATCTTTCCTTCCAAAGAAATCCCAGGGTTGATCTCCTTATAAGTGAAATGGAAAAAAAAACCAAAAACAAATAAAAACAGAGAAACATGCATCAGATGAAGGAACATGGTAAAAACCCACAACACTAAACACATGAAGATGAAATAAGGTGTCTACTAGAAAAAGAATTCAGAGGAATGATAGTAAAGATGAACCAAAATCTCGGCAATAAAATGTAGGCATAGATAAGTAGAATGGAGGCATGGATTGAGAAGATACATGAAAAGTTTAACAAGAACATGGAAGAAATAAAGAATACACTGTCAGCAATGAACAGTACAATAAAGGAAATAAAAATACACTAAAGAGAACCAATAGCATGATAACTGAGGCAGAAGAATGTTTAAGTGAACCGGAAGATAGCATGGTAGAAGCAGAGCAGAGCAAGCAACTGAAGCAGAGCAGCATAAAGGAAAAAAATGAAAAGACATGAGGACAGTCTCAGAGACATCTGGGGCAATATTAAGCATGCCAGCATTCGAATTAGAGGGATTCCAGAAGAAGAGAAAAAGAAAGTGTATGAGAAAATACGGAAGGAGAGTATAGTCAAAACTTACTCTAACATTAGAAGGAAATAGCCACATGAGTCCAGGAAGCACAGAGAGTCCTACATAGGATAAACACAAAGAGAAACATGCCAAGACACATATTAATCAAACTAACAAAACTTACACACACACACACACACAAATATTATAAGAAGTGAAGGATAAGCTACAAATAACATACATGGGAGTCCCCATAAGATTAACAGCTGACCTTGCAGCTGCATTCCTATGCAATAATAATTAAAAATCAAAAAGAGAAATTAAGGAATCAATCCCATTCACCATTGCAACAGAAAAAATAAAATACCTAGGAATAAACCTACCTAAGGAGACAAAACACCTGTATTCAGAAAACTATAAGATACTCATGAAAGAAATCAAAGATGATAAAAACCTGGAGAGATAACCATGTTCTGGGATTGGAAGAATCAATACTGTGAAAATGATTATACTACCCAAAGCAGTCTACAGATTCAGTGCAGTACCCATCACATTCAGTTCAGCTCAGTTCAGTTGCTCTAGTCATGTCCGACTCTTGGCAACCCGATGGACTGCAGCATGCCAGGCCTCCCTGTCCATCACCAACTCCCGGAGCTCACTCAAACACATGTCCATAGACTTAGTGATGCCATCCAACCATCTTATCCTCTGTTGTCCCCTTCTCCTCCTGCCTTCAGCCTTTCCCAGCATCAGGGTCTTTTCAAATGAGTCAGTTCTTCACATTAGGTGGCCAAAGTACTGGAGTTTCAGCTTCAGCATCAGTTCTTCTAATGAATATTCAGCACTGATTTAATGGCATTTTTCACAAAACTAAAGCAAATAATTTTACTGTTTTTATGGAAACATGAAAACCCCAAATAGCCCAAGAAATCTTGAGAAAGAAAAATGGAGTTGGAGAAATCATTCTTCCTGATGTTTGATTATACTAAAAAGTTACGGTAATCAAGACAGTACAGTACTAGCACAAAAACAAAGAACGTGTCAAAGGAACAAGACAGAAAGTCCTGAGATAAACCTACATGCCTATGGACACCTTCTCTTTGACAAGGAGGCAAAAATATACAATGGATAAATGATAATTTTGTCAGTAAGTGGTGCTGGGAAAACTGAACAGTTATATGCAAAAGAATGAAATTTGAACACTTCCTAACACCATGCATGAAAATAAACTAAAAATGTATTAAAGACCTAAATATAAGGCTAGCAACTGTAAAACTCAGAGGAAAACATAGATACAACACTCTGATATAAATTGCAGCAAGATCCTCTTTTATCCACTTCCTAGAGTAATGGAAATAGAAATAAAAGTAAACAATAGGACCTAATTAAACTTAAAAGCNAGGCTAGCAACTGTAAAACTCAGAGGAAAACATAGATACAACACTCTGATATAAATTGCAGCAAGATCCTCTTTTATCCACTTCCTAGAGTAATGGAAATAGAAATAAAAGTAAACAATAGGACCTAATTAAACTTAAAAGCTTTTGCACAACAAAGGAAACTATAAATAAGATGAAAAGACAACCCTTAGAATGGGAAAATGTAATAGCAAATGAAGCAACTGATAAAGGATTAATTTCCAAAATGTACCATCAGCTCATAGAACTCAGTATCAGGAAAACAAAAAACCCAATCCAACAAACAAACAACAGCAAAATGGGCAGAAGACTTAAAGAGTGATCTCTCCAAAGAAGACATACAGATGGCCAACAAACACAGGAAAAGATGCTCACTATCATTCATTATTAAAGAAATGCACATCAAAACTACACTGAGATACCACCTCAGACTGGTCAGAGTGACCACCCTCAAAAAATCTACAAGCAATAAATGCTGGCAAGGATGTGGAGAAAAGGCAACCCTCTTGCACTGTTGATGGAAATGTAAATTGATAGAACCACTCTAGAGAATAGTATGAAGATTCCTTAAAAACACACACACACACACACACACACACACACACACAAAAGACGAGAAGTAAAACTAGCACATGACCCAACACTCCCACTACTGGGTGGGCATATGCCCTGAGAAAATCATAATTCAAAAAGATGCACATTTGCCCCAATGTTCATTTCAGAACTATTTACAATAGCCAGGACATGGAAGCNGTCATGATCTTAGTTTTTTAAATGCTGAATTTCAAGCCATGTACATCTGTACATGACTACTGGAAAGACCATAGCTTTGACTATATGGACCTCTAGTCTTTCCCTTTCTGTTGTTTTTCTCTCTTTCCATTGTTCATTGAAAAAAGCCTTCTTCTCTCTCCTTGGTATTCTCTGGAACAGCATTCAGTTGGTTATATCTTTCCCTTTCTCCCTTGCTTTTCACTTCTTTTTCCTCAACTATTTGTAAAGCCTCCTCAGACACCCACTTTGCTTTCTTGCAATTCTTTTTCTTTGGGATGGTTTTGGTTATTACCTCCTGTACAGTGTTATGGACCTCTGTCCATATTTCTTCAGGCACTCTGTCTATCATATCTAATCCCTTGAATGTATTCATTACCTCCTCTGTATAATCATAAGGGATTTGACTTAGATCATTCCTGAATGGCCTGTAGGTTTTCTCCACTTTCTTTAGTTTAAGCCTGAATTTTGCTATAAGGAGCTGATGACCTGAGCCACAGTCTTGTCTTTTCTGAATCTATAGTTTCTCCATCTTTGGCTTCAAATAATGTAATCAACCTGATTTTGTTATTGGCCATTTGGTGATGTCCACGTGTAGTTACCTATGACCGACGTGTCCTGTTGGCAAAACTCTGTTAGTGTTTGCCCTGCTTCAATTTGTACTTCCAGGCCAAACTTGCCAGTCCAGGTTTCTCTTGATACCTGGTACTACTTTTGCATTTCAATCCCCTATGATGAAAAGAACATCTTTTTTTGGTGTTAGTTCTAGAAGATCTTGTAGGTCTTCATAGAACCAGTCAACTCCAGCTTCTTTGGCTTGGTGGTTGGGCATAGACTTGGATTATTGTGATGTTGAATGGTTTGCTTTGGAAACAAACTGAGATCATTCTATCATTTTTGAGATTGCACCCAAGTACTGGGTTTCAAACTCTTTTATTGGTTATGAGAGGTACTTCATTACTTCTATGGGAATCTTGCCAACGGTAGTAGATATATTGGTCACCGAAATTAAATTCACCCATTCCCATCCATTTTAGTTCACTGATTCCTAAGATGTCAGTATTCATTCTTGTTATTTCCTGCTTGACCATGTCCAATTTACCTTGATTCATGGACTTAACATTCCAGTTTCCTATGGAGTATTGTTCTGTATAGCATCGAATTTTGCTGCCAGGCACATCCACAGCTGAGTGTCATTTCTGCTTTTGCCCTTCTTGTATTTCTTTTTCTTTGGGATTGTTTTGGTCATGCCTCCTGTATAGTGCAATGGACTTCCATCCATAGTTCTTCAGGCATTCCATCTACCAGATGTTATCCCTTGAATCTATTAGTCACCTCCTCTATATAAAATAAGGAATTTGACTTAGGTTATTCCTGAATGGCCTAGCGATTTTCCCTACTTTCTTCAATTTAAGCCTGAATTTTGCAATAAGGAGCTCATGATCTGAGCCACAGTTGCCTTAACTGCAAGTCTTGTTTTTGCTTACTATACAGAGCTTCTCCAACTTTGGCTGCAAAGAACATAATCAATCTTATTTCAGTATCGACCATCTGGTGATGTCCATATGTAGAGTTGTTTCTTCAGTTTTTGGAAAAGGGTGTTTGCTATGACCAGAGTGTTCTCTTAATAAAACTCTGTTAGCCTTTGCCCTACTTTATTTTGTACTCCAAGGCCAAACTTGACTGTTATTCCAAGTATATCTTGACTTTCTACTTTTGCATTCCAATCCCCTATGGAGGCAAAGGCGAAGGTGAAGGTGAAGTCGCTCAGTCATGTCCGACTCTTTGCGACCCCATGGACTGTAACCTACTAGGCTTTTCCATCCATGGGATTCTCCAGGCAAGAACACTGGAGTGGACTGCCCGATAATGAAAAGGATATTTTTGTGTGTGTGTGTGTGTGTGTGTGTATGTGTGTGTTAGTCTTGAAGATATTGTAGGTCTTCATAGAACCAGTCAACTTCAGCTTCTTTAGCATCAGTGGTTGGGATATAGACTTGGATTACTGTGATGATGCATGGTTTGCCTTGGAAATGAATTGAGATCATTCTGTCATTCTTGAGGTTCACTCAGATGCTGCATTCTTCTTTACTATAAGAGCCACTCCTAAGGAATTCTTGCCCACAGTAGTGGATTTAATGGGCATTTGAATTAAATTGTCCCATTCCCATCCATTTTAGTTCACTGATTCCTAAAATGTCAATGTTTACTCTTGCCATCTCCTNTTTGGGATATAGACTTGGATTACTGTGATGATATATGGTTTGTCTTGGAAATGAATTGAGATCATTCTGTCATTCTTGAGGTTCACTCAGATGCTGCATTCTTCTTTACTATAAGAGCTACTCCTAAGGAATTCTTGCCCACAGTAGTGGATTTAATGGTCATTTGAATTAAATTGTCCCATTCCCATCCATTTTAGTTCACTGATTCCTAAAATGTCAATGTTTACTCTTGCCATCTCCTTGACCACATCCAATTTACCTTTGTCCACTAAAAAATTAGTCAAAACCTGAAGGCAGAGAGTTATTTGGTGGGAATGTGGCCCAGGAGCCAGCAGCTCTGTAGCCTGCAGAAACTGCTCCAGAGAGATGGGAGGAGGAGTCAGGCTACGTACTAGTTTGAAACAAAGGGGGCAGGCAGGCTGAGCATCAGAGATTATTGTGCTGTAAGAGCAAGAAAAGGAATGTAGCATTCTTCTGTGTTTGGGTAGATGCAAGCCTCCGGGCTCACTGAATTTGTTCCTTTTATATATACTTCCGCTATCTGGGGCCAAATCCTGTTCCCTGATTGTTTAAATCCTTAATTCCCTGTTCACCCTATGGGGTGGCAGATGTGGTGGATGGCTGCTTCCTGTTTTCCCCCAGGCTCCTCAGCAGTCACCATGGAGGGTGGTGGCACCTGCGGGATCACAGGCACAGTGTTCCCTTTTGGGAGCCCTCATCCACGTTAGGAGACTGGAAATTGCTGGTGGCTGTGACATTTCTTGCCCACCAATATGGCAGGAAATATCTTATTTCACACCTTGATTCAAGGACCTAATATTTCAGGTTCCTGTGCAATACCGTTCTTTACAGCATTTACTTTCACTGCCAAACTCATCCACAACTGAGTGTCATTTCTGCTTTGGCCCAGTGGCTTCCTTCTTTCTGGAGCTGTTCATAATTTCCCTCCACTCTTCTCCGGTAGCATGTTGGATACCTTCTGACTCAGGCAGCTCATCTTCCAGCATCATATCTTTTTGCCTTTTCATACTGTTCATGGCACCCCACTCCAGTACTCTTGTCTGGAAAATCCCAGGGATGGTGGAGCCTGATGGGCTGCTGTCTATGGGGGTGCACAGAGTTGGACACGACTGAAACGACTTAGTAGCAGCAGCAGCATACTGTTCATGGAGTTCTTGTGGCAAGAATACTGGAGTGGGATGCCATTTCCTCCTCCAGGGAGGCATTTTGTTAGAACTCTTCACTATGACCCATTCATCTTGCATCGCCCTGCACAGCATTGCTCACAGCTTCATTGAGCTACACAAGTGCCTTCACCACAACAAGGCTGTGATCCAGCATGGGGTTGAAATGTTTAGAAATATTGAAACACTATGTTGTGTAACAGGAACTAACATAGTATTGTAAGCCAGTTATACTCCAAAAACAAAGATATAAAAACTCAGAGAAAAAGAGATCAGATTTGTGGCAATCACAGGCAAGGGCCGAGGAGAGGGAGAAATTGGATGAATCCAGTTAAAAGTACAAGCTTCTGGTTATAAGATAAATAAATAGTTGGGATGTATGTATAAATATAATTAACATGGTTTTATGCTGCATATGAAAGTTGTTGAGAGAATAAATTCTGAGAGTTCGCATGACAAAGAAAAATATCTTTTTTCTATTTCTTTAATTTTATATCTATATGAGATGATCAGTGTTCACTAAGCTTATTGTGGTCATCATTTCAGGTTGTATGCAAGTCAAATCCTTATGCTGTACACCTTAAACTTATACAGTGCTGTATGCCAATTATAACTCAATAAAAATGGAAGGAAAAAAAATACAGACTTCTGAACCTTAGTCCTGGCCCAGTAATCTTCGTTTTAAACAGCATAGGTTGTTTATGGACAATAAAGCAACATAGGTTGTTTATTGTTCAAGGTTTGTGTTTTGAGACCTTGGGCTGCAAGGAGATCCAACCAGTCCATCCTGAAGGAGGTCAGCCCTGGGATTTCTTTGGAGGGAATGATGCTAAAGCTGAAACTCCAGTACTTTGGCCACTTCATGTGAAAAGTTAAAGACTCTGATGCTGGGAGAGATTGGGGGCAGGAGGAGAAGGGGATGACTGAGGATGCGATGGCTGGATGGCATCACTGACTCGATGGATGTGAGTCTGAGTGAACTCCGGGAGATGGTGATGGACAGGGAGGCCTGGCGTGCTGCGATTCATGGGGTAGCAAAGAGTCGGACACAACTGAGCAACTGAACTGAACTGAACTGAGACTAGCATTGTACTTTTACTGGGAAAAACCACTATGTCTATTTGTTATCCAATTGTATTTAAACTTTGTTTTTGAATATACCCCAGTGTTTATTAGCTACCTTTTCTAGATACTGCAAATCAAGACTTAGAGTTAGTAAATATGAGGCAGTGGTTAACTATTCCCATTGAGTTTAAGATCTAAGGTTGAAAGTTCAGAGGAATTCAAATAATCTAAGTAACTGGGAATGCTAAGAAAGAAAAAATTTTTAATTTGTCTTATTTAAATATGCTACACAATAGAATGAAGGAATAAATCAACTGATGCATAAATTTGAAGAAAATGACATTTGTGCTTCTGTGTACACACAACCAGCTGTTTTTTTTTATTAGTTTGCTACTTTTAGTTTCCTTATCACTGTTTATTTCATGATTACAGTAAATTATGATATGTGTTAAGAACATAGACTTTAAAGATAGACAATTCTGGGTCCACATCTTAGCTGGATAACTAGTTCTAAGATCTGGATTTTAAGTATTTGTTTGCTCAAGTTGCTACTACTTGAGAATTTCTAGCACTTAAAGAAGGCAAGACCCTGCAGTATGTAAGAAAATTAGTTAGGATCTCTCATCTTGATGGATCATAAAAATGGAAGGTGGGCATCAAATTTGACTTTGATTGTTGTGAGATTTTCAATTTACCATCCATGGATGGAATTTAGAGACACCATGAATATATATAAATAACAGAACATTAAAGTAAGCAGATTTCATCATTTTCACAAACGGGTCCTTGACTTCCAATAAGACAGTTGAAAACAATTTTATATTATTCTTACAGGGAGGGAAAGTTGGGATGTTTATTTTTATTAAATAAACTGGAGAATGTAAGGGGCAAAACTGAGTTATATAAAAGGCAAATGTTTGCTGGCATCCATCTTCCTCCGTGAAGACCGTCTCTTAGAAGCGAGTCAGAGTAGGCCTTATTGCGTTACAGTGCTACCCCCTGGTGCTACAACAGTCTTTTTTTTTAACTAGAAATTCTCCCTTCTGAGCTTCTTATTTCTTCCTGTCAGCTACCCTGAATTAATTATGGGTGTATTATTTTAATTCTTCCAGGTTTACATGGACTGTAAGAACAAGAGTGTAGATGTGTCTTTGGTCCATTGCACAGGTAAGGGAGTATCCTTGACTAACACTGGACCTGGTCCTTCTGCTGCTCCATGAATCCTTATATCACTTGTGCTTTCTCATAGCTTCCTTGATAAAAGCAATGAAATACTGTGGAAACCTAGATTCAGAGAAGCCAATTTTTTTTGAATCAGTATCTGCTGCGATAAGTAACATGCATTTAAATAAGGTGAGTTGAACAAGTTACTGTGCCAGAATCATAAGAAAATTGGAATGTAGAATCAAGGGTTTTGTGATTTTTATATTAGACTGTTATCCCATTTGCATCTGAAAACCTATTAAAATGTGTCCCCTCCTCAGAGTCCTCTGCTCCAAGCAAAGAAATTTTTTCATTCCTTTTTTGGACAACGTATGAACATTGTTTAAGAACTTGGAGTTTCTAGCAATATCACTATTTAAAGGATCTGGTGATCACCTATTAAGTGCAAACTGCTTGATTATAAAATAAATGTATCTTCCAGGATCCACTATCCTGGAAGTTGGAATCTACCTCTGTCAAATACAAAAACTCGAAATATAACCAAATAGCTCTTAACTGCTCTGATACCCTTTACTCTAAGCTCATATTGCCATTTTTGGAAATACTATGCAGAAGCCAGGGCTCACATGGTCAGAAGTGTCAGAGTTATCTTCTAGTACTGGGCTATATGGTTAATTTTAGAACTATCCCTAGAAATTTGATTTCCCACAATTTTTTTTTTAAATCTTGAATTGTTTTGCCTTTCCTTATTCTTGGAACAGCATTTATTGTCTCCCTGGGTCATCCTCATTACATGCAACCAGAACAGTATACATTTACAAAGTAATAAAAATTTAAAAATAATGCTATTATTATTATTTCCACTGCTACTGCTACTAAATATTATGAACATTCATTGAGTGCTCATTATGTTCCAAGACTATGCTAAGAGGTTTACCTATATTTCTTCACTAAACTCACCACAAGCTTATGAAGTAGATACTATTATTTAACCTATTGTTAGAAATGAGGAGACTGAGGTTCAGGGAAATTATAGCATTTTTAGGTGGTAGAGCCAGTTTCAAAGTTAGCAGTTTGATCTGGCACTTGGAGCTATAAACTTCTATGCTCTGATGCCTCAGAGAATATCCATTTTCTTAGCTTGATGAGACAGCTGGCTTCAGTTTCTAATGTTCTTTTACCTACTGTTATCAACTTAAAGTTAAGTAGCAAGTGGGGCTTCCCAGGTGGCTCAGTGGTAAAGAATCCGCCTGCCAATGCAAGAGCCACAGGAGACACAGCTTCGATCCATGGGTCAGGAAGAGGAGGAGGAGATGGCAACCCACTCCAATTTTCTTGCCTGGAGAATTCCACGGACAGAGGAGCTTGGCAGGTTACACTCTGTGCGGTAGCAGCATCAGACGTGACTGAGTGAGCACGCGCGCGCACACACACACACACACACGTGCGCACAACAAACCCAGTATTCTTGCCTGGAAAATTCTATAGACCGTGGAGCCTGACCAGCTGCAGTCCGTGGGGTCGTCCACGAGATCACAAGAGTCGGACAGGCACTTAGAAACTCAACAAGAAAACAAGTAGCGAGCGCTGATTTCTTTCTCTTCTGTTTCAGAATTCGAGCATACCCAGTGACCACAGTGAAATCTGAGACTCTTTTGCTGCAGTACTGTTCTTTTCTTTAACAACTTCCCTGGAAAGGCCATACTCAAGTGATTTGCGCAAACTTTTTGTTGTGTAGAACCTACATATGACCTTTATGACGAGTGTGTGACTTTGTAACTGCATAACCACTGCTCAAGGTTTGCCAACAGTTTTATCTAATCTTTGTCAGTAAGTAAATTCACTTTGTAGGTTACTGTATAGTTATTTTATAAAAATCAGTATGCGTTTAGTTTTAGTGTACTGAAAGATAAACATGAATTTATGTCCTTTTTTTATACCATAATATTCTGTGTTAATTTAGTTTTGTTATAAGTTGATTTCTGAAAGTGAGAAAAACTTTGTCCTATTATAGGAGATTTAGAACATTTGCAAGTCATTTGTAAAAATGCAGGATCATATGTAACTAATACAAAGAAATAACTTATCCAGTGTGCCGTTTTCCCCTACCAAAAAAGCCATTAAATATCAATAAGCCATGAAATATTCATGTAATATGATATGAAATTCACAGAAAGTAAGTCAAGCAAAAACAAATGACAAATTGGAAACCATTCTTCTTCATGTCTTTCCGTGCATGGAAGTCTTCAGGAATGTTTTTACATCACTAGTATCCCAGTGAAATCAGGTTCTTGACTTTGATTTTGTTGTGACTATTAAAAATGTTTAGGATCTTCAGACCTTAGCCCTAGTGTTTGCACATCCCCACCCACAAAAGTCTCTATTTTCAGCTTAAGTTTTGTCGGAACTAGAAAATGTGGAAGTTGCACATTTTATGTTTTTTCATAAATATGATTTATAGATGATAAAGTATCAACGGCAAAATAATTTTATGCTATTCTAATAAGGAAATGGCAACCCACTCCAGTGTTCTTGCCTGGAGAATCCTAGGGATGGGGGAGCCTGGTGGGCTGCCGTCTGTGGGGTCACACAGAGTCGGGCACGACTGAAGCGACTTAGTAGTAGTAGTAGTAATATAGGATTAGCTATAGCAGTTTGAGACTTTCCTATTTCAGAGAGATAGTCAATGCACTATTATACATTTATCTGTCTAAGATAGATAGATCTCCATAGAATGCTTTATTTTTTTCTTTTGTTAGAGAAGAGCTTAGATAAATGCTTATCTGTAAACCCACTAAATCAACAGAGTAATTGACAAGTAAAACCACAGGCTAGGCTGATTTGTATAAGTTACTGTTTTCATGTTTCTACATATATTTTAAATCACATATAGTTTTATATGTTTATCTAGCAATTTGATTTACCTATGAAGAAATATCACTTTCAAAAATAGGTATAGATGCATGCATTAATCTTGAGGCATTTTAGCTGTCTTAAAAATTATCAGTTAACAAAAAGCCAAGTACTTTGAAGTGAATTTGAGAGAGTTTGCAAACAAAATTAAAAGGCTTTAATTTTAGGTCATTTAGGTGTTTCTCTGGACATCTGTAAGAGAAAATGCTAATATCTGCCAAATGATTTAATGGTCCCTAGCAAATGTATAACAAACATTTATATGACCCTTGCTTTTACCATTAAGTCCTAAGCAGACAGCATAAAAGAGGAATAATAAACATTTCAAATTTTTATAACTTATTTAGCTATGTTAATTTTGATTGACATGAAATACAAAAATAGTTTTTGTCCCACAGGAAGCCTCAATTCCTTCATCACTAATTTGGAATGAAATGAGTGAAACCAGTTTTCCTTCCCATCAAATACTGTTCCAAGAAAAGGTGGAAGTAATAGTTGAAAGTAAACTTTCCTTAAAAAAAGGAATTTCACTCTGCTTTGTCTGATTAAATTATTCCAGTTGTAGATGGTGGCAACGGTCACTCTCTAATCACTGGTCACGGGCACATAAATTGATGTATTTCTATGCAACTTTGGCCTATTATTAAATTTATGCACTGTAGACATTTTCTAATTTGTTAGAGATTATGGACTATAGATGGAATTAAAATCATTACAGTTAATTGACGGATAGTTTCTTCTATTTTTTTATTGAAGCTAGTACACAATTGCTTGAGATGATGTATTTGAATGCATTTCAGTGTTTATAGTAGATATTTAATGGATAAAGCTTAAAAGTCATGACTTTCTTCAAATATTATTGTTTTCAAAGTAAAAGAAGATCAAAACAAAGGTACCATTAAACCCTTTGCTCTAAGGCTTATCCTGCATGCTAAGGTCACAGTGACTGTAGACCTGGAGGAACTCCCTAGAATTAAGTTTTGAGAGCCCAGTGACTCAGTGTGAGTTTCACATGCACAAGATCCTAAAATATAAATGTTTATTTCAAAACAGATATTGACAATAGAAAAACTGCAATAAGGTCCTGATGCTAGAATGTTCCTAATCGTGTTGAACTATTTTTATGAGATTACTTATTTTTGTATATGATAAACTACTTACATATTACTTATTATGGTAAAACAAAATAGGGAAAAATTAAAACTGACCTCTAAGAGTGTTAAGGACTTAACAGAGTGACATACAATATACAAATTAACCATAAAGCAAGTAACCAGGAAAAGACTGTTAATATTACATTTATACAGATTAAATGTCCTTAATTTACCATTTGTCTTTCATTTTAAAGATTATCTGCCCCCAGTTGTATGATTTGAGTGTTAAAAGTCTAACTTGAATTACTTTGCAGTATTTATTTGACAAATCTCTATTGTGTAAATGTGTAATGTAATGAGAAAAATAGATCTCTCTTTTTAAATGAAAATGTTAATGTATTAATACCCTGTATGCATGATGTTTGACATTTAGTGTTTACACAAATATGTGTTTGAATAGGGATATGACTGGAGGTGGATGTTCTGCATTCTGCAATAGGGATGATCCTCTAATTCAACATAGACTGTCCTTTTGGTGTTGATTTTGTTGCCATTTTTTCAATAGGGAGTTCAGTGAGGCTTGTACAATCTAGAGATTTTTAGTTACAAAACATCATCTAATATGTCACGCTTATATTTTTATGTTTTTCAATACATTTAATTACTTTTTAAATAGTCCTTTGCACTGACTCAGCATATAATAACCGATTTACATGGAAAATAAACTGAAATATGATTACTGTGTTAAATGGATTTCTATTATTTCAAAGTACTTACTGAAGAGCAAATAGTACATTTTCCTTGCTTAGACTGACCTACAGAGTATTATGTGTTGAAAATTACTGAATTCAATATTCTTTGTAATTTATTCCTACAAAATCTCAGCCTAAAATTGTGAAGTGTTGTATGTCAATTTACAGAAGTGTAATAAAGCTACTTTTTGCTGCAACACTACTTTTACGCAGTCCTTTAAATACCAAGTTTAAATCCTTTCTTGTTCTTATTTTAATTAATATGTAATTTAATTTTTTAATTTGTTTGGTTCTTTGTTTATATACTGTTGTTTGTCTTTTCTGAGTTTCTAGGCTGAGTTCAATATTCTCCAGCATTTTAAAGGTTGTTGTTTGAAGAACAAGAAGATAAGTCTCTCTTCCAGGTGTTGGAGATATGGCAGTGAATTAAGCAGAAAAAGAAAAAAAAAAATCCCTGCTGTATGGAGCTTACATCCTTACTGGAGAAGACAAAATAAAAGGAATAGATTTTAAATACCTTTATTTTAAGTTAAGTGAAAATGTGTGCTAAGAATAGGAATAAATTAAGGAAATTTATAAAATGCATGGCAGAAGGCGGGTGTTGTGTCCCGAGATAAACTGGTAGGCATGGTGACTAATGAGAATGTCTTAGGGAGCTCAGGCTTCTGTAATCAAATAGCACAGACTGGAGCACTAAACAATAGACATTTATCTGTCAAAATTCAGTAGGCTGGGAAGTTAAAGATCAAAGTAGCACCACACTCAGCTTCTGGTGAGAGCTTGTTTTGTGTCTTATAGACAGCTACCTTCTTGCTGTCCTCCATGCCCTCACATGTTGGAAAGAGAGTGCTCTCTTGTTTCTCTTCTAACGATCCTATACTTCTGTAAGTTTAAGACTTCACCCTTATGACCTTATTTAACCTTTATTACTTCTCTATATGCTCAGCCTCCACAAACAGTTACACTGGGGGTTAGGGAAACACAAGTCCATAGCAGGGAGTTATAAATATCTACTATATTAAACATTCCTTTTTATGTCTGAAAATTACGCTTGCTAGAATTTTATAAATTAGGTTGGCTAAAACATTCATTTGGATGTTTCTGTAAGATGTTACAAAAAACCCGTATGAACTTTATGGCTGACCCAATGTTTAACATAATCCTTTTGCATCAAAAACATGATAAATAATTGTGAACTGTCTGGCTAAAGTATTTTAATGCTAGAGACTGTAGGTTAGCATAGATATTACCANGAAAAACTACAATAAGGTCCTGATGCTAGAATGTTCCTAATCGTGTTGAACTATTTTTATGAGATTACTTATTTTTGTATATGATAAACTACTTACATATTACTTATTATGGTAAAACAAAATAGGGAAAAATTAAAACTGACCTCTAAGAGTGTTAAGGACTTAACAGAGTGACATACAATATACAAATTAACCATAAAGCAAGTAACCAGGAAAAGACTGTTAATATTACATTTATACAGATTAAATGTCCTTAATTTACCATTTGTCTTTCATTTTAAAGATTATCTGCCCCCAGTTGTATGATTTGAGTGTTAAAAGTCTAACTTGAATTACTTTGCAGTATTTATTTGACAAATCTCTATTGTGTAAATGTGTAATGTAATGAGAAAAATAGATCTCTCTTTTTAAATGAAAATGTTAATGTATTAATACCCTGTATGCATGATGTTTGACATTTAGTGTTTACACAAATATGTGTTTGAATAGGGATATGACTGGAGGTGGATGTTCTGCATTCTGCAATAGGGATGATCCTCTAATTCAACATAGACTGTCCTTTTGGTGTTGATTTTGTTGCCATTTTTTCAATAGGGAGTTCAGTGAGGCTTGTACAATCTAGAGATTTTTAGTTACAAAACATCATCTAATATGTCACGCTTATATTTTTATGTTTTTCAATACATTTAATTACTTTTTAAATAGTCCTTTGCACTGACTCAGCATATAATAACCGATTTACATGGAAAATAAACTGAAATATGATTACTGTGTTAAATGGATTTCTATTATTTCAAAGTACTTACTGAAGAGCAAATAGTACATTTTCCTTGCGTAGACTGACCTACAGAGTATTATGTGTTGAAAATTACTGAATTCAATATTCTTTGTAATTTATTCCTACAAAATCTCAGCCTAAAATTGTGAAGTGTTGTATGTCAATTTACAGAAGTGTAATAAAGCTACTTTTTGCTGCAACACTACTTTTACGCAGTCCTTTAAATACCAAGTTTAAATCCTTTCTTGTTCTTATTTTAATTAATATGTAATTTAATTTTTTAATTTGTTTGGTTCTTTGTTTATATACTGTTGTTTGTCTTTTCTGAGTTTCTAGGCTGAGTTCAGTATTCTCCAGCATTTTAAAGGTTGTTGTTTGAAGAACAAGAAGATAAGTCTCTCTTCCAGGTGTTGGAGATATGGCAGTGAATTAAGCAGAAAAAGAAAAAAAAAAATCCCTGCTGTATGGAGCTTACATCCTTACTGGAGAAGACAAAATAAAAGGAATAGATTTTAAATACCTTTATTTTAAGTTAAGTGAAAATGTGTGCTAAGAATAGGAATAAATTAAGGAAATTTATAAAATGCATGGCAGAAGGCGGGTGTTGTGTCCCGAGATAAACTGGTAGGCATGGTGACTAATGAGAATGTCTTAGGGAGCTCAGGCTTCTGTAATCAAATAGCACAGACTGGAGCACTAAACAATAGACATTTATCTGTCAAAATTCAGTAGGCTGGGAAGTTAAAGATCAAAGTAGCACCACACTCAGCTTCTGGTGAGAGCTTGTTTTGTGTCTTATAGACAGCTACCTTCTTGCTGTCCTCCATGCCCTCACATGTTGGAAAGAGAGTGCTCTCTTGTTTCTCTTCTAACGATCCTATACTTCTGTAAGTTTAAGACTTCACCCTTATGACCTTATTTAACCTTTATTACTTCTCTATATGCTCAGCCTCCACAAACAGTTACACTGGGGGTTAGGGAAACACAAGTCCATAGCAGGGAGTTATAAATATCTTCTATATTAAACATTCCTTTTTATGTCTGAAAATTACGCTTGCTAGAATTTTATAAATTAAGTTGGCTAAAACGTTCATTTGGATGTTTCTGTAAGATGTTACAAAAAAACCCATGTGAACTTTATGGCTGACCCAATGTTTAACATAATCCTTTTGCATCAAAAACATGATAAATAATTGTGAACTGTCTGGCTAAAGTATTTTAATGCTAGAGACTGTAGGTTAGCATAGATATTACCAGCCTTATCTGGCTACTGAGATGAGATTCTGGCTATGAAACATAGTGAAGTGGTCAGGAATGGGTTTGCAATATACCAGTGGCTATTTGAAAACTTAGACATTATATTCTGGTGATGGTTTTAAGGATTCAGTTCAGTTCAGTTCAGTCGCTCAGTCGTGTCTGACTCTTTGCGACCCCATGAATTGCAGCACGCCAAGCCTCCCTGTTCATCACCACCTCTTGGAGTTCACTCAGACTCACATTCATCGAGCCCGTGATGCCATCCAGCCATTTCATCCTCTGTCATCCCCTTCTCCTCCTGCCCCCAATCCCTCCCAGCATCAGAGTCTTTTCCAATGAGTCAACTCTTCGCATGAGGTGGCCAAAGTACTGGAGTTTCAGCTCTAGCATCATTCCTTCCAAAGAAATCCCAGGGCTGATCTCCTTCAGAATGGACTGGTTGGATCTCCTTCTAAGGATTAGCCATCCTGTTATAAAGATAGAATTGAATTAGTTAGCTTTCCTTTGACTATCATATTGTTTTAAAGAAAAGAACAACAGAGATGTGCTTAACTCTCNCTAAGGATTAGCCATCCTGTTATAAAGATAGAATTGAATTAGTTAGCTTTCCTTTGACTATCATATTGTTTTAAAGAAAAGAACAACAGAGATGTGCTTAACTCTCCCAGCTCTCACAGAGACAGATGCGGAAGAGTCCTGATGCTGACCGCAGCGAGAGCTGTCCACGTGTTTGTTTTTTGTTTACTAAGAAGAAAAGAATAGTAGGTTGCTGCACAAATGAACTAAGTGCTGTGAAACGATGACTTTCAGGGTGCTCATTATGTAAAAATCCTCACTCATTTTCTACTGATTCCACACTAGGAAGGTCGTTTTGGTCAAGCTTATTTCCTTTATGTCCTTAATAATAAAGACCATTCTCACTACTAAGTATAGAAAGATTTTTAGTACTTTTTTTTTCCTACTTGGTACCTTGTGTTTTTATGGCCACATTTAGAAANGATCAGAATTTCTTTGGGGTGGACTTAGAATAAGAATTTTAAAACAATCATTCACTTTCATTTTATATACTACAGTTTGGAATAACAGTCACAAAGTCTTTTTTTAGTCTAGTATTTGAAAAAATCCCTGTACTCTAAGCCTTTGGCACATATGTGTTCATCATTTGCTTTATTTGGGCTTGTGCAACGGTCACAGAATGTTGTGGATATATACTGGATCTACAGCGCTATTCTTCAGTAGCCAGAATTGAGTGTAACGTGGCAAAGCACCATGTCAAATTCACCATAAATTTTGATTAACTTGGGTTTGTCAGAGTCAGAAAGTATCTGAAACATACTATCCCTATTCATTTACTTTTGGGTGGATTTCCTAAGACTAGAAATTTGTATTTAGTCTCTTTCATCATGGAAAATTTCAGTCTCCTTGTTGTTTCACAAATGTATACTGTTTCTGAAAGATATTCACGTAGTCATAGAAGAAAACAGTCTCATCCTCCAAGTTGCTCCTCACACATTTCCTTTAGAAACACTTCATAAAAAGAGATTTCTCTTCAAGCCGAAGGTTCCTGAGTAATTATTTTCTTTCAGCCCCTTCATTGAAATTTCCTGTGAAATGCTACCAGAGTGCTGTAGTTAAAATCTTTCATTCTGCATGTACGGAGCTGGGATAAAGTGACGGTGGCAGTAGTTATATGACTCAGCTATTTTTAGTTTGGGAATGGGGCTGATATGAACCATCATAACTACAGAGAAAATGATATTCAATTATGAATCACTACCAGATGTGTGAATTTATATCTTCAGGTTTAATTTTTCTAGAATATTCTTACTGCAATATATTCTTTATCCACTTTTTAAGTTGATTTGCTTTCTATGGGTAATGGATTTAATTGCATTAAATGTTCAAAAGATCCAAAAGTTAATAAAATATGTATTTGTACTCACAAATTTCACAATCCTTTTTAATTTATTTTTTTAAAAGAAATCATTCNTATCTCTTTATCCACTTTTTAAGTTGATTTGCTTTCTATGGGTAATGGATTTAATTGCATTAAATGTTCAAAAGATCCAAAAGTTAATAAAATATGTATTTGTACTCACAAATTTCACAATCCTTTTTAATTTATTTTTTTAAAAGAAACCATTCATGTGTTCAAAAAAATTTGAAAATGTATTGCATTCCATGTACCATGCTGGTTGATATGGATACAAGAATGAGTAATTTTTTACCTTTTAGGGTATTAGAAGGGCTTGCCAGGTGGCGCTAGTGGTAAAGAACCCGCCTACCAATGCAGGAGACATAAAAGACATGGATTTGATCCTGGGTCAGGAAGATCCCCTGGAGAAGGGCATGGTAACCCACTTCAGTATTTTTGCCTGGAGAATCCCATGGACAGAAGAGCCTGGCGGGCTACAGCCCATAGGATCATGAGTCCAACATGACTGAAGTGACTTAGTGCACATATGCACACACACACGCACACAAACACACACACACACGATATTAGATATCTCTGGGCAAGACATAAACAGGTAAAAGAAAGAATTATAATCCCACATGGTAAGTACACACAGTTTAAAATGCCATTCAAATATCACCCAGGCTATCTTTTATGATCACCTGTTTGTGGTCACAAGATAGCTACACTTATTCAAAATTTGGTTTGAGACTGATGGTGGCATATAGGCAGCAGGACATTTTGAAAATGTTTGTTGGTTACATAATCAGCTTTCTGTGGGTAGCAGGGCAAGCTTCTTACTCTGGTTAAAAAAAAAAAAAAAACCAGTGATTTGAGAGGTCAAGGGAAGGAGGTGAGCTTGAGATTTTTATGGAATTTAGGGGGGTGTGGTCAGGGTGGTGCTGGTGGTAAAGAACTTGCCTGCCAATGCAGGAGACATAAGTGATGCAGGTTCTANTTACTCAAAATTTGGTTTGAGAATGATGGTGGGACATAGGCAGCAGGACATTTTGAAAATGTTTGTTGGTTACATAATCAGCTTTATGTGGGTAGCAGGGCAAGCTTCTTACTCTGGTTCAAAAAAAACACCAACGATTTGAGAGGTCAAGGGAAGGAGGTGAGCTTGAGATTTTTATGGAATTTAGGGGGGTGTGGTCAGGGTAGTGCTGGTGGTAAAGAACTTGCCTGCCAATGCAGGAGACATAAGTGATGCAGGTTCCATCCCTGGGTTGGGAATATCCCCTGGAGAAGGAAATGACAACCCACTCCAGTATTCTTGCCTGGAGAACCCCATGGACAGAAAAGCCTGGTGGGCTACATCCATGGGGTCTTAAAGAATTAGATGTGACTGAGCAACTTTCACTTTTTCAGGGAAAATGTTCTTGAACTATCAATAACAAAGGAGGAAGCACTCAAGCCTCCTTCTAAGTTTGCCCAGCTGTGGAGCAAAAGGGGAAACGAGAGGTGTTGTTTGGCTTAAAAACCGTCAGCAGTAGTCACATAATGGAGTCTTAACTCTTAAGTCTTTTTTACAATTCACCCAGTTTACATTAGATGACTACCCATTCCTTCCTCTATGGTTACACTGACAGTATTTCATCATAATTGTTCATTCATATGCTTTTAAGGTAAGGCATCAGCTGTATAGTAATCATTGTGTTCCTGGTTCATTGAATGTTATGTTTAATATGTGTTTGTTGAAAGGATGAATGAAGTGATGTCAATCAAAATTAACACATATAGATATTAAAAGATATTAAAAACCTAGGAGTCAACTAAGGGAAAGAAGTCCCTTCAAGGGACTCAGAAGGCTAATGTGTTTAAGAAAGAATAAAAACATCAGTGATCTGAAGTAATTCTGGGGAGATAAATAGAAATTTCTTCATGAAAAAGTTACTATCTCTATTGAAAAATGTAAGCCCACCAGTTTCCAGTAACAATTACACTGCAGTGTACTAACCTTGACTCCAGAGAACTAACCTCTAGATTCAGGTGGAGTAAGCAGGTATCTGTGAGATGGCATCTGAGGGGGAATCAGAGGTTTCAATTCTCCACATACTTTGCCAATTTGTGACAGAAAATTTTCTCACAATTTTTACTGATAAAACTCTTTTTTCCAGTAAAGCATTAACTCCATATGTCATCAATAAAATACTATAACATGAAAGGAGAAAATTAAGATATTAACTTACTATTACAATTTACTATGCTTTATTGCCTACCAAAACCTGGGACTAGGGTAAGTGGAACTTACAGGTAGAGCATACTGGATCAGTAGAAATATCTTTTGGGCAGTCAGTTGCACTGTTAATTATCCATTTCTTCCTAACAAACAAACTCCAAAACATAGTGATTTATCATTTCTCATGATTCTCTTTGTCAGCTGGACTCTTCTGGGCTCCCTTGAGTTGACTTATGTTGTGTTCAGTTGATGAGTTAGCTGAGGGCGGGGCTTCTTCACAAACCTTGAAGTCTTAAGATCCAAGAGAATGAAGGCAGCAGTTGCAAGGTCTCTTAAGGCTCGTGATCAGGAACTTAAAAATGTCACTTCCTCCACATTTTTTCCACCACAAGGCCAGCTCGATTTTAAAAGGGAGAAACAGACTCCATCTCTGAATGGGGCAAGCTGCAGAGCCGCTTTGCAAAGGAATGTGCACAACATTTCAGCCGTCAAGCAATGCATCAGAGTCCACTGCTGATTACACAAATTATTCTTCAACATGCAAAACATGCTTACTCACAACCAAAGATTCCAAATGCTCACCCCTATTATAGCATTAGTCCAGGGTCTCACAACTAGTCTCTGGTTCAGTTTGGGTGAGTTTCTCAGGTTCGGTTCCTCAGGTCAGCTCCTTTTGATAAGAGCTGGGAGCCAGAAACAAGGTTGTCTTCCAGTCTCGCATTCATCATACAGCGGTAAGAGAGGGGCAGAATAACCGTAATAGACACACCAGTTCAAAAATTCAGAATGCAACCATATGTATAGTCAACACCTCGTTCTTGCTGTCTAATTCCATTAAGCAGTGAAGGAACCAGAGCTCCTTGGAAACTGACTGGTTCTAAGCCATTAAATGGAGAAGGCGATGGCACCCCACTCCAGTACTCTTGCCTGTGAAAAATCCCATGGACGGAGGAGCCTGGAAGGCTTCAGTCCATGGGGTTGCGAAGAGTCGGACACGACTGAACAACTTCACTTTCAACTTTTCACTTTAATGCATTGGAGAAGGAAATGGCAACCCACTCCAGTGTTCTTGCCTGGAGAATCCCAGGGACGGGGGAGCCTGGTGGGCTGCTGTCTATGGGGTTGCACAGAGTTGGACATGACTGAAGTAACTTAGCAGCAGCAAGCCATTAAAAAAAGAAACTTTAATTTGAGGGTCAAAGTGCCCTAGTTTGTCTTCAATATACCTGGCCAGTACACCTCAAAAATAAAAGACTAAGATACCTTCATACCAGAGGAAATTGAAGAGTTGTAATGACTGGATGCACAGTGATTGTCTTGCAACATATCCTGAAACAGAACATTGGGACAGTGGGGGAAATAGTAAAATCAATCAATGTAGAGCTTCATTATTAGTAATGTGACTACTATATTGAAAGTGAAAAAGTGGAGAAAGTGAAAGTCGCTCAGTGTGTCCAACTGTTTGCAACCCCACAGATTATATATTCCATGGGATTCTCCAGGCCAGAATACTGAAGTGGGTAGCCTTTCCCTTCTCCAGGGGATCTTCCCAACCCAGGGATGGAACCCAGGTCTCCTGAATTGCAGGCGGATTCTTTACCAGCTGAGCCACCAGGAAGTCCAACTACTATATTACTATATTGTAAATGAAATTCTTTCCTTAGTTGTGACAAATGCTTCATGGTTATACAAACCATTAATGGTTTGGGAGAGTGGATGAGGAGTATATGAGGATTCTCTGTATTATTCTTCCAACTTTCCAATAAATATATAAAAGTACTCTAAAATTAAAAGAACTATATATTTAAGAAAAAGAGACTGAGTGGGCCACATATATCAGTTATGATTTTCTAGTAATTTTGAAAGACAATTGGGTGCATATCACCAGCTTTCCCTTCTCTGGGGCCAAAGCAGCTTCCCTAATTAGGTTCAAGTTGTGCAGCCTGGGTTGTTGTTCCGTTGCCCAGACTGTCTGACTCTTTGTGACCAATGGACTGCAGCACACCAGGCCTCCCTGTCCTTCACAATCTCCTGGAGTTTGCTCAAACTCATGTCCATTGAATCAGTGATGCCATCCAACCATCTCATCCTCTGTTGAGATGAGATGCCATCCAACCATCTCATCCCCTTCTCCTCCTGCTTTCTATTTTTCCCAGCATCAGGGTCTTTTCCAAGGAGTCAACTCTTTGCATCAAGTGGCCACAGTACTGGAGCCTGGGAGTAATTCTCAAATACTTTGTTCTTGTATCTTGACATTGCTTTTGCTAAGAAGTCTTCTGTTTTTATAGCAATAACTGATTTTCAGCTGACTAGCTGCCTCAGCCTACTCTCCATTTCATAGAAAGTTAAAGTCCTTTTGGTCCAAGGAGTAGTATTTGCATCAGTATCATTCTCTTCAAATTATTATGAATCTCACTGGAGTTGATGCCATGCCCCAAAAGTAATATACGTAATTCTTTTCAGAACAGATCTCTATCTCCTTAGAATACATAAAACTGTTGTTGGAAGACACTTAATTTTTAAAAACCTTTTTGACTGATTAGGGGTGTTGACTAAAAAATATAGTTGCAATCTGGAAGTTCAGAGTGTTTTATTTGGTGGAAATGTTGAGGACTTCAGTCCTGGGAGGCAGCATCTCAGGTAGCTCTGAGAAAGTACTCCAAGGAGGCAGGGCAAGGAGTCGGGACAGACAGAAGTTTGTAACAAAAGGGGAGGCAGGCAGTCTGAGCATCAAAGATTATGTTAATGAAGGAAAACCAGATACATCATGGAATTTAGTGGCTCTTCTATGTACGGGAAGATGCAAGCATCTGGGCTCACGGAAATCATTTCTTTTATAAGCATCTCAGCTCTCTGGGGCCAGCATCTCATTTTTTCATGTCTCACGTCCCCCGGAGCTCCTCAGCACTCACTGTGGTGGGGGAGCGGGGAGGTATGAGAAACCTGCTGAATGGCAGGCACTCTTTTCCCTTTGGGGGCCCTTCATGCTCAGAAATTTACATTTGGAGGCCCCAAATTGAAATGATGGCTGATGGCTGTGACATTCTTGGTTACTGACATGACAGGAGATATTTCACTTTCACAGGGGTCAACTAGCCACCATCTTAAGTCTTTCTGAGATCTTAACAAAGGATTTTATAACATATTTAAATAGATTATTGTCTTTAGATCATTTCTTACCTTGAGAATCTTCTACAGCATGGCAATGGGAATCAGTTTCATATTTCAACCAAGAAATTTTTTCCTATATTTCCTCTGTATTTTGTTTTCAAACTGAAACTTTGTTGCTAAGCTCAACTCTCTCTGTCCTTAAGGGAAAGACACCACTGAAGGGCCACTGGGATAATTTTATAGCATCTAGGGTGTGGGTGTAGGTCAAAGTTTCTGAATGGATAACTAGTCTTGGTGCACTGGGAATGCATCAGCAAAGTTTTCATCACTGTTTGGGGACTAATAGAACACAGAGGCTACTTGACCCCAATGATTAATAAGTAATATATATTAAATGCAAAGTCCTTGATGACAGAGAGTGATTTACTCATTCTACAGTCCTGGGTAGAGTCAGTGAAAAGACAGGAGAAACTAACCCAAGATGGCATCACTTATGCTAACAGCCATACATGTCCTGTTTCATGAACTTATTAGCAAAATTCTTTGGTTAGGATATTCATATTGCATCCTCTTTCTTTCCATGAGTAGGGGTAGAAAGTCAAATTAAGAAGAAGCAAATTGAAAAAAAAGGAAAAAACTTATTCAAGCCACTGTTTTAAAAACAATATAACATGTCCAGAGGTTATTCTTTTCTTCATCTCGAGAATATTGAAGATAAAGAAGAGACAAAATCAATATTGAAAGTGATAAAGTAATAAACTGAAGGTGTAAAGAACTAAATATATTTCTAGGTTATAAGGTACACCGGATTGGTTCATCTTACAGGAGTGTTGGCAGGTGACGATATTGAAAAATACCCTCTGAACTGAGAAGAAAATTTGAGGCCAAAAACACAAATCAGGCAGCTCTATAAAATGCTGTTATAAAGATTACTGTGGGCAGTTTAAATGCGGGCAGGATTGGGTTGATGATGGTCTATAGGCACTTGGAGCCGCACTCTGTGCTGAAAGGGGTACAGGAGGATTTAAAGGGGTCAAAGCTAAGAGTCGAGTCTGACCATTAGGGAGAAACACATCTGTACCTGCCAGGGATCTCATGGCCACTATCTGCATCAGCAAAAGGCCTTCTTCCAGTTTTCATATCAGATGAAGGCAGGGTAAAAGTTGAAGGAAACAGGTCTTGGACACATTTCTTATGAGGCTGAGACTCAGTCATCTAGAAAGGGGTGGGGCCTAAGATGGAGCTGACAAAATGGAGACAGTGAGGGTAAGCCATATAGAAGAGTGTCTAACATGTTTAGGGGTAAAATATAAGTGATCAGTTTTGTTTGCCTCCTTCAAAGTATTATACTAGTTTAAAGCCTAAAGAAACTCTATGATATAGAAGGTTTTTCTCAGTTCTTCTTCTTAAACTTTAGTTAAAATAACCAAGGATATGAACATTCTTCTTTGAAAATTCCAGGAATATCCACATTTTCTTCTCTGTATTTGTCTTTATCTATATCTATTTATTCTAAGGCAAAACAGGTGGATTCATACACAATTTTGCTTTAATTTGTGCCTGTTCCCCTTTAGTGTAGTTTATGCTTGGGGATACTTTCTTAAAGTTAAGAAGTTACAGAGCTTAGAATCATTAATTTTCAAACCACAGTGACATTCAGAGATAAAAGTTTTAGACTATCATAGAAGATATGATATATTTAAGAATCTTTTCTCATTTTCATATAGAGATAAAATAAAGATGAGATTGTAAGAAAAATATGACATAATATTACAAATCTTCCCTCATAGCTCAGTTGGTAAAGAATCTGCCTGCAGTGCAGGAGACCAGGGTTCTATTCCTGGGTTGGGAAAAGCCCCTGAAGAAGAGAATGACAACCCACTCCAGTATTTTTGCCTGAAGAATCCCATGGACAGAGGAGCCTGGCAGGCTACAGTCCATGGGGTCACAAGAGTCAGACATGACTTAACGACTAAATCACCAACCACCAGAGGTTTTGTGAAAACTTTTTATATAATTTTTCCTCTATCATATAAAGTGCTCAGATCCAGTAATATGGAAAATGCTATATCACCAAATATTTAGAAGCCAATATGCAAGTGTCTCTATTTTTTTAAATTTCACCAATATCCCAAAGGTCAATGACTATTCAAGATCACTGCAGATGGTGACTGCAGCCATGAAATTAAAAGATGCTCACTCCTTGGAAGAAAAGCTATGACAAACCTAGACAGCATATTAAAAAGCAGAGACATTGCTTTGCCAGCGAAGGTCCATATAGTCAAAGCTCTGGTTTTTCCAGTAGTCATGTATGGATGTGAGAGTTGGACCATAAAGAAAACTGAGTGCTGAAGAACTGATGCTCTTGAGCTGTGGTGCTGGTGAAGATTCTTGAATGTCCCTTGGACTGCAAGGAAATCAAACCAGTCAATCTTAAAGGAAATCAGTTCTGAATATTCATTAGAAGGACTGAAGCTGAAGCTCCAATACTTTGGCCATCTGATATGAAGAACTGACTCATTGGAAAAGACCTTGATTCTGGGAAAGATTTAAGGCAGGAGGAGAAGGGAACAACGGAAGATGAGTTGGTAGGATGGCATCACTGTCTTGATGGACATGAGTTTGAGCAAACTCAGGGAGTTGGTGATGGAAAGGGAAGGCTTCTGCCCATGGGGTCATAAAGAATTGGACATGACTGAATGACTGAACTGAACTGAATGACTATGAGGAGATAGCAACATAAGGACATGACCTCAAATCACAAAGAGATGATGTATGAGAAGCGATAGTAGTAGTCACACTATATAGGGTTTTGCTTTTGGCAGAGGAAACTGTCCCAGTCAACTTGGGCTACCATAAATAAAACTCCACTGTTGGGGTAGCTTAAACAATAGGCACTTGTTTCTCAGAGTTGTGGAGACTGGAAGTGTGAAGTCAAAGTGACAGAGGATCAGTATCAGGTGAGAACTCTCTCCTTGGGTATGTTAAAAAAAAAAAAAAAAAAGCTCAGTGTGAGAGTTGTGAGTGGTTTTATTTGGGGCAAAACCAGGGATGTAGCCTGGGAAATAGCAACTCAAATAGCTCTCAGAGACTACTCCAAGGAGATGAAGAGAGGAGCTCAGGAAACATGGGAATTTTGTAACAAAGGGGAGGTAGTCAGGAATGTCATAAGATTATTGTTAAAGAAAACCAGATATCTCAAGTTAAGAAATTTAGTGCTTTTCTATATATGGGAAGATGCAAGAGTCCGGGCCCACTGAAATCTTTTTTTATATATATATTCATCTCAGCTATCTGGGGCCAGTATCTTTATTATCACATTCTGAGTTTCCTCAGGATTCACAGTAGGAGGTGACATCAGATATTCTTTTTCTCAGTGCCTTCTTCAGAGTTCACCAGCTCATGCAGGAGGGCTGCAAACTTTGATGATTGTGGCATCCTTTGTCTACGGTTAATGGCAGGAAATGTTTCATTTGTTCAGATTTTTTCGTATCTGCCTTCTTGCTGTGTCCTCACATGGCCTTTCCTTGGTGCCTTCCATTGGAGAGAGAGAGGAAGCAAGCCCTGTGAGGTCTCTTTTTATAAATACACAAATTCCATCCTGAGATCTCCACTCTAATGAGGGATCCACATCTAAACTTAATTTGAGGGCAAGAAGAGAAGGGGGAGACATAGGATGAGACAGTTGGATGGCATCATTGAGTCTGAGCAAACTCCGGGAGATAGTGAAGGACAGAGAAGCCTGGCGTGCTGCAGTCCATAGGGTTGCAGAGAATCAAACACAACTGAGGGACTGAACAATAACAACAAAGCTTAATTAACTCCTAAACACCTTACCGTCAAATATCATCACATTGGAAGTTAGAGCTTCAATATATGAATCAAAGGGGAGGGGGGCACCAACTCAACCCATAGCAGAAACTTTATTGCTGTCTCTTTTAAAAACAATCTATATATCTTTATTAGCTTAAGTTAGAAGTCTCAGTAAAATACAGCAATGATTCCTTTCAAATTCTAACCAAAGCTCCATCTAACAAACTGCTATCATTCATGCAGCTTTAACTCATACTAAGGTGTTAAAACAGAGTGAGAGTTTTACTCCCTGGGCTTGTATATAGCAGGAGCTATATATATGGTGGAAGCATGTGTCTTGCCTTTTCCTTTCTTGATCTACTTTACTCCAAGTTGCTGAAGAGCTACCGAGCTGAATATAGATGATGAACACTTGCAAGAAGCAGCGCTAAAGAAACACTGAAAAGGATTGTGTATTGGTCAAAATTGTGAAAGATCCTTTTAAAAAACAAACAATTCTAAATATCTATACCAAACTGATGTTATGAATCTGTGAGTTTGTCAAATGAGCATATAATGGCTAAGACCATGATCTGAAATCCTACAGAATTGGTTGGCTTTGAATTTTACTATAGGCATTTATTAGCTGTGTGACCATGAGGAGATTGCCCTCAGCAAGCTCGCCAGAAGACCATTCATTAAATGAGAAAATTAATGCAAGGCATTTAGAACATTGTTTCATCTAATGGATGGTTATGAAGCACACCAGTCATGGGCCAGGCTCCTTGTTATGTGTTGTGTATTGACTGGGGACTGAAAAGGAGCTGGAACCTGACCTTCATTATAGTAAAGAAGAGACAAAAATAAACACACTTGAAAAATAAACACACTTGAGGAACTAAACAAGTTATCCCNTTGGACATGACTGAATGACTGAACTGAACTGAATGACTATGAGGAGATAGCAACATAAGGACATGACCTCAAATCACAAAGAGATGATGTATGAGAAGCGATAGTAGTAGTCACACTATATAGGGTTTTGCTTTTGGCAGAGGAAACCGTCCCAGTCAACTTGGGCTACCATAAATAAAACTCCACTGTTGGGGTAGCTTAAACAATAGGCACTTGTTTCTCAGAGTTGTGGAGACTGGAAGTGTGAAGTCAAAGTGACAGAGGATCAGTATCAGGTGAGAACTCTCTCCTTGGGTATGTTAAAAAAAAAAAAAAAAAAGCTCAGTGTGAGAGTTGTGAGTGGTTTTATTTGGGGCAAAACCAGGGATGTAGCCTGGGAAATAGCAACTCAAATAGCTCTCAGAGACTACTCCAAGGAGATGAAGAGAGGAGCTCAGGAAACATGGGAATTTTGTAACAAAGGGGAGGTAGTCAGGAATGTCATAAGATTATTGTTAAAGAAAACCAGATATCTCAAGTTAAGAAATTTAGTGCTTTTCTATATATGGGAAGATGCAAGAGTCCGGGCCCACTGAAATCTTTTTTTATATATATATTCATCTCAGCTATCTGGGGCCAGTATCTTTATTATCACATTCTGAGTTTCCTCAGGATTCACAGTAGGAGGTGACATCAGATATTCTTTTTCTCAGTGCCTTCTTCAGAGTTCACCAGCTCATGCAGGAGGGCTGCAAACTTTGATGATTGTGGCATCCTTTGTCTACGGTTAATGGCAGGAAATGTTTCATTTGTTCAGATTNTGACATCAGATATTCTTTTTCTCCGTGCCTTCTTCAGAGTTCACCAGCTCATGCAGGAGGGCTGCAAACTTTGATGATTGTGGCATCCTTTGTCTACGGTTAATGGCAGGAAATGTTTCATTTTTCAGATTTTTTCGTATCTGCCTTCTTGCTGTGTCCTCACATGGCCTTTCCTTGGTGCCTTCCATTGGAGAGAGAGAGGAAGCAAGCCCTGTGAGGTCTCTTTTTATAAATACACAAATTCCATCCTGAGATCTCCACTCTAATGAGGGATCCACATCTAAACTTAATTTGAGGGCAAGAAGAGAAGGGGGAGACATAGGATGAGACAGTTGGATGGCATCATTGAGTCTGAGCAAACTCCGGGAGATAGTGAAGGACAGAGAAGCCTGGCGTGCTGCAGTCCATAGGGTTGCAGAGAATCAAACACAACTGAGGGACTGAACAATAACAACAAAGCTTAATTAACTCCTAAACACCTTACCGTCAAATATCATCACATTGGAAGTTAGAGCTTCAATATATGAATAAAAGGGGAGGGGGGCACCAACTCAACCCATAGCAGAAACTTTATTGCTGTCTCTTTTAAAAACAATCTATATATCTTTATTAGCTTAAGTTAGAAGTCTCAGTAAAATACAGCAATGATTCCTTTCAAATTCTAACCAAAGCTCCATCTAACAAACTGCTATCATTCATGCAGCTTTAACTCATACTAAGGTGTTAAAACAGAGTGAGAGTTTTACTCCCTGGGCTTGTATATAGCAGGAGCTATATATATGGTGGAAGCATGTGTCTTGCCTTTTCCTTTCTTGATCTACTTTACTCCAAGTTGCTGAAGAGCTACTGAGCTGAATATAGATGATGAACACTTGCAAGAAGCAGCGCTAAAGAAACACTGAAAAGGATTGTGTATTGGTCAAAATTGTGAAAGATCCTTTTAAAAAACAAACAATTCTAAATATCTATACCAAACTGATGTTATGAATCTGTGAGTTTGTCAAATGAGCATATAATGGCTAAGACCATGATCTGAAATCCTACAGAATTGGTTGGCTTTGAATTTTACTATAGGCATTTATTAGCTGTGTGATCATGAGGAGATTGCCCTCAGCAAGCTCGCCAGAAGACCATTCATTAAATGAGAAAATTAATGCAAGGCATTTAGAACATTGTTTCATCTAATGGATGGTTATGAAGCACACCAGTCATGGGCCAGGCTCCTTGTTATGTGTTGTGTATTGACTGGGGACTGAAAAGGAGCTGGAACCTGACCTTCATTATAGTAAAGAAGAGACAAAAATAAACACACTTGAAAAATAAACACACTTGAGGAACTAAACAAGTTATCCCCAAGGTAGAGAAGAACACAGCTTGGAAGGAGGAGGAGAGAGGAGCAATTGACTGAGACAGTTGTGAACCTAACACTTCTCAGAAGAGATGATTTTTAAGTGAAAATTTATGGAGAAACAGGAGATACCAAAAAAAAAAGTTTAGGGTGGGGGAAGCTGACACAAGATGACTCTAAAACAGGAAAACTCAGCAGCATGGAAGAGCACAAGTGTTAAAATGCTGAAAGGACAATAACATGGCTTGAGGGCGATAGTGTGGGGTGAGAACAGAACCTGGCACGAAGAAAGTATTTTCAAATGCTTTTAGCTTTTA
>SJYW01034116.1:586645-597138 GCA_006410735.1 Raphicerus campestris
AAAAAAAAAAAAAAAAAGCTCAGTGTGAGAGTTGTGAGTGGTTTTATTTGGGGCAAAACCAGGGATGTAGCCTGGGAAATAGCAACTCAAATAGCTCTCAGAGACTACTCCAAGGAGATGAAGAGAGGAGCTCAGGAAACATGGGAATTTTGTAACAAAGGGGAGGTAGTCAGGAATGTCATAAGATTATTGTTAAAGAAAACCAGATATCTCAAGTTAAGAAATTTAGTGCTTTTCTATATATGGGAAGATGCAAGAGTCCAGGCCCACTGAAATCTTTTTTTAATATATATTCATCTCAGCTATCTGGGGCCAGTATCTTTATTATCACATTCTGAGTTTCCTCAGGATTCACAGTAGGAGGTGACATCAGATATTCTTTTTCTCCGTGCCTTCTTCAGAGTTCACCAGCTCATGCAGGAGGGCTGCAAACTTTGATGATTGTGGCATCCTTTGTCTACGGTTAATGGCAGGAAATGTTTCATTTTTCAGATTTTTTCGTATCTGCCTTCTTGCTGTGTCCTCACATGGCCTTTCCTTGGTGCCTTCCATTGGAGAGAGAGAGGAAGCAAGCCCTGTGAGGTCTCTTTTTATAAATACACAAATTCCATCCTGAGATCTCCACTCTAATGAGGGATCCACATCTAAACTTAATTTGAGGGCAAGAAGAGAAGGGGGAGACATAGGATGAGATAGTTGGATGGCATCATTGAGTCTGAGCAAACTCCGGGAGATAGTGAAGGACAGAGAAGCCTGGCGTGCTGCAGTCCATAGGGTTGCAGAGAATCAAACACAACTGAGGGACTGAACAATAACAACAAAGCTTAATTAACTCCTAAACACCTTACCGTCAAATATCATCACATTGGAAGTTAGAGCTTCAATATATGAATAAAAGGGGAGGGGGGCACCAACTCAACCCATAGCAGAAACTTTATTGCTGTCTCTTTTAAAAACAATCTATATATCTTTATTAGCTTAAGTTAGAAGTCTCAGTAAAATACAGCAATGATTCCTTTCAAATTCTAACCAAAGCTCCATCTAACAAACTGCTATCATTCATGCAGCTTTAACTCATACTGAGGTGTTAAAACAGAGTGAGAGTTTTACTCCCTGGGCTTGTATATAGCAGGAGCTATATATATGGTGGAAGCATGTGTCTTGCCTTTTCCTTTCTTGATCTACTTTACTCCAAGTTGCTGAAGAGCTACTGAGCTGAATATAGATGATGAACACTTGCAAGAAGCAGCGCTAAAGAAACACTGAAAAGGATTGTGTATTGGTCAAAATTGTGAAAGATCCTTTTAAAAAACAAACAATTCTAAATATCTATACCAAACTGATGTTATGAATCTGTGAGTTTGTCAAATGAGCATATAATGGCTAAGACCATGATCTGAAATCCTACAGAATTGGTTGGCTTTGAATTTTACTATAGGCATTTATTAGCTGTGTGATCATGAGGAGATTGCCCTCAGCAAGCTCGCCAGAAGACCATTCATTAAATGAGAAAATTAATGCAAGGCATTTAGAACATTGTTTCATCTAATGGATGGTTATGAAGCACACCAGTCATGGGCCAGGCTCCTTGTTATGTGTTGTGTATTGACTGGGGACTGAAAAGGAGCTGGAACCTGACCTTCATTATAGTAAAGAAGAGACAAAAATAAACACACTTGAAAAATAAACACACTTGAGGAACTAAACAAGTTATCCCCAAGGTAGAGAAGAACACAGCTTGGAAGGAGGAGGAGAGAGGAGCAATTGACTGAGACAGTTGTGAACCTAACACTTCTCAGAAGAGATGATTTTTAAGTGAAAATTTATGGAGAAACAGGAGATACCAAAAAAAAAAGTTTAGGGTGGGGGAAGCTGACACAAGATGACTCTAAAACAGGAAAACTCAGCAGCATGGAAGAGCACAAGTGTTAAAATGCTGAAAGGACAATAACATGGCTTGAGGGCGATAGTGTGGGGTGAGAACAGAACCTGGCACGAAGAAAGTATTTTCAAATGCTTTTAGCTTTTAGTCTTGACATTTTTATGAGAAAGAAACAAGATAATGCATGAAAACCATCTAGTACAGTGCTTGAAACATAACGGGTGCTCAATCAACAGGATTAATTGTAGCTGTTATCTTTAGCAGTCCTAGTAGCTTTGCTGTTTTCTGAAAAGTTTTTCTTGACTTTGGTTATAGGCAGAAGTGAGCAGAGGCTAGAGGCAAGGTCTTAGTTCCCAGACTGGAAGTCCTGACAACTGGCCCACGGAGACCAGCTGTGAGGGCCTGAGCCCCTCATTTATACTTGCTTTGTCAAGAAAGAATGCAGGTGAAGAAGTAGAAGGTAAAGAGAAAGGTAAAGATTATTGCAAAAGAAAAGTACACGCGGAAAGATGCATGGAACTCAGGGAGAGAATGGCACCTTTGGGAAGTTTAAATCCTCTAGAAGTGTTAGGTAGTTAGAATAGGAAAAAGGAGCCCAGAATGGCACTGGCTAAAAGACAAGAAGGGGAAAGCCCATGAAAATAGAACAAAGGAAGGTCTGAGGACTGGAATGAGGACCTCAGGTAAAAATAAACAGCCCTCCTGGCTAGCCCCAATTACAGAGGGCAGACCTGGGGGAGGAGGAAAAACATATAAAAAGAAGAGCCAAAATTGGGCCAGGGACCTTTCTTCTCTTTGTGTCTTATGGGTCAGCATGCCCTCATGCCTCAAGGGTGTATTTTCCTTTACTTTATAAATAAAACTAAGCTCTAACATGGAGCTTAACACTGGTCCCCCTGAGGGCTGTACCATTGGTCCAGCCATGGCTTCAAATTTTTGTCACCATGAGACAGAACCGAGGAAACTACAAACTGCCCTGACAGAAAGGANAAGCTCTAACATGGAGCTTAACACTGGTCCCCCTGAGGGCTGTACCATTGGTCCAGCCATGGCTTCAAATTTTTGTCACCATGAGACAGAACCGAGGAAACTACAAACTGCCCTGACAGAAAGGAGCAGTCTTCCGGGTCATTGTCTTCTTTCTGATTATTTTGTTTTGATCCCCATGGCTAACTTGCCTCTGGACCCTCCCCAGTTTGTGCTGCACCCCTCAGTTAAGATGAATCCCACTGTGGAGACTTATGGCTGCTGCTGCTGCTGCTAAGTCGCTTCAGTCATATCTGACTCTGTGTGACCCCTTAGACGGAGGCCCACCAGGCTCCCCCGTCCCTGGGATGCTCCAGGCAAGAACACTGGAGTGGGTTGCCATTTCCTTCTCCAATGCATGAAAGTGAAAAGTGAAAGTGAAGTTGCTCAGTCGTGTCCGACCCTCAGCGACCCCATGGACTGCAGCCCACCAGGCTCCTCCATCCATGGGATTTTCCAGGNAGTGTTGCACTCAATATGCCAGCAAACATGGAAAACTCAGCAGTGGCCACAGGTCTGGAGAAGGTCAGTTTTCATTCCAATCCCAATAGAAGGCAATGCCAAAGAATGTTCAAACTACTGCACAATTACACTCATTAAACATGCTATCAAAGTAATGCTCAAAATTATCCAAGCTAGGCTTCTACAGTATGTGAACTGAAGACTTCTGGATGGTCAAGCTGGATTTAGAAAAGACAGAGAGGAAACAGATATCAAATTGCCAACATTGGTTGGATCATTGAAAAAGCAAGAGAATTCCAGAGAAACAACTAATTTTCCTTCATTGACTATGCTAAAGCCTTTTAATTTGTGGATCACAACNAGAGGAAACAGATATCAAATTGCCAACATTGGTTGGAGCATTGAAAAAGCAAGAGAATTCCAGAGAAACAACTAATTTTCCTTCATTGACTATGCTAAAGCCTTTTAATTTGTGGATCACAACAAACTGTGGAAAATTCTTAAAGAGTTGGAAATACCAGACCACCTTACCTTCCTTCTGAGAAACTTGTATGCAGCCCAAAAAGAAACAGTTAGAATTAGATATGGAACAGCAGACTCTATCAAAATTGAGAAAGGATTATGTCAAGATTGTACATTTTCATCCTGCTTATTTAACTTGTATGAAGAGTACATCATGAGAAATGCCAGGCTGGATGAAGCACAAGCTGGAATCTAGATGGCTGGGAAAAATATCAATAACCTCAGATGTGCAGATGACACCACCCTTATGGCAGAAAATGAAGAGGAACTGAAGAGACTCTTGATGAAGGTCAAAGAAGAGAGTGAAAAAGCTGGCTTAAAAATCAGCATTCAACAAACTAAGTTCATGGCACTAAGTTCATGGCACTCAGTCCCATCACTTCATGGCAAATAGATGGGAAAACAATGGAAACAGTGACAGACTTTATTTTCTTGGGGTCAAAAATCATTGCAGATGGTGATTGCAGTCATGAAATTAAAAGACGCTTGCTCCTTGGAAGAAAAGCTAGGACAAACCCAGACAGCTCATTAAAAAGCAGAGACATTACTTTGCCACAAAAGGTCCATTTAGTCAAAGCTATGGTTTTTCCAGTAGTCATGTATGAATGTGAGAGTTGGACCATAAAGAAGGCTGAGCACCAAAGAACTGATGCTGATACTTTTGAACTGTAGTGTTGGAGAAGACTCTTGAGGGTCCCTTGGACTGCAAGGATATCCAACCAGTCCATCCTAAAGGAGATCTGTCCTGAATATTTATTGGAAGGACTGATGCTGAAGCTAAAGTTCCAATACTCTGGCCACCTGATTTGAACAGCCGACTCATTGGAAAAGACCCTGATGCTGGGAAAGGCTAAAGTCAAGAGGAGAAGGGGATGACAGAGAATAAGATGGTTGGATGGCATCACCGACTCAAGGGACATGAGTTTGGAAGCCAGTCATACTTCAGTCCATGGGGTCACAAAAATTCAGACACAACTGAGTGATGAAGAACAGCAATCTGTGATGTTAGAAAGTATTCTAGTTTCATTCTTTTCCACATAATTGACCAGTTTCCCAGCACCACTGTTGAATAGACTATCTTTTATCCATTGTATAGTTTCGCCTCTTTGTCAAAGATAAGTTATCCATAGGAGCATGGATTTATCTCTGAACTTTCTATTTTGTTCTATGGATCTATATTTCTACCTTTTTTGGATTTCTTTCTCAGTGTTTTGTCTATACAGGTCTTTTGTTTCTTGAGGTAAATTTGTTCTTAAGTATTTTATACACAAGATGACTATAATAGAAAATTTCAAGTTAGAAGAGGGTGGCAGACAATGAGATGATTGCATAGCATCACCAATTCAATGGACATGAACTTGGGCAAGCTCTGTGAGATAGTGAGGGACAGAAAGTTCTTGCATGCTTCAGTTCATGTGGTTGCAAAGACTCACACAGTTTAGTGACTGAATAACAACAACTCTGCCTATAAAGTAAATAAACAGGTTGATAATATATAGTCTTAACGTACTCCTTTCCCAATTTTGAACCAATCCATTGTTCCACGTCTGGTTCTGTTGTTTCTTGACCTGCATACAGGTTTTGCAGGAGGCAGGTAAGGTGATCTGGTATTCCCATCTCTTTAAGAATTTTCCACAGTCTATTGTGATCTATACAGTCAAACACTTTAGTAGTAGTCAAAGAAGCAGAAGTAGATGTTTTTCTAAAATTCCCTTGCTTTTTCTATAATCCAAAGAATGTTGGCAATTTGATTTCTGGTTCCTCTGCCTTTTCTAAACCGAGCTTGTACTTCTGGAATTTTTGTGCCATGAAAGCCTAACTTGAAGGATTTTACCACTACCTTGCTAGCACATGAAATGAATGTAATTGTGCATTGAACAAATGAACATTCTTTGGCATTGTCCTCTTGGAACTGGACTGAAAACGGACATTTTCCAGCCCTGTGGCCACTGCTGTATTTTCCAAATTTGCTGGCGCATTGAATGCAGCACTTTAACAGCATCTTCATTTAGGATTTGAACTCGCTCAGCTGGAAATTGATCACCTCCACTAGCTTTGTCCTTAGTAATCCTTGACTTCACACTACAGGATGTCTGGCTCTAGCTTAATGACTGCACGATGGTGGTTATCCAGGTCATTAAGATATTTTCTGCATAGTTCTTTTGTGTATTCTTACCACCTTGTCTTAGTCTCTTCTCTTTCTATTAGGTCCTTACTATTTCTGTCACTTGTTTTCTCCATCTTTGCATGAATTATTCCCCTTTGCATGAATTATTCATCTTTTCATGATATCTCTAATTTGGTTTGCCACATATGACCTTTATTATGTTGTGATCGTTTCCTTCCATGCTCACTCTGGAGAGTTTTTTTTTTTTTTTTAATAACATAAATGGGTGTTGAATTTTGTGAAAAGTTCTTTCTGCACCTACTTAGATGATCATTTTTATTTTTAATCTGTTAATATGCTGCATCTTACTGATTGATTTGTGTTATATTGAAGAATACTTGCATTCCCATGATGCATCTCACTTGATCATGGTGTACGATCCTCTAAATGTGTTGTTGGATTCTGTTTGCTAGTATTTTGTTGATATTTTTTATGCTTATTGTTCATCAGTTATATCGATCTGTAATTTGATTTCTTTGTAATAGTTTTATCTGATTTTGGACTTTACTTTTTTTTTTTTAAACTGTTAATGCTTTGGTAAGAATATTCAGGGACACTTATGACTCCTGCCAGTTGCTTTCCCTGACAACGATATATTTTCAAGAATCAAGAATATTCCTTTGAGGTTAAACACTAGCTGGATATGTTATTGTTTACATGATCTGATTCTGATTCAGTGATCTTAACTCTTCCAAAATCTAGAACATTTAACCTGTTTACACAAGTTACAGCTTATGAGATGATGAAGAGTCTACTTCTTTTCCTATGTGTCTAAAAGTTTATATTTTACAATTTAGTGCAATATTTAAAACTGTTTTAGTATAATATAAAGTGCTCTTTTACAAACCAACTATTTAATTTTGGCTATTGTATTACTCTTTCCCATATACACATTTCCCTCCTGCCCCCAGTTCAGTTTCTGCCTCCATCTTTTACTCAGCCACAGGGGGATGTGCTAACAGATAAGACAAAAATAACAATCCACAAAGCAAGTGTCTCTGAATACTCTTGCCATGTGTATAAGCTGCAGGGTTTATCCATGTTCTGACCCTGAACACTAGTCTTAGTTAGCTACATGGGACACTAAGGAGGTCAGATGACCACATGATGGCCTCCTTTCCTAGTGGAGGGGAACTGGCTTGCTTGCTGCTTGGTCAGGGATTGCTGTGGGCCGTCATCTGGGCCCATGGGGTTGCCCACAGGACGTGGGGGCCCAGGATCCGGCACCACTCTGCTAATGTCCCTGCTGTGAGTGATCAACTCTCTCATCTGCATTTGACATCTATGGAATGGTAGCACGCTTGTTCCCTCCTTTTCTCTTAAAGATTGAAATTCCTCCCTGACAAATACATTTTGAAGGATCCTCCTTGCCTCCCAAGTTTTGTGCCTAATTATGTAAGAATGTACATTGGCAAGCAAAGCATAATAAACAATAGAAGACATTTTACAAAGAATATAGACATCACTCATTTTAAAAAATCATTGAATAACATTTATTAGAGCAGAGTTAGTGAATGAATAATAAATTTCCCACTTATTGGTGTCTGTGATGTACATTTTTCTCAATAGCCTCATAAGATCAGTATTATGATGCTGTTGTTACATACCAGTTTGTATTATTATTATTTTTTTTTTCTGCTACAAATTTTGTGTGCTAAAACATTTATTTTCAGGGATTCAATCTGTCACCTCCAGGTGTGGCTGTTGTACACTTTTCATTCTACTGCTCTGCCATTCTGAAATCATAAGCTATATTTTTGAGGTAAAATCAGGATTATAAATCATAATTTGAGCAAACATCACTGTCATGGGTCTGGGCTGTTTCTAATAAATAAGGTAAGATGTTTCAGATAAACTTGATTGTTCACATTAGTAAGTAACTAAATAGTCCCCTAAAGGTTGATGTTATTTTAAATAAACTGATTTATGGTGAATTCAATTCACCTCAAATTTTTATATAATAGGATTTAGTTTTGCCAGACTCCTCAGTGCAATAGATAAATGATAGAATCTGGGTTAAGTGAAGGGACCAGATGGTCTGAGGTGGATAGGATAGCACAGTCCCCTTAGGTACATTTAATATATCATGTTTAGGATTTTTCCAGTTCTAATGCTGCTGGCTGGATCTACTATAATGATGTAGTGACAATAAACAAAGTAAGCCAGTTGATTCTGCTGTCACTTTGAATAAATTTATAAAACACTACTTGCTGCAGGCAAATAAATTAATACATGATTGAACATCTACCAGGGCTCTGTAGCATTTAGCCAAAAACTATAAAAGGAGATTCTAAAGTGTACTGGGGAAATAGCAGTTGTGGACCCTCTTGTATCCTAACAAGGATACTTCTAAAATGTTGCTTTAGAAAATCACCATCTTCTGTGCTTAATGGGAACATTTTAAGCAGTTTCAATTCTCAGGAAGTTCTATTTATATAAGATGGAGTCTGACTCTGCATACAGAAATAACCTAGGCTGGCCTGGTTGATTGAATCTACTGCCCTTAGGCATTGTAAATAATAAGAAAGTAGGTCTAGGCTCTGTGGGAACTGGAGTTTAAACTATGGGAAATGACCTCTCAAATCCAGAAAAAGAATTATGATATTAGGTACAAAAATAGGTATTTAATCATATTAGGGAAAAAGTTAAACAGTTTAAAAATGTCAAAAAACTGACAAATATCATAAACACTCCCAAATAGCACTATTTTAAGTCAATTAATCTCTGTATTTACTTCCATAATTTTTTTTTTTTTTTTTGGCCATGTATCATGACATATGGGATCTTAGTTTTCCCCAGCCAAGGGCTGACCCTATGCCCCCTGCTTTGTTAGCACCTCTGGGACCATCAAGGAAATCCCACTTCCATAATGTTTTTTAAAACATTTTTCCCTGCATATACTTTAATCACCATTTCAAATGACAACAATTATGTGAATTTTTAAATATTGTAAATTTATTATTTCTTTTAACATGGTTGAGTAGGATTTGTATTCTTGTGTTGGTAATTTTGAAAATACTTTAGATCTGTAATTTGGATTAATAACGTCATATGGACATTTGGGATATTTGTCAAAGTTGTGAAAATCCATATCAAAACCCCTTTTTTTCATGTATTAGCTATCTCATTTCAGATCATTTCAAGTTTTCTTGTGCAATGACTACTTTCAAGTGGTCTTTGAATTGACAGCTGGCATTAACTGGTTTGTCATTGGTATTTTTGTTGTACTGTAGAATTTTGAGTATTTTATTATCTTTCTCCTTGTTCATCTTGGTTAAATCAGAAGGTAGTTTAAATCTTTTCTTCAAACATATTAATATGATTTACTTCTTTTCATTAATTGAATTCTTAAATAAACCAGGTACCTATTCATTATTTCTATTTGGAAATGATCCTGTCATATAAAGAGGTACTGACTTCAGTATTATGTGAGTTTTTTCGTTGTGCTAAAATTTGTTTCTTGTTATAGAAATATTGTCTTAATTTCCTTGTACATATTTTTGATTCTGTTTCCTACTCTATTAATTTTTAATCTGAGTTTAAAAAACATGTTTAATAGGTAAATTTAAAACAGACAAAATATCAAATCAAATCAATTATCTGTAATTTCCATGTGTTTTATTGAAACCTTCTAAAACACCTTTTTCTATTTCCTTCAATATGGCATATCCTCAGCTTACCTCTTCCTTAGTCAAATCCTAAAATATGGCCAGGGTATAGTCCTAGCTATGCTAAAGCCATGGTCAAAGGTAAAATGTATGGAGGAGTCCTAGGAATGGAAAGAGACATCTGTCTTAATCAAGTCAGGTTAAACGGTCTGACTTTTGAAAAATGTTATTAAAAAGCGTTCCATCATGTGAATACATTAATGAAATCTTTCTCAGGGACTTTGAAAGGACTCATGCACGTGCAGGGTCTTGAAATTTTACGCTTCAGCAGTTCACGGCAAGTGGGCTTCTGCTGCCCACCTGAGGAGGAATCCAGCCGTAAACCATCCCGAGAGCACGTGGGCTCTGAAGCTGCAGGTGGCTCCCCTGCTGGCCTCGTGACAACTTGGGCTCAGTTGAAGATTGTAGCAATCTGAGAAGCAAATCAACAGGACAAAGTTAAAAATATGTGAGTTAGGGACATTTTTACCTATGCTCCCCTAGGTCCTTACCAAGACAACTCAAAATAGTCTCAGAATTGGGTAACTCTTGAGGTCAGAGTGCTGGAAGCCTCTAACCTTTCCTAGGTTACACCAGGAGAGAGTCACTTTGGCCTTCCCACATCTACTGCCACCTCAAGTTTACTGCAGGCCTGGTCGTGTTGTACCACAAAGAGAAGAGGAGCCAGGATTAAGGTTTCTAACAGACTAGGGGCCAACAGTACTGACTTTTCCAAGACTGAGGTGTTTCCTTGGAGAAAAGAGGCACCTCTCGGTTAAAACCAGGA
>SJYW01034118.1:15694-39532 GCA_006410735.1 Raphicerus campestris
TCCAGGCAAGAATAATGGAGTGGGTCACCATTTCATTCTCCAATGCATGAAAGTGAAGCTGTCTCTTATACACATCTCCCACTCCCACCCCCAGGCTCCATGGATTAGGATATGGATATCTTTCATGGGCACGTTGATTCATTCAATACACATGACTCAACCCTTTACTGAAAATTTATATGTCAGCATTCAGTCTTCAGTTCAGTTCAGTCACTCAGTTGTGTCTGAGTCTTTGCGACCCCATGAACCGCAGCATGCCAGGCCTCCCTGTCCATCACCAGCTCCTGGTGTCCACCCAAACCCATGTCCATTGAGTCCATGATGCCATCCAACCAGCATTCAGTCTTATGGGTATGCAAAAATTTATAAAACAAGGTCTTTGACTTCTGATTTTAATAAAGTTGATGTGTTCCCCCTTATCTGGAAATCATCTGTTATCAGTCGGGGTCCAGTCAAGAAAAGAGGTTCTGGATATTTCCCTGGTGATCCAATTGCTAAGACTCCATGCTCCCAATGCAGAGGCCCTGGGTTCAATCCCTGGTCAGGGAGCTAAATCCTGCATGCTGCAACAAAGGACTAAAACCGCCAAGTAAATAAAAGAAAATAGGTTTCATACTAGTTATTTTAACAGAATGTGAGATAGGACATTGATTAAACAGGTGCTAGAGAACTCAAAAAACAAAAGTAGGACACTGAGGTCAAAGCAAGATATATGCTACCCCAAGAAGCAACTCCCACCTGAAGCGCTGGGGGAATGACGAAAAGACGCTGAAGGGGAGGCCGCTTGGAGGTGAGTTCTGGACCTCGGAAAAGAGGTGGGATCCAGTGGCTGCTACCATCCCAGCTGCTCTGAGGAAGGGACGGTACTGGGCTCCACCCCCAAGGAGAGATGCTGTGGCATCATGTGAATGTATCAGGAGACTGCGAGGAGGCTGAAGCCTGAACCCCCAAATCAAGCTGGAGGCGGAAGCCAACCTTTGCTGCCAGGGGTGATGTGCGTGCATTGCTGGTGGAATACTGCGCAAGCCCAGCAAGCACCCGGCACGTCTCAGCTCTGGCCACCTGGTCTTCCCTCTAGCGCCCCCTGCTGGCAGAAGCCCGAAGGACGCTATCTACCCGGAGAAATGCCGCCGAGTCCAGCTCCAGCACATCAGAGCCAAATGCATAAGGGTCGATTAGGAGCGGAAAGACAGTAGCAACCCACCCAAGCCACTCCCTGGCTCCTCAGCATTCAGTTCCACCCTGCCACCTATATTTGAACTTCCATATTCTCACAAAACAAATTGATGCTTCTGCCTAACAAGCTAGATTCAACTATCCTTCAAATAAATGAAGATATTGTCAGCCTTTCCCAAAAAGGGAACACACTAAGTCTGTACAGCCATCGCTAAATGATGTTAATGACTGCATTGATGCTGATAATATAAAGCTATATTATATATATATATATATATATATATATATAATTTCTTTATACGTATATGTGTTTGTATGGGGGTGGGGTGGGGGCAGGAGCTTCACAGATGGTGCTAGTGATAAAGAACCCTCCTCCAACGGCAGGAGACGAAAGAGAAGTGGGTTCCATCCCTGGATCGGGAAGATCCCCTGGAGGAAGGCATGGCAATCCACTCCAGTATTCTTGCCTAGAGAATCCCATGGACAGAGGAGCCTGGCAGGCTATGGTCTATAGGCTCGCAAAGAGTCAGACACGACTGAAGCAACTTCACACACATTCGTGTGTGTGTGTGTGTGTGTGTGTGTGTCTTATGGGCAGAGTTGGGTCCCCCAAAAGGATGGGCTAATGTCCTGACCCTCAGTACCTCAGAAAGTGACCTCATTTAGAGAAAGAGTCTTTGCAGATGTAATAGAGTCTAGATGAGGTCATTAGGGTGGACCCTAATCTAATCTGACTAGTGTTCCTACAGGAAGCGACAACTGACATGTGAAGATACAGACCCAGAAAGAACAGTGTGTTCTCAGAGGCAGAGATTAGGGCGATGTGTCTACAAGCCAAGAAACCACCAGAAACTGAAAAAGAGGCAACAAAAAAGTATTCCCTTGAGCCATTGAAGAGAGCATGATCCTGACCACACCTTGATTTCAGACTCCACCTCCTGAACTGTCAGAGAATAAATTTCTGTTGTTCTTAAGACATTCACCCTGTGCCTTTGTTACGGCAGTACTAGGAAACTAGCTGTGTGTGTGTGTGTGTGTGTGCGTGTGTGTGTGTGTGTGTGTGTGAGTGAGTGTATGTGTGTATAGAATAAGGAAGAAAGTGTACGTAGCTAGCCTATTCTCATTTTGGTAATTCACTACAAGACTGTACTTGATGTCAATAGTTTCTTTCTTCCATTCCCCATCCTGTGTTCCTTCTTCCTTCAGCTAGCACCTTATCTGGTTGAATTATTTATGTGGTGGGGTAGCCCTTTAATATGAAGGGTATGGTCCTGTCTTTTGTTGGTTGCTATTGTTTTCCATTCACTTTTACTTGGAAATGTGAAGCACTAAGAGGAACCCCAGAAAACATCCCTGATTCTAGATGTCTGACCTCACTGTGTAGTAGCAGCCCCCTTTTCCCTTAGTTACCAGGTTCAGTCATTCCAGCAAGTAGAGTAACCCCTTCCTTTACCTGTTGGCTCAATTACATGAGGAGCCCCAAATGACCAGGAAGCAGTCTCAGCTTCCAGGTCAATTATATCAATGTCATATCCCATGGCGGAAGAAATTTGTCTACTGGGAATCATGACCTTTAAACCAGCAGAGTTCAGAATGGCAGGAACAGGCGTCATCTATAGACAGATGTGCTTATGAAAGGAACCATGTACATTTTCACCATTTGATTTCCAGGTCTGTATATTCTAGGTGCTTCATCAAAAGTTCATCCTACAAGACGAACCCCATATTTCAAGATGTTGTCCCTCTTGTGACTTAATGGGTCAGATGAGTCCCGGTACCTAACAGGCACCTCAGAACAAACAGCCACTTGATGTCTCATCCCCAGACATTCGGTCTCCACCAGGTCCCAGCAAGCGTGCAGCTAAATCAAAAGGAAAGTAGTTCTCTGCACAACACAGCATGGAATTGGTCAGCAAACTTACATGCGTGTGCTGTGATTCCCCATCAGGGCTTCCTCGGTTGGATCATAAAAGGCCCAAGTGATGGAGCCGTTTGCACTACAGCCTGAGCCCACTACAGAGCCTGCCTCTCCCTGGACCCTGCTCTAAACTCAGTAGATGGATCTGAGTTGTACACTCCCCGTGATGTGCATCAGCCCCTGTATTCATTTCCCAGGACTGCCGTAACCCGTTCCCACAAACACAGATGGCTTAAAACTGTAGAAAGGGGACTTCCCTGGTGGTCCAGTGGGCTACCACTCTGCGCTCCCAATGCAAGGGACCTAGGTTCACTCCCTGATCAGCAAACTTGATCCCACATGCCACAACAAAGGCTGAAGACCCCGTGTGCTACAACTGAGACTTGGCGCAGCCAAATAAATAAATAAATTTTTAAAAGACAGAAATTAATTTTCCCATAGTTCTAGAGGCTGGAAGTCTGGTATCAAGGTGTCACGGGGCCACACTCTCTCAAAGGGTCTAGGTGAGAACTTATAACATGATGTTCCACCTCTCAGCTTCCGGTTGTTCCAAGCAGTTCTCAGTGTTCCTTGGGTTGTAGACACATCACTATAATCTCTGCCTCCACCCAAACCTGGCCTTCTCCCTGTGTGTCTGTGTCTTCATGTGACCTTGGCCTCTTCTTACAAGAACACCAGTCATGTTAGATTAGAGTCCACCCTAATGACCTCATCCTAACTTGATTACATCTGCCAAAACTCTATTTCTAAATGAGGTCACGTTCTGAGACATAGGGGGTTAGAATGTCAACATATCTCCTTGGGAAATGCAATTCAAACCATAACACCTTTGAAATCCAAAGATAATAAATGGGGGTGTACCAGGTAGCATCATCCATGTTGCTTTCCCATGTTGCAAAATTGCTTTTACTTTACTACCTGGTTGCTGCTGCTAAGTCGCTTCAGTCATGTCCGACTCTGTGCAACCCCATAGACAGCAGCCCACCAGGCTCCCCCATCCCTGAGACCCTCCAGGCAAGAATACTGGAGTGGGTCACCATTTCATTCTCCAATGCATGAAAGTGAAGAGTGAAAGTGAAGTCGCTCAGTCATGTCCAACTCCTAGCACCCCATGGACTGTAGCCTACCAGGCTCCTTTCTCTGTCCATGGGATTTGCCAGGCAAGAGTACTGGAGTGGGGTGCCATTGCCTTCTCCTACTACCTGGTTCAGTTCAGTCAGTTCAGTTGCTCAGTTGTGTCCGACTCTTCACGACCCCATGAATTGCTACCTGGTTAGAGAAGGTCAATTCTGAGATTCTTCTTTGTGGTACTTCCTGCCAAAATAGCCTTTATACAATGGTTCCAAGAGTTAATATGAGGATTCTACCACTGGCCAAGTATTCATTCAAGAACTAGGAAAACAGTCACAGGATGGGTCTGTGATTCTGCTTGGCTCATTGTGATTTAGACTAGCCAAAATTCCATTTATCATCTGACCACTGTAAGGCCCTACTGGCCTTTTTGGTTGCCAGGAATTAATGATAATTCAAAACCAGTATCTAGTGATCTCCAAAGAGGCTGAGAATGTCGCTTTACCCAAGACACAGCTACCCTAGTAAATGGCTGCAAGGTCCTTGGAGGAAAGCTTGGAAGATATATATTGCTTGCTTACAGGAGCTTGCAAGATCCCATCTCAGAGGGACCTCAGCCTCAAGTCAGTCAAAGGGCTCTGCGGCTATGAACTGCCTTAGGTCCAAAGACTGGTTGGGGGCTGTGATCATTACAGTGGTAACTAAGGGTTCTGGCTTTGTAGATTAAGAAATACTTTATAGGTTGTTCATCTGTGTTATTCCTAGGGACACCATGGTCAATTGGGCACCCTCAAAATCCATACAGATCAAAACATTCTGATTGCCATTCTCCGATGTTCATGATGTTTCTGGTGACTAAACACTGCCCTGTAGCCCCTCCTGCTCCAGGACTCCAGCTTTGCCACTGAAATATGGGAGCCCGTCTCAGGGGTGGGCCCCCTGGTATTCCTGGCCTATGGGAAGCAGCCAGCACAGAGCTGGCCAAGGACACTGGTACAGAATCCCTAGTGCCCTCAGAGGGATGTGTCCTCTGGGACTTCACAGGGGATGCAGTGAGGCGGGGATGTGCCCATCACATATGACAAATCCATTTCACATTTCTTCTCTCCTGCATGTTTGGACTCTTTCTACATAATTTCAGGGATGTGCTAGCACCTCAACTTCACTGAACAGAGTCAATCACTGAGTCCAGGTTTTAGTTAATCAACCAAGCAGAGACTTTTCTGGTGGTCCAGTGGTTTAGACTTCATCTTCCAAAGTAGGGGGTGTGGGTTCAATCCCTGGTCAGAGGGCTAAGATCTCATATGCCTCGCAGCTAAAAACGGAAGCAATATTATAACAAATTCAATAAAGACTTTAAAAATGGTCCACATTTAAAAAAATCAACCAAGAAAACTGCTCAGTACCCTCCCAGCGGTACCAGCTGACACACTGGGAAAGATGGCAAAATAAAATAGTGACAGTCCCTCCCCTCTCTGTGTGTAAATCCCTTCAAAGTGTAACTTGACTGCAACTCCTGTCAAGGGGACACCTATGTCTCCATTCCCTTAAATGCCACCTGGGCTTGTAATGTATTGTGACCAACAGAATATGGCAAAGGTGATTTTGTGGGTGTTCCAAGACCAGGTCCTCAGGAGTTTTGCAGCTTGCACTAGCCCTGACTGTCCACTCTCTCACTGCCCTGAGACTTCCAGGGAAAGAAGCCAGGATGGTCTTCCTGGAGAATGAGAGACCACATGGCCCCGCAGACAGCCAGCACCCACAGGCCGTCTGTCTTGGGGCATTCCCCAGCCCCAGCCAAGCCACCAGATGACTGCCGCCAGGAGAGATCCAGCAGAAGAATTGCCCAGCTGAGCTCAACTTAACTGCCAACCCACAAAATCACGACAAAATAAACCAGCTATTGTTTTACACCACTAAGTTAAACAGCAACAGATAACCGGGGCACACAAACCCAATGTGATCAAATATTAATGAACTGAGGAACAGAAAGACCATCTCTGAGGAAATCAGAAAATAACAAAAACTGCAAACTATAAAACAGGCAAAAGTGGTGTCCAAAGCAACTGAGATGAATCAGGGAGGGTGGGGAGCTAAATGGAGAGAGGACGCCTACAGCTTGGATCTCAGGCAGGGCCAGCAAAGAGCAAGCCCAGACGAAGGGCCTGTCATTGGTAATAGTAGAGCCTCAGGTGTGACCGTGCAGCAGAAGGCTGAGGCCAGGTGAAGGCAAGGTCACAGGTAGAGAGGAGTCAGGGGACTGAGGGACCAGGGGAGGAGAAGGACCATCTACGTGAACACTGAACATGTAAACAATTATGGCTGGAACAAACAGTCCATTGAAAAATGGGCAGGGGTGGGGCTTCCCTGGTAGTCCAGTGGCTAAGACAACTGCACTTCCAAAGCAGGAAGCCCAGATTCTCTCTCTGGTCTGGAAATAGATCCCATATGCTGCAACTAAGAGTTCGCATGCCGCAACTAAAGACCCCATATGCTGCAAGAAGATCAAAAACCTGGTGCAGCCAAATAAATAAGTGGGCAGGGGCTGAATAGACATTTTTCCCAAGGAAGACATACAGATGGCCAACAGGTACATGAAAAGACATTGAACTTCACTAATTGTTGCTGCTGCTACTGCTAAGTCACTTCAGTCGTGTCCGACTGTGTGACCCCATAGACGGCAGCCCACCAGGCTCCGCCATCCCTGGAATTCTCCAGGCAAGAACACTGGAGTGGGTTGCCATTTCCTTCTCCAATGCAGGAAAGTGAAAAGTGAAAGTGAAGTTGCTCAGTCGTGTCCTACTCCTAGCGACCCCATGGACTGTAGCCCACCAGGGTCCTCCATCCATGGGATTTTCCAGGCAAGAGTACTGGAGTGGTTGTTGGGGAAATACAAATCAAAACCACAATGAGACATCACCTGTTGGAACGGATATCATCAAAAAGACAAAACATAACAAGTGTTAGTGAGGATGTGGAGAAAAGGGAGCCCTCCTGTACTGTTGGTGAGAATGTAAATTGGTGCAACCACTATGGAAAACAGTATGAAGGGTCCTCAAAAAAATTAACAAAAGAACTATCATACAATCCAGCAATTCCACTTCTAGGTGTTTTCTCTAGGAAAACAAGACCACCTATTGGATAAGACACATGCACCCCTTGTTTGTTACAGTATTATTTACAAAAGCCAAGATATGAAAGAAACCTAAGTGCCCATCATGGACCATTGCCTGCCAGGCTCCTCTGTCCATGGGCTTATCCAGGCAAGAATACTGGAGTGAGTTGCCATTCCCTTCTCCCGGAGATCTTCAAGACCCAGGGATCAAACCTGCACCTCTTGTGTCTCCTGCATTATAGGTAGATTCTTTAGCAAATGGAAAGCCCATAGATAGATGAGTGGATAAACTAGATGCAGTATATACATATGTGTGTATATGGATTTCCCTGGTGGCTCAGAAGGTAAAGAATCCGTCTGCAATGCAGGAGACCCAGGTTCTATTCCTGGGTTGGGAGGATCTCCTGGAGAAGGGAATGGCCACCAACTTCAGTTGGGGGAGCCTGGTGGGCTGCCGTCTATGGGGTCGCACAGAGTTGGACACAACTGAAGTCACTTAGCAGCAGCAGTGAATTAGGTGCTAACCCTTCAAGGAATCAGGAGTGGCCAAGGGCCAGTAGTTCTGTGATACCAGTTCGGTTAAATAGAATGAGATTTAACGCTGAGAGTTTGGGCGGGGCAAGAAGGAAGGGTAGCAGGTGGAACGAGTCGATCGCCGACCCCATCTCTTCTTGGCCCCACGGCAAGAGGAACGAGANGTGTGTGTGTGTGTGTGTGTGTGAGTGAGTGTATGTGTGTATAGAATAAGGAAGAAAGTGTACGTAGCTAGCCTATTCTCATTTTGGTAATTCACTACAAGACTGTACTTGATGTCAATAGTTTCTTTCTTCCATTCCCCATCCTGTGTTCCTTCTTCCTTCAGCTAGCACCTTATCTGGTTGAATTATTTATGTGGTGGGGTAGCCCTTTAATATGAAGGGTATGGTCCTGTCTTTTGTTGGTTGCTATTGTTTTCCATTCACTTTTACTTGGAAATGTGAAGCACTAAGAGGAACCCCAGAAAACATCCCTGATTCTAGATGTCTGACCTCACTGTGTAGTAGCAGCCCCCTTTTCCCTTAGTTACCAGGTTCAGTCATTCCAGCAAGTAGAGTAACCCCTTCCTTTACCTGTTGGCTCAATTACATGAGGAGCCCCAAATGACCAGGAAGCAGTCTCAGCTTCCAGGTCAATTATATCAATGTCATATCCCATGGCGGAAGAAATTTGTCTACTGGGAATCATGACCTTTAAACCAGCAGAGTTCAGAATGGCAGGAACAGGCGTCATCTATAGACAGATGTGCTTATGAAAGGAACCATGTACATTTTCACCATTTGATTTCCAGGTCTGTATATTCTAGGTGCTTCATCAAAAGTTCATCCTACAAGACGAACCCCATATTTCAAGATGTTGTCCCTCTTGTGACTTAATGGGTCAGATGAGTCCCGGTACCTAACAGGCACCTCAGAACAAACAGCCACTTGATGTCTCATCCCCAGACATTCGGTCTCCACCAGGTCCCAGCAAGCGTGCAGCTAAATCAAAAGGAAAGTAGTTCTCTGCACAACACAGCATGGAATTGGTCAGCAAACTTACATGCGTGTGCTGTGATTCCCCATCAGGGCTTCCTCGGTTGGATCATAAAAGGCCCAAGTGATGGAGCCGTTTGCACTACAGCCTGAGCCCACTACAGAGCCTGCCTCTCCCTGGACCCTGCTCTAAACTCAGTAGATGGATCTGAGTTGTACACTCCCCGTGATGTGCATCAGCCCCTGTATTCATTTCCCAGGACTGCCGTAACCCGTTCCCACAAACACAGATGGCTTAAAACTGCAGAAAGGGGACTTCCCTGGTGGTCCAGTGGGCTACCACTCTGCGCTCCCAATGCAAGGGACCTAGGTTCACTCCCTGATCAGCAAACTTGATCCCACATGCCACAACAAAGGCTGAAGACCCCGTGTGCTACAACTGAGACTTGGCGCAGCCAAATAAATAAACAAATAAATTTTTAAAAGACAGAAATTAATTTTCCCATAGTTCTAGAGGCTGGAAGTCTGGTATCAAGGTGTCACGGGGCCACACTCTCTCAAAGGGTCTAGGTGAGAACTTATAACATGATGTTCCACCTCTCAGCTTCCGGTTGTTCCAAGCAGTTCTCAGTGTTCCTTGGGTTGTAGACACATCACTATAATCTCTGCCTCCACCCAAACCTGGCCTTCTCCCTGTGTGTCTGTGTCTTCATGTGACCTTGGCCTCGTCTTACAAGAACACCAGTCATGTTAGATTAGAGTCCACCCTAATGACCTCATCCTAACTTGATCACATCTGCCAAAACTCTATTTCTAAATGAGGTCACGTTCTGAGACATAGGGGGTTAGAATGTCAACATATCTCCTTGGGAAATGCAATTCAAACCATAACACCTTTGAAATCCAAAGAGACTCATGAAGCATTGGGCCTCATTTTTGGTCAGAGGCAGAAGAAGGTACCACACTCACCTTTAAGGAAATAACCCAACTTGCACCAAACCACTGCGTATCCCCAGGAAGGTTGTTGAGATGGCAAGTCTCTGCATTTTCACGGGCTTTGTCTCCCACCCTGTGGCTTGGTTGGGCCTTACTAAGATGTCTAAAGTCCTTGCTCCTCAGGTCCTATCAAATGATCATCATCAAGACCATGATGTTCTGTGAGATACTGGGATGATGAAAACCTCTGCACACTAGGTTATGAGAGAACTAGAGGGTTGACATGGCCCTGAAGAAGACTGTAAACATATACTGCTGGGCCTGGTTAGTGATTTAAACTGCCTCTGGTACTACTTGCAAGCTGTTACAGAGAAAATACCATTTGCCAGGTCAATAGTGCTAACCAGGAGGACATGCAGCCGTAATAATTTGTTCCAAAAAAGATAATGCATCTGGAACAACAGGTGTGATTGGAATCTGATTATGTTTACAATGAATTACAGAAATGCTCTCCTAAAGCCATCTTTTTTGTACAAGCCAAACAGGAAAGATAATAAATGGGGGTGTACCAGGTAGCATCATCCATGTTGCTTTCCCATGTTGCAAAATTGCTTTTACTTTACTACCTGGTTGCTGCTGCTAAGTCGCTTCAGTCATGTCCGACTCTGTGCATCCCCATAGACAGCAACCCACCAGGCTCCCCCATCCCTGAGATCCTCCAGGCAAGAATACTGGAGTGGGTCACCATTTCATTCTCCAATGCATGAAAGTGAAGAGTGAAAGTGAAGTCGCTCAGTCATGTCCAACTCCTAGCACCCCATGGACTGTAGCCTACCAGGCTCCTTTCTCTGTCCATGGGATTTGCCAGGCAAGAGTACTGGAGTGGGGTGCCATTGCCTTCTCCTACTACCTGGTTCAGTTCAGTCAGTTCAGTCGCTCAGTTGTGTCCGACTCTTCACGACCCCATGAATTGCTACCTGGTTAGAGAAGGTCAATTCTGAGATTCTTCTTTGTGGTACTTCCTGCCAAAATAGCCTTTATACAATGGTTCCAAGAGTTAATATGAGGATTCTACCACTGGCCAAGTATTCATTCAAGAACTAGGAAAACAGTCACAGGATGGGTCTGTGATTCTGCTTGGCTCATTGTGATTTAGACTAGCCAAAATTCCATTTATCATCTGACCACTGTAAGGCCCTACTGGCCTTTTTGGTTGCCAGGAATTAATGATAATTCAAAACCAGTATCTAGTGATCTCCAAAGAGGCTGAGAATGTCGCTTTACCCAAGACACAGCTACCCTAGTAAATGGCTGCAAGGTCCTTGGAGGAAAGCTTGGAAGATATATATTGCTTGCTTACAGGAGCTTGCAAGATCCCATCTCAGAGGGACCTCAGCCTCAAGTCAGTCAAAGGGCTCTGCGGCTATGAACTGCCTTAGGTCCAAAGACTGGTTGGGGGCTGTGATCATTACAGTGGTAACTAAGGGTTCTGGCTTTGTAGATTAAGAAATACTTTATAGGTTGTTCATCTGTGTTATTCCTAGGGACACCATGGTCAATTGGGCACCCTCAAAATCCATACAGATCAAAACATTCTGATTGCCATTCTCCGATGTTCATGATGTTTCTGGTGACTAAACACTGCCCTGTAGCCCCTCCTGCTCCAGGACTCCAGCTTTGCCACTGAAATATGGGAGCCCGTCTCAGGGGTGGGCCCCCTGGTATTCCTGGCCTATGGGAAGCAGCCAGCACAGAGCTGGCCAAGGACACTGGTACAGAATCCCTAGTGCCCTCAGAGGGATGTGTCCTCTGGGACTTCACAGGGGATGCAGTGAGGCGGGGATGTGCCCATCACATATGACAAATCCATTTCACATTTCTTCTCTCCTGCATGTTTGGACTCTTTCTACATAATTTCAGGGATGTGCTAGCACCTCAACTTCACTGAACAGAGTCAATCACTGAGTCCAGGTTTTAGTTAATCAACCAAGCAGAGACTTTTCTGGTGGTCCAGTGGTTTAGACTTCATCTTCCAAAGTAGGGGGTGTGGGTTCAATCCCTGGTCAGAGGGCTAAGATCTCATATGCCTCGCAGCTAAAAACGGAAGCAATATTATAACAAATTCAATAAAGACTTTAAAAATGGTCCACATTTAAAAAAATCAACCAAGAAAACTGCTCAGTACCCTCCCAGCGGTACCAGCTGACACACTGGGAAAGATGGCAAAATAAAATAGTGACAGTCCCTCCCCTCTCTGTGTGTAAATCCCTTCAAAGTGTAACTTGACCGCAACTCCTGTCAAGGGGACACCTATGTCTCCATTCCCTTAAATGCCACCTGGGCTTGTAATGTATTGTGACCAACAGAATATGGCAAAGGTGATTTTGTGGGTGTTCCGAGACCAGGTCCTCAGGAGTTTTGCAGCTTGTACTAGCCCTGACTGTCCACTCTCTCACTGCCCTGAGACTTCCAGGGAAAGAAGCCAGGATGGTCTTCCTGGAGAATGAGAGACCCCATGGCCCCGCAGACAGCCAGCACCCACAGGCCGTCTGTCTTGGGGCATTCCCCAGCCCCAGCCAAGCCACCAGATGACTGCCGCCAGGAGAGATCCAGCAGAAGAATTGCCCAGCTGAGCTCAACTTAACTGCCAACCCACAAAATCACGACAAAATAAACCAGCTATTGTTTTACACCACTAAGTTAAACAGCAACAGATAACCGGGGCACACAAACCCAATGTGATCAAATATTAATGAACTGAGGAACAGAAAGACCATCTCTGAGGAAATCAGAAAATAACAAAAACTGCAAACTATAAAACAGGCAAAAGTGGTGTCCAAAGCAACTGAGATGAATCAGGGAGGGTGGGGAGCTAAATGGAGAGAGGACGCCTACAGCTTGGATCTCAGGCAGGGCCAGCAAAGAGCAAGCCCAGACGAAGGGCCTGTCATTGGTAATAGTAGAGCCTCAGGTGTGACCGTGCAGCAGAAGGCTGAGGCCAGGTGAAGGCAAGGTCACAGGTAGAGAGGAGTCAGGGGACTGAGGGACCAGGGGAGGAGAAGGACCATCTACGTGAACACTGAACATGTAAAGAATTATGGCTGGAACAAACAGTCCATTGAAAAATGGGCAGGGGTGGGGCTTCCCTGGTAGTCCAGTGGCTAAGACAACTGCACTTCCAAAGCAGGAAGCCCAGATTCTCTCTCTGGTCTGGAAATAGATCCCATATGCTGCAACTAAGAGTTCGCATGCCGCAACTAAAGACCCCATATGCTGCAAGAAGATCAAAAACCTGGTGCAGCCAAATAAATAAGTGGGCAGGGGCTGAATAGACATTTTTCCCAAGGAAGACATACAGATGGCCAACAGGTACATGAAAAGACATTGAACTTCACTAATTGTTGCTGCTGCTACTGCTAAGTCACTTCAGTCGTGTCCGACTGTGTGACCCCATAGACGGCAGCCCACCAGGCTCCGCCATCCCTGGAATTCTCCAGGCAAGAACACTGGAGTGGGTTGCCATTTCCTTCTCCAATGCAGGAAAGTGAAAAGTGAAAGTGAAGTTGCTCAGTCGTGTCCTACTCCTAGCGACCCCATGGACTGTAGCCCACCAGGGTCCTCCATCCATGGGATTTTCCAGGCAAGAGTACTGGAGTGGTTGTTGGGGAAATACAAATCAAAACCACAATGAGACATCACCTGTTGGAACGGATATCATCAAAAAGACAAAACATAACAAGTGTTAGTGAGGATGTGGAGAAAAGGGAGCCCTCCTGTACTGTTGGTGAGAATGTAAATTGGTGCAACCACTATGGAAAACAGTATGAAGGGTCCTCAAAAAAATTAACAAAAGAACTATCATACAATCCAGCAATTCCACTTCTAGGTGTTTTCTCTAGGAAAACAAGACCACCTATTGGATAAGACACATGCACCCCTTGTTTGTTACAGTATTATTTACAAAAGCCAAGATATGAAAGAAACCTAAGTGCCCATCATGGACCATTGCCTGCCAGGCTCCTCTGTCCATGGGCTTATCCAGGCAAGAATACTGGAGTGAGTTGCCATTCCCTTCTCCCGGAGATCTTCAAGACCCAGGGATCAAACCTGCACCTCTTGTGTCTCCTGCATTATAGGTAGATTCTTTAGCAAATGGAAAGCCCATAGATAGATGAGTGGATAAACTAGATGCAGTATATACATATGTGTGTATATGGATTTCCCTGGTGGCTCAGAAGGTAAAGAATCCGTCTGCAATGCAGGAGACCCAGGTTCTATTCCTGGGTTGGGAGGATCTCCTGGAGAAGGGAATGGCCACCAACTTCAGTTGGGGGAGACTGGTGGGCTGCCGTCTATGGGGTCGCACAGAGTTGGACACAACTGAAGTCACTTAGCAGCAGCAGTGAATTAGGTGCTAACCCTTCAAGGAATCAGGAGTGGCCAAGGGCCAGTAGTTCTGTGATACCAGTTCGGTTAAATAGAATGAGATTTAACGCTGAGAGTTTGGGCAGGGCAAGAAGGAAGGGTAGCAGGTGGAACGAGTCGATCGCCGACCCCATCTCTTCTTGGCCCCACGGCAAGAGGAACGAGAGAGAAGACAGTCACCATTTGAGCTGCTGCTGCTGCTGCTGCTAAGTCACTTCAGTTGTGTCCGACTGTGTGACCCCATAGACGGAAGCCCACCAGGGTCCCCCATCCCTGGGATTCTCCAGGCAAGAACACTGGAGTGGGTTGCCATTTTCTTTTCCAGTGCATGAAAAGTGAAAAGTGAAAGTGAAGTCGCTCAGTCGTGCCCAACTCTTTGCGATCCCATGGACTGCAGCCTACTAGGCTCCTCCGCCCATGGGATTTTCAAGGCAAGAATACTGGAGTGGGGTGCCATTTGAGCTAGTGGCTGGGAAAGCCGTGTCCCCAGGGAGACTCGGTTTTCCAGAAGAGCTAGGAGATGAAGGAATTGTCCACATGGGACAAATCCCAGGGTGATTCCCATGTCTGAATTTGGACGGGCTCGTGAAGGGTTTTTAGTAAAGGAACCAGAGACAGGATGAGAGAAGGGAAAGCTCGGCCAGACAAGGATTAGATGCAGGGAGGAGGCTGAGCAGAGACCATAAACAGGGATGACAGGTGCAATGGGATTAGTCTGCAGTGGAGCCGTGGTGGGGCTGGGTGTCTGACAAGGCTGTCAGGGAGAACAGTCATGCAGAGACGCATGAATAACCACACCGTGCAGAAACAATCCTGTGTATGCTGGGATTGTGCATGTCTTGCCAGGTGTATCCAGTAATATGGGATGCTCACTATCCTTAAGTCCAGCTAACGACATGGGGAAAGTGGGCTTTTCCAGAACTCTGATTCCTATCAAGACTTTTCCAAGACTAGTCAAGACAATGATGAAAAATCCAGCGTAACAGAAGAGCACATGAACAGATATCAAGATAGATTTGATTTAAAATGTGACAACACAGGATTTCAATTTGGTGAGGGAAGAATGTACTTTACTAAGTGTTGCTGACTCACTGGGATCCCACCAAGGAGAAAATGAGTTAGAACCGCCACCTCTCACCATAGCCAAATTAAAAAAAAAAAAAGAAATTTCAGATGGTTTAACTGTGTACATGGGCTCACTCACCCAGAACTAGTCACTCAGAGTCTTCAGAGGCTGAGCCACAGGATCTGGATTTTAAATAAGACACTTAAGCAGCTAAAAGGGACTTCTAAGAGGGACTTCTTTTGTGGTCAGTCCAATGGTTAAGAATCTACCTTGCAATGCAGGGGACGTGAGTTCGACCTCTGGTCAGGGAATTAAGATCCCACATGCCACAAGACAATTAAGCCTGTGTGCCATGACTAGACGGTCCGTGTGTCGCAATGAAAGATGACGCAACAAAGACCCCACATGCTGCAACTAAGACCCCACGTGCTGCAACTAAGACCCATCGCAGCCAAGTAAACAGATGTTTTTTTAAAAACAGCACTAAGGACTTCCCTGGTAATCCAGTGGTAAAGAATCTGCCTGCCAATGCAGGGAACACGTGTTCGATCCCTGCTCCGGGAAGACTCTACATGCCTTGGGGCAGCTAAGCCCCAGTGCCTGTGCTCCACAACAAGGGAAGCCACCGCAACGAGACGCCCCTGCTCCCTGCAACTAGAGACAGTCCATGTGCAGCAACGAAGACCCCAGCGCAGCCAAAAATAGATAAATAATTTTTCAAAGCACTAGAAAATATAGCCATTATCTGTTCTTATTGCTGTTTTAGTCACTAAGTTGTGTCCGACTCTTTTGCAACGCCAGGGACTGCAGCCTGCCAGGCTCTTCTGTCCATGGGATTTCCCAGGCAAAAATACTGGAGTGGGTTGCCATTTCCTCTTCCAGGGGATCTTCCCAATCCAGGGATTGAACCCCATCTCCTGCCTTGGCAGGGGGCTTCTTTACCACTGACCCATCAGGGAAGCCCCCAACAATTATCAAGGAATAAATTCAATGAGAAAAAACTTTAACTAACTGAATAAATGTATGCGTATGTATACACATGAGTACATATGTACACACACACACACACACACACACACACACACACACACCCCACATTCAAATATTGGAAGGTAAACTTCCAGGATACAAACTTTCAGTTATAAGATTAATAAGTTTTGGGGGTATAAAATACAGCATGGTGATTATAGCTAATAATACTCTATTACATACTTGAAATTGCTAAGAGAGAGTAGATCTTAAATGTCCTTACCACACAAAAGAAATGGTAATTATGAGACAGGATGGAATGTTAGCTAATGCTATGGTAGCTATCATTTTGCAATTTATAAGTGTATCAAATCATCACATTGTATACTTTTAACATACACAGTATCGTATGTCAATTATATCTCAATAAAGCTGGAAAAAAACCCAAATTTTGTTAGGTCTCCCCATCTTAAATCTATTCTTAATACGTGTACATTTTTAAAAAAAGATTAGAAGATATGAATGCGATGCAATCAAATCAAAATCATCATGGGTTATTTTTTCGGTAGAATGTGACAGGTTGATTCTAAAATATGTATGCAAATGAAATATGTATATAAAAAAAAAAAAACCCAACATGGGAATATTACTCAACTGGAGAGCAAAACTTGATAAAGTACAGTGATTAGGAGAGGGTGATAGTTGTGCCAGCATAGACAGTCTGAAGCAGACTGGAGACGGACACAGAGAAGGGCTGGAGTTATGATTTATGTGGCAATAAGAGCGCAGGGAAAGATGAGCTTTTTCAATAAATGGATTGAGTGTTCGCATGGGGAAAAAGTGAAACTTGATTCTTACCACACACCATAAACAAATAATCTCAGGTGAGCTGTCATCATATGGAGGGCAGAACACTAGAGATTACAAGAGATGATAGAAGGTGAAAGNACATGGGGAAAAAGTGAAACTTGATCCTTACCACACACCATAAACAAATAATCTCAGGTGAGCTGTCATCATATGGAGGGCAGAACACTAGAGATTACAAGAGATGATAGAAGGTGAAAGAAAAGCTTGAGGATGAAAGCCTCGGGGTAGTGACAGATTACTTTTTCTGACACGAAAGCACCAACCTGAAGTGAAAAGCCTGACAAATTTGGTTTCCTTAAGATTAATAAGTAATTCCATTTGTACAACACTCTAAAACAGGCAGAACTGCCCCCGTGGTGTTTAGGAAGGCATCCTCAGGCTGAAAAAGATGGAAGGAAGTGAGGACCCGATCAGGGCAGTGGTTCCATAAGGGGCAGGAGGGGCTGGGGCTTCGAGTCTGACAGTGTTTTGCTTTGCTTCCGGGCCTCGCTGTCTGAGTTCCCTGATCAGGAACTGAACCTGCAGCCCCTGCACCGCATCTTAACCACTGGACCATCAGGGAAGTCCCCACTGTTGTCTTTCTAGACCTTAATGAGGTTACATGGGAGTCGGCCTTGTAATAATACATTCACTTGTATATTTGTGTTTTATGCTTTTTTCTGTACCTATAAAGGTTTTAAGAAAAAAAAAAAACACACAAATCTTCCCATGTGATTCTTTTGTTTTGTTCTTTGGCTGCACTNGTCCACTTTCTCCTCCCTGCCTTCCCTTCCTGAAGAAGAGTGATTCTTCCCTGTGGGAAAGTAGCTGCTGAGTTGAGCTAGATGTGGAGGAGGATTGTTTTTTCTTTCCTTTTCTTTGTTTTTGGTGGCATATGGAGACTGAGTAGCTTCGGGGCATGAAGAAAGAGAAGAGAGGAAAAGGGGGGTTAATGAGTGTGGCTCTGAACTATGTACCTGACTCCCTTTAAATACTCTGAGAGGTGTGACCAAAGAATGAAATTGCTTGTTAATTACCTTGGCTGTTGAGTTGTGTTTCTGGTGCCAGCTGTACCCTTCTGAGACTGGATCATGTGTGTCCACATTTTATTAGGGTTCTACCCTTACTAATGAAGACTTGGGCACGAGCACTTCAGCCTCCAACACCCTGGGGACTTGGCTCCTTGACAGCCCTGCCACTCACCCCCAAGACCACACCCCGGTCCCTGTCATCACCCGAAACTGCTCCACCTCTGAAATTGCACTTCAGACGTCCCAGTCTCTAGTGACAGTCTCCTCCCCCAACCCCTGACCACTTTCCTCCCCACACCTCTCCTCTGACCCAGTTGGGGCTTCCAGCCCATTGATCTCCCTGTTGGTCTTTTTTCCTGTTGGTAATGACACTCACTTATTCCTTGGAAGAAAATTGATTTTTTTCTCCCGTATGGATATGATTCGAATGAGGCCGACTCTATCCTCAATCGTATTTCAGATCCTTGGCCACAGCATTGGGTCAGGGGTGACCCTGGGAAAGCCAAGCCAAGGGGACACTTTTTTTCTGCTCCTGTGGCTCACCTGGTAGGACTTAGCCAGGGCTGTCCTGGGGTCAAGAGCCTGCAGGATAACAAGAAAATCTGAGCAAAGAGGGGGAGGTTCCTAATAGTCTTGTTGAGTATCTGGAACTAGCCATTCCTGAAACACCCTGGGCTTTTCGGCAATATGAGTCACTGTCTGAGATCCATGAGTCAGCACTGGACTCTATCACCTGAAATAGACGTGGCCATCATAGGGCTGCTCCACTGAGGCTCTAGACAAGGGGCACCCTGATGTGGTTGCTCATCAGAATCGCATGGGTAAGGGGGCACTTTCCTGGCAGTGATCTAGACTGCTTACACCGCAGCGGTCGCGGGTTTCACCCCTAGTTGGGGAACTAAGACCTTGCGTGTCAGCGCAGTGCAGCCAAAGAACAAAACAAAAGAATCACATGGGAAGATTTGTGTGTTTTTTTTTTTTCTTAAAACCTTTATAGGTACAGAAAAAAGCATAAAACACAAATATACAAGTGAATGTATTATTACAAGGCCGACTCCCATGTAACCTCATTAAGGTCTAGAAAGACAACAGTGGGGACTTCCCTGATGGTCCAGTGGTTAAGATGCGGTGCAGGGGCTGCAGGTTCAGTTCCTGATCAGGGAACTCAGACAGCGAGGCCCGGAAGCAAAGCAAAACACTGTCAGACTCGAAGCCCCAGCCCCTCCTGCCCCTTATGGAACCACTGCCCTGATCGGGTCCTCACTTCCTTCCATCTTTTTCAGCCTGAGGATGCCTTCCTAAACACCACGGGGGCAGTTCTGCCTGTTTTAGAGTGTTGTACAAATGGAATTACTTATTAATCTTAAGGAAACCAAATTTGTCAGGCTTTTCACTTCAGGTTGGTGCTTTCGTGTCAGAAAAAGTAATCTGTCACTACCCCGAGGCTTTCATCCTCAAGCTTTTCTTTCACCTTCTATCATCTCTTGTAATCTCTAGTGTTCTGCCCTCCATATGATGACAGCTCACCTGAGATTATTTGTTTATGGTGTGTGGTAAGAATCAAGTTTCACTTTTTCCCCATGTGAACACTCAATCCATTTATTGAAAAAGCTCATCTTTCCCTGCGCTCTTATTGCCACATAAATCATAACTCCAGCCCTTCTCTGTGTCCGTCTCCAGTCTGCTTCAGTCTGTCTATGCTGGCACAACTATCACCCTCTCCTAATCACTGTACTTTATCAAGTTTTGCTCTCCAGTTGAGTAATATTCCCATGTTGGGTGTTTTTTTTTTTTATATACATATTTCATTTGCATACATATTTTAGAATCAACCTGTCACATTCTACCGAAAAAATAACCCATGATGATTTTGATTTGATTGCATCGCATTCATATCTTCTAATCTTTTTTTAAAAATGTACACGTATTAAGAATAGATTTAAGATGGGGAGACCTAACAAAATTTGGGTTTTTTTCCAGCTTTATTGAGATATAATTGACATACGATACTGTGTATGTTAAAAGTATACAATGTGATGATTTGATACACTTATAAATTGCAAAATGATAGCTACCATAGCATTAGCTAACATTCCATCCTGTCTCATAATTACCATTTCTTTTGTGTGGTAAGGACATTTAAGATCTACTCTCTCTTAGCAATTTCAAGTATGTAATAGAGTATTATTAGCTATAATCACCATGCTGTATTTTATACCCCCAAAACTTATTAATCTTATAACTGAAAGTTTGTATCCTGGAAGTTTACCTTCCAATATTTGAATGTGGGGTGTGTGTGTGTGTGTGTGTGTACATATGTACTCATGTGTATACATACGCATACATTTATTCAGTTAGTTAAAGTTTTTTCTCATTGAATTTATTCCTTGATAATTGTTGGGGGCTTCCCTGATGGGTCAGTGGTAAAGAAGCCCNAAGCCTGACAAATTTGGTTTCCTTAAGATTAATAAGTAATTCCATTTGTACAACACTCTAAAACAGGCAGAACTGCCCCCGTGGTGTTTAGGAAGGCATCCTCAGGCTGAAAAAGATGGAAGGAAGTGAGGACCCGATCAGGGCAGTGGTTCCATAAGGGGCAGGAGGGGCTGGGGCTTCGAGTCTGACAGTGTTTTGCTTTGCTTCCGGGCCTCGCTGTCTGAGTTCCCTGATCAGGAACTGAACCTGCAGCCCCTGCACCGCATCTTAACCACTGGACCATCAGGGAAGTCCCCACTGTTGTCTTTCTAGACCTTAATGAGGTTACATGGGAGTCGGCCTTGTAATAATACATTCACTTGTATATTTGTGTTTTATGCTTTTTTCTGTACCTATAAAGGTTTTAAGAAAAAAAAAAAACACACAAATCTTCCCATGTGATTCTTTTGTTTTGTTCTTTGGCTGCACTGCGCTGACACGCAAGGTCTTAGTTCCCCAACTAGGGGTGAAACCCGCGACCGCTGCGGTGTAAGCAGTCTAGATCACTGCCAGGAAAGTGCCCCCTTACCCATGCGATTCTGATGAGCAACCACATCAGGGTGCCCCTTGTCTAGAGCCTCAGTGGAGCAGCCCTATGATGGCCACGTCTATTTCAGGTGATAGAGTCCAGTGCTGACTCATGGATCTCAGACAGTGACTCATATTGCCGAAAAGCCCAGGGTGTTTCAGGAATGGCTAGTTCCAGATACTCAACAAGACTATTAGGAACCTCCCCCTCTTTGCTCAGATTTTCTTGTTATCCTGCAGGCTCTTGACCCCAGGACAGCCCTGGCTAAGTCCTACCAGGTGAGCCACAGGAGCAGAAAAAAAGTGTCCCCTTGGCTTGGCTTTCCCAGGGTCACCCCTGACCCAATGCTGTGGCCAAGGATCTGAAATACGATTGAGGGTAGAGTCGGCCTCATTCGAATCATATCCATACGGGAGAAAAAAATCAATTTTCTTCCAAGGAATAAGTGAGTGTCATTACCAACAGGAAAAAAGACCAACAGGGAGATCAATGGGCTGGAAGCCCCAACTGGGTCAGAGGAGAGGTGTGGGGAGGAAAGTGGTCAGGGGTTGGGGGAGGAGACCGTCACTAGAGACTGGGACGTCTGAAGTGCAATTTCAGAGGTGGAGCAGTTTCGGGTGATGACAGGGACCGGGGTGTGGTCTTGGGGGTGAGTGGCAGGGCTGTCAAGGAGCCAAGTCCCCAGGGTGTTGGAGGCTGAAGTGCTCGTGCCCAAGTCTTCATTAGTAAGGGTAGAACCCTAATAAAATGTGGACACACATGATCCAGTCTCAGAAGGGTACAGCTGGCACCAGAAACACAACTCAACAGCCAAGGTAATTAACAAGCAATTTCATTCTTTGGTCACACCTCTCGGAGTATTTAAAGGGAGTCAGGTACATAGTTCAGAGCCACACTCATTAACCCCTCTTTTCCTCTCTTCTCTTTCTTCATGCCCCGAAGCTACTCAGTCTCCATATGCCACCAAAAACAAAGAAAAGAAAAGAAAAAACAATCCTCCTCCACATCTAGCTCAACTCAGCAGCTACTTTCCCACGGGGAAGAATCACTCTTCTTCAGGAAGGGAAGGCAGGGAGGAGAAAGTGGACCCATAATTACAGGACTCTTTTGGAGATAGGGGGTGGGGAAGGGAATGAGAACACATCTCTGTGCCCAGCCTCTCACTGACCATTTTTACCCCATCACAAGGAGAGTGACCTACTACATATGAAATAGATAACTAACAGGGACCAGCTGTACGGCACAGGGAACTCTCCTCAATAGTCTAAAGTGGCCTATATGGGAACAGAATCTAAAAAACGATGGCTATGGGGCTTCCCTGGTGGTCTAGTGGTTAAGAATCTGCCTGCCAAGGCAGGGAACGTGGGTTCAATCTCTGCTCTGGGAAGATTCCACTTGCTGGGGAGCAACTAAGTCCATGCATCACAACTAGCGAAGCCCACGCTCTAGAGCTTTCAAGCCACAACTACTAAAGCCTGGGCGCAGAGAGCCCACGCTCCGCAAAAAGAGAAACCCTTGCTGTGTGTATAACTGATTCCCTTTGCTGTACACCCGAAACTAACACATTATAAATCAACTATACTCCAACTAAAAAACAAAAACTAAGGAGAATGACCTAGGAGGTACATAACAACAGCTACTAGGGGACTTCCCTGGAGGTTCAGTGGCTAAGAGTCTGCATTACCAGTGCAGGAGGTCCAGGTTTAATCCCTGGTCAGGAAAGTAGATCCCACACGCCGCAACTAAAGCAGGTCACCCATGGAGCAAGGGAGCCCACGTGCCGCAAGGAAGACAGAAGATGCTGCATGCTGAGACCCGGTGCAGCCAAAATAAACAAATGAATATGTAAAAAAGAATAATAATAACAGCCACTGGGAGGACTGGCCAGTGACGAAGCAAAACGAACACGAGTTTTTACGTTCGTGGTCCTTGACTTCATGAGCCCTCTGCTTCAAGAGCCTCCATCTCAGAACCTGCAATTCATGCTAAATAAGCAGAAACCCTAAGGCCAAAGCTCAAGCAGGAGCCACTTTCTCTTCTCTGTTAACAGACCTAGTAGGTTTTTAAATTTACTTTAACAATAAACATGGACTTGTTTTATTCAGTATAATAAATCAAGTATTAACATTTTGAGGAAAATCATTCTGAGGCTGTCAACGGCATTGGTCAGTTCTGGACCTTCCACTTCAAATCTAACAAAAGTTAATGCAAATTTAAATAATAATGAAGTACTATCTCTCACCCATTAAATAGAAAAGAAGGTAAAATAATAGGACCAAAAGTTGGTGAAGTTACTGGGAAAAAAAGTGGTGTATCCATACATTATTAGTGTAATCCTCTTTGAGGAAAAGAGATGATTGACAATCAACACTCAAATTTCACATATATTTATTCATAAATTCATTCAAAAGAAGAAAATCACACTTACCTTCTCAATCTTCACCTCTATCAACCCCCCAGGGCTGGGCACAGATCATCTCATCTTTTTTTCTAATTGCTGTATTGTAGTAAAATACACATAATATAAAATTAACCATCTTAAACATTTTAAAATGTATGTTCAATGTCAGTTGCTGGTGTTGTTCAGTAGTTAGGTCGTGTCTGACTCTTTGCAACCCCATGGACTGCAGCATGCCAGGCTTCCCTGTCCTTCACTATCTCCCCGAGTTGACTTCATGTCCATTGAGTTGGTGATGCTCAGTGTCAGTTCAGTTCAGTTCAGTCGCTCAGTCATGTCCGACTCTTGTGACCCCATGAATTGCAGCAC